>NW_018922018.1:14372-39736 GCF_002207925.1 Prunus avium
GGTACGGGATGACACGGGATGGGAGTTTTTGAAAACACGTTCAAATCATACCGGACCCAAACGGGATCGGTATGATTCGGTATCAATGTTGATACCGTAAATAATCTGCAAATTTTCAAGTTCAATCAAATCTCATATAGGCTTTTACAAGAGTTCAATCAAATCTGCAAATTTTCAAGTTCAATTAAATCTGAAAATCAAATCTAATAACAAACAAAACAATCAATCAAGAGTTCAGGTTCAAGGCATGTCCCTTTCCCTTTGGATCTACACCAAATGTGTTTGTACTGGTGGCAGCAGCTTCAGTACTTGCATATTCTGCAAAAAATAAATCCACACATGTTCAACACTCTCAAATTAAACCGTCTATTTAATATTTTTGTATTGGTTGGAAAGAATTTAACAAACTAAGTGCTTATGGCCTAAAATTTTTAATGATAGTAAATTAATGCACAATTTATCTGCTTATGAGAAAACAAACCATGTGGGCAAACTGGTGTAGGGAAGGACAGTTGTGAAAATAAGGAATATGGTGAGAAGTGAAATGCATATTTGCTTAGATTCATCCTTGAATACAATTCAGCAAGTAAATTCGGTCTCTTAGATACCATTTTTTTTATAACATTTCTCACAAAAACTAGATTGGGTAAGCGAATTCAACATAATTAAATGAACTCATCCACAACAAAAGAAATGATTATTACATGGCTCATGGGCAGCATCCAAATAACTACGCAGCTTAATATCAACGAACTGAAATGGGTTTAACTGGGAATGAAAAATTAATAGTACCTAATGCTTGGTCAGACGCCTTCTGATGGCCCTGGTCTTCTTTGGGCGCAAATCCAGAGGAAGAAACTTCTTGTTCTTGTAGACTTCCCTTAGAGCCGCTTTTTGCTTCTGGGAAATCACTGTCAACACCTGTGCTATTGAAAGCCTCACCACCTTGCTGAAACCACAAACACAAAATTGTAAAAAGAATTCATAAATCAACAATTCAACATATAAAAATTATAGAGAGAGAGAGAGAGGGTACATTTTGGAGAGCTTGTTGGGAGCTCCACCGGTGACCTTGGCGACTCGGAGGAGGGCAAGCTCTGCCTTCAGATCCTTCAGTTGACCCAAAAGCTCTGCCTTTGTCTTGTTTCTGAGCTCGTGGACCTTGATCCTCGCTTTTTTACATAAAAAAAAAAGTTCACAACAATGAAAAATTAGAACGACCCAGATTCAGTTGAAGAAGATAGATATATTATGAAATATGAATACCTGAGAAGGACCATGAGATATAGAGATTACAGAGACAATTAGGGAGAAGAAAGAGAGAGATACCTGAGAGGAGATGAGCTGTGTTCGTCGCTCTGTCTCGTCGTCACAGAAGGAGGAGAGGAGCTGCTGTGGAAGGAACTCGAAGGGAAAGAAATGAAAAACCCCAACCCTAAACTTGAAATGTCTCTTACTGAGAGAGCAAGTATTTTTTATTGGTTTTACCTACAGCAACCAATTTAACCGGTAACCAACAATCAACGCTTTGGATTACCCCACATGCCCCAGCTACTCATCCAATGGTCTATAATAAATGGCGCATCAGTGCGCCTTGCGCATTGTAGAATTTTCCATACCAGTACAGCCAATGCACCACAGAACTACTCCCAAATTTGATGACCGGATAAAAGAGCTAAGGCCATCTCCAGCCATAGGGCTAAATGTAGTCCAGGATTAAATTTAGCCCCCCAAAATATTAATTTTTTAAAGAATAGTGCAGGGCTAAATTTTTTCATCTCTAGCCATGCAGGGCTATATTTTAGAATCCTTCATATTTTATTATTTTGAGAAAAACTATGGTACAATACTCATACATTCCACAACTATATATTGTTTAATTTAATTAAACTACTATATTTGGGAGATGGCCTCATGACCCAAATTTTTTTATAATTTTTTTAAACAACACCAAACATCTAAAAACGTGAAGACATTTAAATAAATATATAAAAAAAGGATGGGTTCAATGTTTCAGCTCCAACGGTCATCAATAAGAATTTTTTATAATTTTTTTTAAAAACAATACTTGAAAGATTTGAGGGTCTGACCGCATTTATTATTATTATTATTATTATTATTATTTAAAAAAAGGAGTGGGGTAGGTCTAACCCAACAATCATTTACCAACAGTTTTTTATACTTTTTTTTCTCATACAGTACGAATTGCAACATTCAAAAAGGTCTAGCATGCTTTAATGGGGTTCTTAAAAAGCACATGTATGGGTCCCACTAGAAATTTGGCCTAGCCCAAAGCTGGGCTATATGTGGCCTGGTTGGAGGGCTAAAGGACCAAATATAGCCCTCCAAATTTGGCCAAAATTTTGTTTAGCCCATGACTGGAGATGGTTTTTGTATTATTTTAGGGCTATATTTGGGATATAGCCCATGGCTGGAGATGGCTGGAGATGGCCTAAGGTGAGGAAAGGACAATGATGGGCAAAAATGGACAGATGACAATCACATATGGTAATGTGTGAACACGCTTAGCATATCGTGATTGGTTGGGGCAATTCCACCTAACCTCCTCCAGCAATGTAATATGTGAATTGACTAAACTACCCTTCCATTCATGCCTGGAAAAAGAACAGAATTGGACAGTGGACCCTCCAAACAAACAAAGGATGCCATGTCACCACCACCAACCAAAGACCAAAGCGTTTGTCATATGATCTCCATTGCAACCAAAGTTTACCAGAACATAAAAAGTCTTCCCACCCACTCACATCCAGGAAAAGCCAAACAGCACCCAACAATAATGGGAATTGAATTTCTTTGGCTCTATCATCTATACACAAAGCAAACCAACAAAGGCCTGAGAAGGAAACTAAAAGCATATAGATAGATATAGACCACATCTCTAACAAAATATACACTGATAGTCTATATATATATATAGTCATATTGATATAGATATGGCTTCCCAGTCCCAATCCCAGCCACCACCGTCACCTCCGTCAAAGACAGCGGCCTTGGATCCTACCCTTCATGAATTTGGGTTCGAGATTGAAGAGGTAACCCCCAAAAAGGTCTCCGGTCACCTCCATGTCACCCAAAAGTGCTGTCAGGTCATCATCTTCTTTCTTTCTTTCTATCTTTCTTTGTTTGTTCATATGATGAATCTTTTTCCTGCTGAAAGTCTAAAAGGAAGATGTTAATTAACGAAGTAATATGACTAACTGTTCTTTGCTGCTGAGACCAGCCTTTCAAGGTGTTGCATGGAGGGGTATTAGCTCTCATAGCTGAGGCTCTGGCTAGCATGGGAGCCCACCTAGCATCTGGTTTACAAAGGGTGGCTGGGATTCACCTCAGCATCAACCATTTGAAGCGTGCTGAGCTTGGTGACCATATCTTTGCTGAAGCCACGCCTGTCAATCTTGGCAAAACCATTCAGGTTCCTCTGCTCCTCATCACCACCATCGCAATCCCACCCTCCTTGTCTTCTTAATTATAATCCATCTTTCATCTTTCATCAATGTTTCGTTTTAATTACTTAATGGAATCAATAAACGGATATTATATTATTCAAAGTTGTTTTGGTTTGGCAATTTTGGGTAGGTTTGGGAGGTGTGGCTGTGGAAGATTGATCCTTCAAACTCAAGCATCAAATCCTTAGTATCATCATCAAGAGTTACTCTTTTATGCAACATGGCAGTGCCAGAGCATGCAAAAGATGCCGGTGAAGCTCTCAAGAAGTATGCCAAATTATAAGTTTTCTTGTACCCTATTCATCTTCAACTATTTTTGTTGTTGAAATCAATGGAGAAATAAAAAACGCTTTCATTTAATTAGCATTTTATAATATAAACAACTATTTCACACTCAAGATGAGGTTAACTATAAGCATTTCTGCCATGTTTGCAATGTGTTCTGCACTAAACAGAAGGAACTGCCTGAGCCTACTACTCATCCTCTTTTTAGCTTGATAAATTGTTGCAAATTGAAGATGCATCAAGATTGGTTTTGTTCTCTCAAACATGTGTTTCGTGAACAAAACTGTGTTGTTGATGTTTTGGCTCACATGAGTCATGATATGGTTCCTGGCTTTCATAGATTTGAGCTGGCGCCTCCTTGTGTTTGTGGAAGCCTTGTTGCTGAAGTTTGCAGCCTGGCTAGGCCTAGAGTAGTGGCTGTTTAGTTCTTTTTGTTCTGGCCTATTTTGGCCCCTATCTCACCAAAAAACTCAATGGGCCTGACTGAATTAGATATATTCAATTAAAATAGACATGGATCTAGTCTATTGTTTGATGAGCTTAATTGTATCACAGACTATATATATTCAATTAAAATCAACATGAATCCAGTCTATTATTTGATGAGCTTAATTGTATCACAGACTGGTTAGGACTCAAATTTTTATATAGGATACCAGTCCAGCATATGCTGGATTAGAAACCCAAGCAGAGACGTGGGTTTCAAAGACTAACGAGTTTTCGTTTCTTCTCTTCGTCTTCTCTGCTGAACGTGAAGTCCCTCAGCCTGCGTGCCTCCCTCTTCTCTCCTCTGCGTCATCTATGCTATATTCTCTCCTCTCTCCTCTCTCCTCTCTCCTCTCTCTTCTTCTCTCATCTCTCCTCTCTCTTCTTCTCTCATCTCCTCTCATCTCCTCTCTCTTTTGGTTTTTTTTAACTGATTCTCTGTTCCGGTTTATTTGGCTCTCTCTTAATATATATATATATATATTTTTTCTTAATTTGTGTTAGATATTGAGATGTGTTGACGACGTTGAGTGCTGTGATTTCTTTCTTTTTGGGTTTGATTTCACTTTTCGTTGAAGATCTTTCAGATCTGGTATTGGGATTCCAGAATTTGCATCATTGATTTTGGGTTTGAGAGTTATCTTCTTGGTTCGATTAGGATTTTTCATCTGGTTCTAGGCTTTCTGCCAAAAAAAATGAGGTTTTTTTTTCAATTTGAGGAAAAAAGTTGGAATTATTGTTAACTAATTTTTTTTTTAATATAAAAATAAAAAAAGCTAATTTCAGTCTGTTGTTTGGTGAAAAATGAACAGAATTGGACTTAAAACTTAACCAGTCTAAGCTAGTCCAATTCAATACTTCAAAGCCTATTCTAACCGGTCTAAGCCAATCCACCAAATGGAGACCAAAGTCCTTAAGTTTAATTAACAAAACATATTAAATATGTTCTTGTTCAATACACTTCAATAAAAGGTAAAATATGATATTAATTGCATTCCTTCTTATAAATATGAAAACGAATTGTGATGATGTGGTGTGTTAAATGTTAAAATATGTGATAATAGGGTGTGGGTGGGTGTGACCATATTTATGTTCCATGTAAGTAGGCCTCATCATTTGGCCCGCGGGCTCATGGGCTTACGGGGGCCCGCCCGGCCCATTGAAAAAAAGCCCGGCCCGGCCCGTTATGGGCTTTGAGAGGGCCCGGCCCGCTTGGGCTTGGGCCGGGCTTGGGCTTGGGTGTTTGAAGCCCGGCCCGGCCCATAGGCCCGGCCCGATTAAGCCCATGAAAGCCCGGCCCGGCCCGCCCACAAAAGCCCGGCCCGTTAGGCCCGCATACATATATAATTATGTATAAATAAGGGTTTAGGATTAGGATTACATCACTTGAATGACAAATCCCCCTCTTTAATTTTTTTTTGTGTGTTACTTGTTATAAAAATTGTGTTTGTTTCCATTGAATTCTACTCATTCCTAGTTTATAATTGGATGATTAGCACATTAATTTGTGTCATTTATTAATACAACAATTATATATATATATATAATAAGACAAACAACATATCATATCACCAAACATAATCATACCACCAAATATAATCATACTTTTCTTTAACACATCACCAAATGATGAGCACAAAATTAATACAAGTTTTATCCTTAAATTTATAGTTGTTAGTATTTTCTTTTGTTTTATGTAAATCTATTAGAGTATTTATATTGGTTTTTTCCAATCTTGTTTTTATATTTAATGAGTGGTTGTTTTTTCCAATCTATTAGAGTATTTTCTTTTGTTTTATGTAAATCTATCAAGGAAATATGCTCAAGACAACGTGAAAATGTGATTACATACAAAAACATGAAAATGCATACATAAATTTAAAAATCATATGTTTCTTATTATTTTTTAGGCCCATTTCGGCCCGGCCCGTAGGGCTTAGCCCGGCCCGGCCCGATGGGCTTTTTCAAGCCCGACTCATGAGATGGGCTTGGGCTTTGAATTTTCTAAAAAAGCCCGGCCCGGCCCGGCCCGATATTTTCTCTCTCCTCTTTAAAGCCCGGCCCGGCCCGGCCCAAGCCCATGAAATTTGGGCCGGGCTAGCCCGGCCCAGCCCATTGACGAGCCCTACATGTAAGTTAAGAAAACAGTTAGAATAACTTTATATTTTATTTTATATTATACAAGTTAGAATACAAAGTTGAGATAAGTAAGCATACAAAATACACACGCAACGCGCAACCCATAAGGATAAAATTGTCCAAAATCTAGATTAGATAAAGGGCTTAAAAAGAAAACAAAAAGTTAATGGATATTTAAGTAAATAACATGTGGGCAAAAATCAACATGTGACAAAGACCAGTAGCCTAGCTACCTAATCCTCCTCACTCCTTCCCACATTACAGATTCACAGGCGCTCCTCCCACCTAACCTCGTCTCCAACAATGCTACGTGTGGACTAAACTACCCTTCCATCTATCCATCCCTGGACCAGAACAGAACAGAACAGTGGACCCTCCAGAAAAACAAAGGATGCCATGCCACCACCAACCAAAGACCAAACTGTATGTCATATGATATTCATCATCTGCAATGCAAAAAGTCTTCCCACCCACTCTCATCCAGGAAAAACCAAACAAACGACAGCCAACAATGAATGGGAATTGAATTGCTTTGGTTCTATCCTCTATACACAAAGCAAACCACCAAAGGCCAGAGAAGGAAACTAAGAGCATAGATATATACCACAATTGTAACAACATATACACTGATATATATATTTATATATAATATATTGATATAGATATGGCTTCCCGGTCCCAATCCAAGCCATCATCAGCACCACCACCACCATCACCGCGGTCAAAGATGGAGGCTTTGGATGTTCCCCTTCATGAAACTGGGTTCGAGTTTGAAGAGGTAACCCCAAAAAAGGTCTCCGGTCACCTCCATGTCACCCAAAAGTGCTGTCAGGTCATCATCTTCTTTCTTTCTTTCTATCTTTCTTTGTTTGTTCATATGATGAATCTTTTTCCTGTTGAAAGTCTAAAAGAAGATGTTAATGAAATAAGTAATATGACTAACTGTTCTTTGCTGCTGAGACCAGCCTTTCAAGGTGCTGCATGGAGGGGTATCAGCTCTCATAGCTGAGGCTCTGGCTAGCATAGGAGCCCACCTGGCCTCTGGTTTACAAAGGGTGGCTGGGATTCACCTCAGCATCAACCATTTGAAGCGTGCTGAGCTTGGTGACCATATCTTTGCTGAAGCCACGCCTGTCAATCTCGGCAAAACCATTCAGGTTCCTCTGCTCTTCACCGTCGCATTCCTATCCTCCTTGTCTTCTTAATTATAATCCATCTCCCAGGCTCCTAGCCCTCTCCAGTCTTCATGATGAGGACATCTTTGTCAAACCCATTAGGGTTTACAAACGAAAGAGATGGAAGAGGGAATTATTAATTAGTTTCCAAATTTATTTGTTAATTCCTAGGTTCTCTAAGTTTTCCAGATTTCATTAGGATTTTTAGTTTTTCCAGATTTCAGTAGGATTTCTAAGTTTCCTATTTTATTTGAATTAGGATTTCTTTCCTAGAATAATTTTATTTTCCTTTTCACTCTAGGGTTAATTCATTATGGGAGTTGAGATTTGAATATTGAGTAAAGTTTATTTTCCAAAGATTGGAGACTACTTGGTGTGAAGCCAAACTCCTGGAGAGATTCCAGACCTATCCCTTTTGTTATATTTTCTGTTTTCCATTATTTTCGCTTCCGCTAAACTACCTAAATTCTCAATTCACCCATATCCTACATCACTTCTTCATCAAGTATCACTTCCAATTAACTGTAATTACAACTGCTATTACAACAATAGTTGTAGTGTAGGTGTCCAAGAAACAAATGACATTTAGAAATTGTATACAATAATAATCATGTTGGCACCATCCAGACTATCCTGCCATCATTTCATACTAGGGAAATGTGAATGCCAATACCTAATTATCCAAAGCAGGAAGCAACTAGGGTGCCAATGCCCTCCACATTGGTTTTTGTTTTTTTTTTTTTTATCTTTCATCAATTTATCATTTCATTTACTTAATATATTCAATAAACAGATTATATCATTCAAAGTTGTTTTGATTTGGCAATTTTGGGCAGGTTTGGGAGGTGAGACTCTGGAAGATTAATCCTTCAAACTCAGACATCAAATCCTTAGTATCATCATCAAGAGTTACTCTTTTATGCAACATGCCTGTGCCAGAGCATGCAAAAGATGCCGGTGATGCTCTAAAGAAGTATGCCAAATTATAAGTTTTCTTGTACCCTATTCATGTTCAACTATTTTTGTTATTGAACCAATGGAGAAATTAAAGACACTTTGATTTTAGCATTATAATTTAAACAAATATTTCATACTCAAGATGAGGTTGTCAAACAAGCTTGAAGTAAGCATTTATGCCATGTTTTCAATGTGTTCTGCACTAAACAGAAGGAACTGCCTGAGCCTACCTTTGGCATCAACGTGGTTCAAGGAATGAGACACATTCACAACCCAATTAGGTAGGTCAAGAACAAAAACTGACAATGTACACAGTTTCGGTTTCCTAGTATTGAAACCGAGGAAGAGTTCAATAAAAAGCTTCCATGATCATCCTGAGTCCTGACCTACAAGTTCTAATCATTGCACAAATTGTTTTGTATTGGCTTCACAAATAAGAACTGTAACTTGTTCATAAACATACAAATATTCAAAATTGAAACTTGATTAAGCTTACAAATATACAATTTAGAGCATGCATACACCAAGTTGAGGTTGAGTGAGAAAACCTACATGACTACATATGAGGCACATGAACTGAATCATCAAAAAATTGTCATTTTGAATCGTTTCCCCACCGGGATGTGGAAATACTTTTCCTTGAAACCGAAACAAATAAAAGTATGAGCAAAAATATGTGTTTAAGCTAGGTAAGAGAATTGGGAAAGCAAGCAATACCAATAAGTACCTGAGACTGGCAAGCTGTTGGGTCAATTCGTTGATCTCAAGGCCAGAGAGTTTGAGAGAAGACAGAGTTCCAGGCACCTCTTGGGACACCACATTGGATAATTTTCCCACCGCAGCTGCCAATGTTCTCAAACCCTGAAATCGCAATAAGCTTGATTGCCACATGCATTGATAAAGTGACTGTATTTCTCAAAATTCAAAGCTAAAGTGTGAAAGTAACATACTTTGATAGTTGGGATGCAAATTACAGCAACGGAGAAAAGCGCAGCAAAAGCCTGCAGGTCCAGCCAGTAAAACGATGAACAGGGTTCAGTTGCTGGTTAATTTGTTACTATATGTTTGATTGCAGTAATGTAAAAATGTCGAAATGGGTTACCATGGAGAGGACGAAGAGGAGAGAGAGAAGGCCCAATTTGGCAGTGGGTCGAATCCGCAGAGCTTTGACGTGTTGTACGGACGGAGCAATGGCATAAGAAGACGCAGACAGCAGCGGTTGCGTTTGGGTGGATGGGGTAATTGAATTGGTTTTTGAAAGTTTCGGTAGTTGCAGCGTCGATACGGATGGAATATTGGGTTTCTGGGAAACTACAGAGGCAGCCTTTGGCATCAACGTGGTTCAAGGAATGAGACACATTCACAACCCAATTAGGTAGGTCAAGAACAAAAACTGACAATGTACACAGTTTCGGTTTCCTAGTATTGAAACCGAGGAAGAGTTCAATAAAAAGCTTCCATGATCATCCTGAGTCCTGACCTACAAGTTCTAATCATTGCACAAATTGTTTTGTATTGGCTTCACAAATAAGAACTGTAACTTGTTCATAAACATACAAATATTCAAAATTGAAACTTGATTAAGCTTACAAATATACAATTTAGAGCATGCATACACCAAGTTGAGGTTGAGTGAGAAAACCTACATGACTACATATGAGGCACATGAACTGAATCATCAAAAAATTGTCATTTTGAATCGTTTCCCCACCGGGATGTGGAAATACTTTTCCTTGAAACCGAAACAAATAAAAGTATGAGCAAAAATATGTGTTTAAGCTAGGTAAGAGAATTGGGAAAGCAAGCAATACCAATAAGTACCTGAGACTGGCAAGCTGTTGGGTCAATTCGTTGATCTCAAGGCCAGAGAGTTTGAGAGAAGACAGAGTTCCAGGCACCTCTTGGGACACCACATTGGATAATTTTCCCACCGCAGCTGCCAATGTTCTCAAACCCTGAAATCGCAATAAGCTTGATTGCCACATGCATTGATAAAGTGACTGTATTTCTCAAAATTCAAAGCTAAAGTGTGAAAGTAACATACTTTGATAGTTGGGATGCAAATTACAGCAACGGAGAAAAGCGCAGCAAAAGCCTGCAGGTCCAGCCAGTAAAACGATGAACAGGGTTCAGTTGCTGGTTAATTTGTTACTATATGTTTGATTGCAGTAATGTAAAAATGTCGAAATGGGTTACCATGGAGAGGACGAAGAGGAGAGAGAGAAGGCCCAATTTGGCAGTGGGTCGAATCCGCAGAGCTTTGACGTGTTGTACGGACGGAGCAATGGCATAAGAAGACGCAGACAGCAGCGGTTGCGTTTGGGTGGATGGGGTAATTGAATTGGTTTTTGAAAGTTTCGGTAGTTGCAGCGTCGATACGGATGGAATATTGGGTTTCTGGGAAACTACAGAGGCAGCTCTCTTGCTGCCATGAAAAGGGTTCCCCTGTTTCATCGCCGTGGCCACTAGCGACTGAGCCCGCATCTCTCTCTCTCTCTCTCTCTCTACTGAAACTATCTGTTTCTCATCAGAAATCAAAATGTTGCAAAAAAAGATAAAAACGAAAATGGAACGACGTCGTGCTTCATTAACTCACATTTTAATCTCAAAACGGCATATGCCGTTCTTAAATTAAAACCGGCCTTTTTCTCCAGTTGTGCATCAACATAACATCAAAGAAAGATGATACTCTAGAGCCGTGTGTGGTGGCCGGAGCCTTGTGTGAGAGAGAGAAAGTGTATGGCGGCTAGGGTTTGTGAGAGAGAATTTCTGCAGAGTTTCAGACATAAATTTAGACGTAACTCAACCTTTGTGTGTAGCCATGTATTTATAGGAGCCTCAGAGGCTAGGGTTTCAAAAGAATAATTCCACAGATGGAAAGGAATTATTCTTCCCTGATTTCGAGAGATTGATGTAATTAGGGATTCAAATCCCTAATTAAGGCAAGAATCAAATAATTCCCAATTAAATCAATTAACTCCCAATTAGGTCAAATAACTCCCAAATTGATTGGCTTAATTTTTTTGACTTAGGATCTAAGATATTTTGCTTCCACAAATGCCCCCCCAGCTTCTGCATGGTGCGTGGTGGCATGTAGGAGGTGTGAATTAACTGTTGGGCTGTCCAGCTATAACTGGGCTTCCTTCTGTTACTTGGGCTCCTAAGTGAAGGAGGTTTTTGACTTGCCACTTGGTCTTTGACCTAGGCTGGAGGCGCGCGGGCTTGCTGCTGGAGCAGGTGGCAGTTTGGGCCGGCTTACTTGCTAAGGCTGGTCCAAACAGCTTCAATTCCTTTTTTTTTTTGGTGCCACGAACTAGGAACAGTCTGAGTTAAGGCGATCACGTGTGGCATACGGACATGCTGGAAGTCATCGGCAAATGGGATTGGGAGGTTGGCGACGGTCCCCTCCTTCCTCACACCTACTGTGATGGTAAGTTGTACCTCTTTGATCTGCTATAGATTTTCTGAAACTTTGCTGTGTATCTGACCGACTTCCATCTTCTGCTTGCAGAGAATGACATCTACAAGAAGCTCGATCTCGGCCCGGACATAACCAAGGTTTAGCAAGCTCTAAACATCTCTACTAGGTTCCGTGAATGGCACTGGTTGTTGAGCAAACGTCGGAAGGAGGTTGGTGGTCTGCCCTTGCCGAAGATGTTGGAATATGGAAGCTATATGGCTCGGACCTAGATGATCTGCTAGCTGAGCAGGAGGAGTCCTTGGCTGAACTTCCTCCTTCTGCCATAAGCGAGTCTTCCTCAAGAGGGGTCTCGTGTGTTGAGAAGATCCCCATGGGAGTTACTCCTTTTTCGTTTGCCGGGATCAAGCTCCTCGTCAACGTGAACAACAAGAATTTCAATAGCATGCAGGAGGTCCGGGATATTCTGCTCAAGTCTCCACCCGAACTGCCCAAAACCCGTGATCTTCCTTATAAGGAGGCTATTGAGAAGCAGAGTTTGGGTCGCCTATGCCGATCCGAGGATCAAACTGAGAGGACTGTACATCTATCCAGCAATCATGACTCATCTGGAAAGCGATGAACAGTCAAGTGCGGAGCTGACTCAATGTTGCAAGTTGCGACCAAGAGAGCTAAAGAGTTGTTTGCCCGAGCAAAAAGTCCTTCAGTTGCACGAACTGTCGATCCGGGAGTTGGTGATAGCTCTGCTGGTCAAGTTTGACACTCATGTTGAAGCCACGGAGTCGTCTAAGCATGAAATTGCTGCTAATGCGTACAAGCTGGGATACTTGGACTGCAAGAACGGTGCTCCTCCTTGTTGCCCTCTCGAACATGAAGATGGTGAACAACTCTATCTTAACCTGCCCCTTACTCAAAGTGAGCAGATCAATGCTGTGGATGTAGAACCAGTTGAAGAGCAGATAGCAGACGAAGCCCAAAGGTGGCGTAGCTAATGAGGTTAGGGCAAATGCGGAGGAGCAGGCAGTTGGGGCTGCTGAGCAGATGGTGCCGGTTGAGCAAAATGAGGCTATTATCAGCACAGTTGATCAGGAGGCAGCTGAGGATGTGATCGGCTAAGGGTCATCTGCCGAAGTCCCCTAGTAGATGTAGTTCATTTTTGCTATTTTTGAATTTTGTAATAATTTTTTTTTTCAATAATTGGTCTTTAGTCGACCACCTTATTTCTTGTTGAACTTGGCTAGTTGGCTGCTTTGCTATGCAATTTTCAGTTGTCTTTCAAACTTCAATTCTCACCGTATCTTGTAAGTGTATGTCCGGAGACATAACACTTTTCTAGTTGAGCTAAACCTTTTTCATTTTAAACCAAGTATCTTAGCCTAGTCTCTTTGAATACAAATAGAAAAAGGAAAAAGGGAATAGATTTTTACCCTTGATGACCTTTTCTTGATTTCTCAAGAATGAACACCTTTGTTGGAAAGGCCTTTTGTTTTTCTTGATTTTGACTCCTTCACCTTAAGGCTCCAAGATTGGAGTCCTCTACCTTACCACACCAAATGCTCCTAGAGATGAAGAGAAGGCAATCAAGAAGTATGGATGCTAGTCTACTTCTTGATTGGACCAATTTTGGTTTATGGAAGATGAGATACAAAGATGATCACTCATCAACCAAAGTAGGAAACCAAAAACCCTAGCTAGTTTTTCTCCAAAGTTTAGCTTATATAGGACAGCACAAAAGGCAAGGGGAGAGCTTCCCCTTAGTTGCCAAAATTTGGGTGGGTATTTGGGGCTCCATTTGGTACATGGGTTATGTCATCTTATGCCACTTATGACAGGACCCGACCCAAATTCCACTTTGGAATCCGAGCCGAACCCTGTGCGTGTTCGACACCTGGCAAGTGCCGAGCACAAAAGACCTAATTGCCCTTCTAGTCAACTTCCAACTAAAACTGGGGTTTGACTTTTGCTGAAAAATTCAGCAAAGTCTCCCCTGCAGTTAAACCAATCCCAAGATTACACCTGTCAAACATGCATATAAAATATACACCAACTGTCAGCATGCAAGTAATTACATTCCAACAGTTAGACATGCAATCTAGGGCAATATCAGAGCTCTACACAGAAGATTATAAGTATAAAATAATTATACAAGACCCTACGTTGTCAAGGGATGTGGCGGAAGGTGGACTTGGCCCGGTGGTGGCGCACTGATGCACGACTACTGCCTGGGGGTGCAAAACATTAAAAAGGTGAGTAGACCAAAAACAAAGTTTAGAAAGTAGCATAAGAACATACTAACTCCTCTGTAAAAACAGTTATGAAACTAAATCACTTCTTTTATAAATAAACTCATACTGAAAGTAATGCAAATGTATATAAATATATATATAGAGAATCAATCACACATTTAATTAAACATTAATTACTTGAAAGCATTGAACTCAACTTTAATCTACCACCTAGGTGTACCCATGTATAATTCCGTCAATTCCTTTAGTTTCCGTCAATTCCTTTTAATTCCGTCAATTCCATCCTTGTGCCACTGGAGTGACACATCCTCGCGCCACAGGAGTGACACTTCCTAACAGACCTCGGGAAACACAAAGTCAACCCGAGCCGCAACCCTAGCAGAATTCAGGGGACAGTTGGTCGCCCTGATCCACAATCCTAGCTAGACTTAGGGAACACTTGGCCCACCTGAACTGCACTCCTAGCACCACATGGTCCGAGCGTCCCCGAGACTCGTGGGGCTGTGTCAAGCATGCTGACATACCCGAAGGCAACTGGATGTCCGTCGATATCATTATAACCGAAGGCAACATAATTTTATTCCGAAGGCAACTTTATTTCCGAGGCAACATTTATTATACTGAAGGCAACCTTAATAAATCTTGGGTACCTATGGTGGTTTAAAATAAATATATATAAATGATTCTGAAAAATATTAAAGTTTATAAAACTATTCCTTAAATCTTGCTGCCATTTAATCTGGTAATACCTCAATTCTGACTCTCCAAATCCCTTTAATCATATTCAACTAGGCAGCATACAAATAAACAGAAATGTTTAAATCTATCTAGTCATGCTAGAAAAGCTGTATTCAGTAAAACTTATTCAAGATCAAATAATAAAATTATATTGCATAAATCGTTTATAAAACAAAAAGTCCACTCACAGATACTCTGAGCTAGTTGGACCCTTTGAAGGTCCCTCCTGCGGGTCACCTGGTGCTCGGGTGCCTGTATAACCATCATAATATTTTATTAAAAACTCTGCTCAGTAATATAGTATAAATTAAAAACCCTGACCCCCGGCTCCTAAAAGTGCGTGCATCACTTTAAAGGTCATTCCTATGCCCACATTAGCTTTTCTCTCAATGGGCACGATTTAAAAGTACCTAGGGACTCAAAAGCGATAAAGTCCCAAAAAGTCAACTCGAGACCCTGTGGGGTCCACGACCTCAGAATTCCAATTCGAACGTTCCTAGAGGTTCTAACAAGCCTAGGACACATGTCCTGAAAAATTGGCCTCGATTGGACGGTCGGATTGCTCACGATCGCACGATCGGACTGACGAACGATTTTCCGTAAATCTAGCCCTAGGGTTGGCTTTTTCGGAGCATCCGAGACTCCAATTTACGATCCGTCGAATCCTACACGATCCTTAAAATATCTAGATCAACATACTCCAGTTTGACTACGATCCAACGGTCTGAACGTATTGAACATGGAAATCGCACACTATGTGAGATCCGTTCGGGGTTCAAACGTTATCCAAATTGAGATCAGCGAAATCCTACACGCTCGTGAGGACACGAGGATTATTATAGGATCAAGAGTGGCTCCTGTTACCTGGCCCACGTGCCGGCAGTGCGTGGGTGTGCCTAATAATTTCCGGTGACCGGATTTTCTCCACAACGTCGGCCCAAACTCCTATCCTAGGTAATATACCCTATTTGGAACCACTTTTATTCTTGGACTATGGCCAAAAAGTGGCCGGAAGTGGCTAAAAAGGGCAACGCAAACCGGTAGAAATTCAACTCAACAATTAACCTATCAAACCTCAAAATCTCTCAAAACCTACCCATCCAACAGCTAGAACGTGAAAAATAGCTAGAAATCCATACCTTACTCGCTTGATTTGGTGGTCGGAGGAGAGAGAACGAGAGGCTTGAAATTCAGGGAAAAACCAGCCAAATTCGAGCTATTTCCGGTGGCTGTGGCGTCGGCGGAGGCGGAGGACGGCTGGGCTGAGTTGCTGCGGCGGTGGCGCTACTTCCTTGGCCGGTCTGGTGGGTTGGGATGGGGTGTGCTGGTGGTTATGGTGGTTTGGAGGTGGCGGCAAGAGAAAAGAATAAAAGGGAGGGGCGCTGGTCGCGTGGAGAAGAAGGAGAGAAGAATCAGATTTTTTAAAAATCTGGTTTGCAAAATTACCAAACTGCCTCTCAACTTATTTTGCTCGTAATTCCTTCGTTATAAGTCCGATTCGAGTCCACTTCGTACCTATGGACTCGTTTCGTCGTGCTCTACGCAATGGTACAAGTAGTTTTCCCAAATTCTTCCCTGGTCAACAAGTCAACTTAAAACATAATAAAATATTTCGAGGATAGTTTAGTCTTTTTCCTTCTTAAAATATTAGTTAAATATTAATTAAGGATTGGGTTGTTACAACTTATCCCTTGGGCCCAATAGTCTTTTGGGCTATTTTGTCCCTTTCCTTTTAAATCATATTT
Organism: Prunus avium; assembly: GCF_002207925.1. The sequence goes on from NW_018922018.1 coordinate 31,029, forward strand.
AAAGGCCCAATCCAATATTTCTATATGTCAATATTAATTCTATAATTAATCTTTTAATTATAATTTAACTATTAAATTATAATTATAGTCTTACTTAGTTGACCCAATTGAACTATTTGACTTTGGTCAATTGCTCCGGTCAACATGTTGACTTTTGACCGTTGACTTTGACATTTGATTATCAACCATTGACTTGTGTCTTCCATTTCATTTCTCTTCATTTGTACCTCTAATCACATTCTTTGGGTGTACAGATCCGTAGGTTCCCTTTAGCAAGGTAATGTGTTGACTCAACTCCTCAGAGATGATATACAAATTTAATTCCACAATTTAATTCTTCCTATTAATAAAGGTTAATTGAAACCTTTAAGGACATCCACAAACCATGGTTGTCGCCTAGTAGCAAGTCACAGTTATCCGAGCTAAATGAGACGTTGTGAAAGAACCTATTCAAATTGAACTGACCATGCAATTGAATCCTTCTCTTATGTCAATACTCCTTATTCACATTATTAGATCATGGAATCCGATTGTCAATATCCTAATGTGAATCATTCCTTTTATATGATTATCCTGGTAAGATTTAAAGACTTCTTCTTTCAAGTCTTATCCACTACTCTGTGCAGAGATTTGACCAATCATATCTTGGAGTATTTTCTCTCCTTTACTGAGAGTAGAGATTCCTTGTTGTACATTCATTTGCTTCCATGACTCTATTGAGAATCCTAATGAGCACCTTTAAGCTATGTCTAATTCAGCATGACCGTATAGTGCCCTCAAAGATTAACAACATAGCCATAAAACATCTATGATGCCTCAGGTCTAAGGATTAGTTTGCACCATTGCAATTTATGAGTTCCAGCTTGACATGTGAGTAAAGACTTCCATGCTGTAACTCATGTGTTGGATCGCGTTCAGTGTACTTGTTCTTCTACAAGCACCTACGCACATATCGATGTGTCTCCAAACTTAATGACTTGAGACCTTGTCATTCCCTACATATAGAGACGATACTGTGTGTACTGGTCTTTGTAGAATATTGACACCCAATCAATATTCCTATGACCAGGAACATATTTAGGGTTTAGGGATGATGAGAAGTCTTCATGTATGCAATCTCATTACATAGCTCTCATATCCACTTGTGTATTCCTTGGACTATGGTTGTTCTACATATTGAAAAATAATATAGGATGATTTAATGTATAAAACAACCTTTCTTGCCCATTGATAACATAATATGTCTTTTATCAAATATGTCCTTAACTCTAACTATTACATAAATAGTTGGCTTTAAGGGCATATTTCTAACAAGGTGACCAGCCTTATCTCCACTAAAGGCAAGCTACTTCTCGAGTACAAACTTCATGGAGTCTTTTTCGAGCGCTATGTCCCCGACATATGCTCGCAGGCGACAAGCCTTACCTCCATTGCAGGCAAGCTACTTTCCGAGTACAAACTCAATTGAGCCTTTTTCGAGCGTTATGTCCCCGACATACGCATGTAGGCGACATGCCTTACCTCCATTGAAGGCAAGCTACTTCTCGAGTACAAACTTCATGGAGTCTTTTTCGAGCGCTATGTCCCCAACATACGCACGCAGACGACAAGCCTTACCTCCATTGTAGGCAAGCTACTTCCCAAGTACAAACTCAATGGAGTCTCTTTTTTCCCCAAGTTACTGATCCTCTAGGCAATCATGTAGCTAACCACTTCAAATTGCAACGCCAAACCCATATCGAATACTAACAAAGCTGCTTCTGCTTTCCATTTCGTAACAAAAATAAAAATAACCTAATCAACTTAAATGTCTAAACACCGCCCAACAGAAGAATTCAGCAATCAATGCCCGAATGCACCACAAACATGCATAACACAATTATTGAATTAGTATAAGGTGATTTTAGCAAAACTACAAAAACCCACATAAATCAGGCAAAAATATTCGAGCTTTTCTCGTTCTTTTTCACTTTCCAGAAAATTTTCTCACTAACCAAACAAGGGAACTAGATGAAAAACAAAAAAAGATAGATGCCAAAGGCCATACCCCACTCATCTTCTTCATCAAGAGGTTGAGTGGTTCGTGTAAGATGACTTATGTGAGTTAGCCTAATCACATGTTATGATTATTGTGGGAGCGATTTTCGTCCCACGAGAATATTCATCTAAGATTCCGTCTTCTTCTTCACTTCTCTTTCTCTCTGCAAAACAAATCGGAATAAGAGGACCACACCTGGGGGGTGTTGGCCAAAGGCCCTCCGATGCCTAAGTTAGTTCGAGTGTTTGTAGGAAAACAATAGCTAACAAAAGGGTACGGAGATGTATGTATGGTGTGAGCCGAGTGGGCAGAGCCTTGTGTGAGAGAGAGAAAGAGTTATAGCGGCTAGGGTTTGTGAGATGGAATTTCTGTAGAGTTTCAGACAAAAGTTTAGATGTAGGTTTAGAGTTACCTCAAGTCTTGGTGTAGTCATGTATTTATAGGAGCCTTGGAGGCTAGGGTTTCGGAAGAATAATTCCACATATGGAAAGGAATTATTCTTCCCCAATTTGGAGAGATTGACGTAATTAGGGATTTGATTTAAATCAAATTCCTAATTAGGGTAAGAATCGAATAATTGCCAATTGAATCAGATAACTCCCAATTAGGCCAAATAATCCCCAAATGGAAGGAAATATTTGACCTAGGGTTTGGCTAAAATTCGGTTCCCACAATTATCATATTAGAATGAGATAATGGGATTTATGTTTATCAGTTATTGTTAGACTTTCAGTTTTGACAGACTTTGGTTACTTATGTTTATATTGACTAGGACTCAATCACTTAAGTATATTAGTTTTGTTTAAACTCTTACTCTATCTATAATAGGAGAGATAGTGTTAAGGTTTCTTCAATATAAAAGAATCGGTCCCTCCTCTCACAATACATGAGTTCTGTGGCGTGCTTGACCTATTGATAGCAAGAACATTCTGGTGTTGCAGAGAGAAGAAGATCATTCCCATAGTTGTCATATCTTCCTCACTGAGTATGAATCAATCTATAAGTATGCTTCATTCATGTTGTAATTCATGTGTTTATTGTATTTAACTTCAGTTTTACTTACATGTGGTATCAGAGCCTAACAATTAAAACCATGATTTCACATGCTTAATTTTGTCTAACCTGCTGCCTGGAAATTGATTGTTTTTAATGATAAATAATATTGAGGGGAGTGAATTTTGTTTTCCAATCTTATGTTTCGCATAACTGTCATGCTACTCACCCAATACAACAGGTCAAGAGCTATTTCGAAGATTTTTGACACTGTTTCTTGTTGGAAAATACAGTTGTTGTCTAAGTCATCACCAAATTGTTTCTTGAGTTAAATTCAATTAAGTGATGATTGTTGTGTTTTTCAATACATTAACAAACACTAGAATTCGATTGACTCATTGAATTGTTTTGGCTAGTGGCAATTATGTTCTTTTAAATTATTAAAGGAAATTATGCTTGTTATACACAAACTTGATTTGTTTTAAAATTCTTTTGGACCAATTGACTGGTAGGCTAATTTCCACAGAATTTTTTTAGAAAGAATTATATTTGATGTTATTATGAAAGGATTATTTAGAAAACTCAGATTCGTAGTTTATGGATTATGACTGGTAGGCTAATTTCCAAAGAAATTGTCTCCTAGGTTCTACTGTAAACTAATGTATAGTGAGTCATGAAGAACTTGAACATTATGTATTTCATCTTGCCTAAAGGTGTTGGAATTTATAATTTTTTTATTCTCATTGATTTATGCTTGGCTATGCAAACACATTTTAATAGAAAGTTTCTTGCCTAAAGGTGAAGCTGATTCAGTTTTTTATTATAATAGAAAACCTTGTGTTTCTAGTTTTCTGTTGTAATAATATATATATATATATATATATATATATATATATATGTATATCTTTTCACGTCTAATGAGTTATCAATGCTAGGTGCCAATCCCCTGAACTTCACCAACATTTAGAAACTGAATGGAAGCAACTACAAGAAATGGAAACAGGAGATTGACATTCTGCTAGGACTGTTGGAATATGATGTAGCTTTAAGAGAAGAAAAGCCAGCTGATCTGACTGCAGAAAGCACTGAAGCAGAGAAAAGTTTTTTTGCCAATTGGGAAAAGACCAACAGGTTATCACTGCTGATCATTCAGAATGCCATGGAGGAACATGTAAGAGGTGGAATCAAGAAGTGTGACACTGCAAAAGAATATTTGGCTGCGATAAGTGAGAAGTATCAGAAATCCCAAAAGGTAGAAACTGGAAATTTTTTGTCAACATTTACCACCATGAAGCATGATGGTACTGGAAGTGTTCGTGAGCACCTTTTGAAGATGGTTGATGTGGCCAACAAGTTAACTACCCTGCAAATACCTATTAATGATGAGTTTATAGTTCATATGGCACTCAACTCCCCGACTCCTGAGTATGAACAAATTAAAGTCTCCTATCATACTCAGAAGGACATATGGTCAGTCAATGAGCTAATCTCAATTTTTTGTGAGCAAGAAGACATGCTCAAAAAGGGTAAGACAGTGGTTGTTAATTTGGTTGATAACTACAAGAAAAAACATCTTCAGCGATGAAATGTTTAGCAACCAACCCAATTTCGGTCGCTCAAAATTGAAATTAGCGACAAACCTGTTGCAGTTGGTCGCCAAAGGTTTCGTGATATTAAGGCATCGTCCAAGACATGAACAAAATGAATTGCTACCAAATTCTTTAGAAGGGCGACGAAATTTTTTCGTGTCTATGGTTGTAAGTGGCGACCAAAAATAATTTTGGTTGCCATTCATTGAATAGAGTGCGCGCGAAATTGAAAAAATTCTTGGCGACAAAAGAGTTGTGTCGCTATGTTTGCCAGTGTCGTCGCAAAGCAAAAGTTCGCGCTAAAAAATTTCGGGGGTATTTGGCGACCATTGGTTTTGGTCGCAGATTAGTGTGTGCTAAGAATTAAACCCATCAAAATGACGTCGTTTTCAATATGTTGGGATTTTGGCGACCAAATTATTTTGGGGCTAATTTGAGACTATAAAAATAAAAATTCCCCTTCATCAACACGCGTGTTATTTCCCTCATTCAGTTCGCATGCCCTAACCTGCTCCGACGCCGACAAAGCAATCTGCCACCGACGTCGGCCAAGCACTCGTATGGACATACCCACTCTCTTCCCCCAAGATTTCTGATGGCCTGAGTTATTTTCCATTGTCTCTGCCCCAGACCATCTACCCTTCAGTTCTCCAGAATTTTCAGAATCTCTACAGCCACAACCAAGCAGTGATTCAAAGGTATTTTCTTCTTTTGTTTATTCAACAATTGTTCTATAGTTATTTGATTTTGATTCTTTCAAAATAAAATATGTTTTTTTTTTTGACTTAATAACAAGGTCGTTGCAAGATAGTTACTGAAAACTACTTCATACCATGTGGATTGGTTCTTAACGATAATGTTGAATGAAAGAAGGTTAAACAATTAAGGAACGAACAATTAAGGACTGACAAGTAACAAACTGGTACATGAGTGATTCTCCCAAGTATAGTAGACTTTTGAATTATTTAGAATCAGTTACGAGCCCTTGTGTAAGTGTCTTTAATTTATTAGATGAGTTTGTAGTCAAACCTAATTGGATTTGCATATAATTGAAGTAAAAAAATTGGAAGTTGGAAGTGGGTCATGTGGGTGTGTATTCGTTTCAAGGTTTCTTTGCTTGTCTGTGAGATTATGCTTTATTTTAGTTTTTATTATTGTTTTTTTTTTGGGTCAAAGGAGCTTATGCTTTTATTGTTTGGGAGAATTAAACTAGGAAAAATAATGTTGTTGTTTTTGGATGATTAGTGAAACTTAAAGGGCGAAGTCATAGACTATTTTGAGTTTGCAGACTAATTTGGTCTCAAGCTCTCCCAAAATATCGTGTCTAACAAATTTTGTTATTTTTTGCAGTAGCCTATTTGAAACACTTTCTGTGATGAATAATTCATCTATCTCAAGTACCTTTGTGATGAGAGTCGGTGTCATAAAAGTTGAATGCTTTAATTTTTTTCTTGTCTTTTTTGTTTTGTTTCAGAGAATGATATGTTGGTATGTTGCTCTGTTTGAGGCTTTGAGCCTTCTCTCTCTGTTTTTGTGCTTTGTAAATGTGCAGGATGATACTTAAGAGGGCTGTTAGCTTAAGCAATAATAATAGGCCACATATCAGCATGTGTCTCATTCTCTAAGGTGGTTATTTCTTTCACCCATGTAATCAAATCTTCAGAGCCTGTTTTCTCAGTTTTCTTTTCGTCGTTTCTAGGCAATTCGTACACTTTACGGGTCTGGCTTTCAATCCTCCCTATTTCTTGAGTTGTTCTCTAGCTGCAATTGATGAGGTGTCATTCAATTTCCAAGGCCTGTGGGGTGCTTTGTTTAGAAATCTTGGGTTTGTGTTGAGGAACATTTACTCAAAATGCAGTTTACAGAACTTCAAGGAAGTAGATGGGTTGAATTTGTATGGTTGGATCACTTTACTTTCACTCCTCTATCTATTTCTTGTGGCTATTTGTATGGTTGGGAAATGCTTGTATATCCTGACAATGGTTTTTTATACTGAAAACTCAGGTTTTTTTTTATTTTATTATTTTATATTTATTTTTATACTGAAAGGCCTTAATTTTCCACTGAATTGGTTGGGTACATAGATTTGGAATGGAATCACGTTTTGACAACCTCTCTCTCGCTCTCTCTATGATTTTGTAGTAGCGTTTTCCTCTATTTTCCCTTTATTTAATTGGTTGTGCTTTGTAATTCAATATTGCACTGTGGTCTTGTACGTTTCTTCAATGATATATCAAACTGTCCATTTTTTTTATAGACACTTTGTATTTCTTTTAGAGTTTTGTTGTTTAGTGCAGCCCAGTCTGTTTTGGATTTTGTTTTTGACATGCTTCCTTTACTTCGAATGCCATGAAATTTTGATGTGATGAAGTTTTATGTATCTAGTTCTGACCTGGAAAGTTTCGCACTATTTCGACTCAAACTGATTTTTTTTGTGAATTTCCCAAGTTGAAGTGTTCCTGCCCAAATTGTTTAACAAAATATGTATTTGGTCATCTATGATTTAATGCAAACTACTTCATACCGTTTTTGTTGAATTGTCGTTTTGCTTATCAATGTTTGAAGACCAAATTAAAGTGCCTAGAAAATTAGGAATGTCGGGCTATGTGCTTAAGCAAACTCTGTGTCTTGGGCTTGAAAATATGTTAAAGAAATATCTTCAAGACTTCTAGTTTTTCACTAGGATCATCCTCTGTTAGCTTGTGTTTTCACTTTTAAAGAATTTTTCATGTTATTTAATCTCAATTCAATCCTCTTTTGCTATATTTAGATCTCTTTTTATTTCAATTCTTCATTGTATTCTAGTGGAAACTGAAAAAGTTGTCGTTCAGTGTTTCTATTTGCTTTGAAAACATTAAAAACAATGAGTGATTGCCTTATTTGGGTTTGTGGTTCTCTTTATCTCATAATGTGTTTAGAACAATGTCATTTAGGAGTCTAACTTTACTGAGGTAATATCCTGTTTTTGCATGTCAGATTATTTGATGAGGTGGAAGGATTTGGTTTGTGGTTTTGGACAGAGGACCATTTGAGTAAGAACCTCTTCTTCTCATTACACTCAGTTCCATTTGTTTTCTTATTAACAGCTATAGTGGTTGTCAATGTCATTGTGGTGTTGTTTGTTTAAATTATTAAAATGACATACGTGTTTTGTATTGTGTTGAGAAGTTATGCAACCCATGTTGGTTAAGGTGTGGATTATACTTTGGATTTTATGATTTATGTTTTCTAATGGGTTTGTGCTATGCATGATATAAGTCTTTACATTGATTTTTCGGAATTGTTTTCCTTCTTCATTTGTGGTATTTGTTATTATCACAAAGGTATGCTTTAGACAGTTGATATTGAGAGGTATGAAAAATGAATTCAAATTTTATTAAGTTTGTTCAAATAACCATTCTCAAACATTCTTAAATATTGATGACCAGTGATCATTTTTCTTGTGTAGATCCAAACTCTTTTTAATGGCGTATTTAGTTAAGATTGTGAATTTCAGCTTTTGGGCAAGATTTCTTGTAATTGTTTGTTTTTGGTCTATATATATATATATTTAAATTTTCTTGGTTTTGGCATCTTCTTGACCATTGGCATTTCCTTGTTTTGTTTCTTTTGTAAAGGAAGATGATTGATGAGTTTGAGCAGATCAAGCAACAATTGGCAGAGTGTTTGGGAATTCCATGATATTAGATCACAGTCCCTATCCCACAGGTGTTAAAGATCATGACTACAAAACTTGGAATTACAAAAGGTAAATACATGCATTTTTTTCAGTCTTAGAGTGGGGAAATAATTACTATAGAACTAGGGCAAGAATATATGGAGCTTGGCCTACAGTCTTTGAGTGAGGAGTTCTTCACTCGTTTATATATACTATTCACTACTACAAAAATTGAAATAGACGACGGGGAAACGCCGTCGTCTTTTTCTTTTTCAAACCGTCGTTAAATCGACAGTCATCTTTTTGAAAGTCAAACTACGACGGTAATTCACCGTCGTCTATTATATGTAAAAATGACGGTTTTTAAAAGAACCGTCGTCTATTACATGTAAAGACGACACTTTTTCTGAAAAAACCGTCGTCTATTTAA
>NW_018922018.1:40217-83545 GCF_002207925.1 Prunus avium
CGTCGCTGCTTCGATGGCGTCGATGGCTGGTAGGTACGTATGAGGAGTAGAAAGGTGAGAGATGGAGTGTTTCAGATAGCTCAGGAGGGTTTCAAGAAGAGAGGAGCTCAGGAGGTTTCAAGGAGGGAGAGATAAAGTTTTCAGAGACGGGGGAAAATCTGAAAATTTGTCGAGCGCGAATTCACTTAAGTGGCCTTTTTTTAGCGTGTTTTAAAAGACGACGCTTTTTATAAAAAAATCGTCATCTTTACATATAATAGACGACCCTTTTTAAAAAAAAAACCGTCATCTTTACATATAATAGACGACCCTTTTTAAAAAAAAAACCGTCATCTTTACATATAATAGACGACCCTTTTTAAAAAAAAAACCGTCATCTTTACATATAATAGACGACCCTTTTTAAAAAAAAAACCGTCATCTTTACATATAATAGACGACCCTTTTTAAAAAAAAAACCGTCATCTTTACATATAATAGACGACCCTTTTTAAAAAAAAAACCGTCATCTTTACATATAATAGACGACCCTTTTTAAAAAAAAAACCGTCATCTTTACATATAATAGACGACCCTTTTTAAAAAAAAAACCGTCATCTTTACATATAATAGACGACCCTTTTTAAAAAAAAAACCGTCATCTTTACATATAATAGACGACCCTTTTTAAAAAAAAAACCGTCATCTTTACATATAATAGACGACCCTTTTTAAAAAAAAAACCGTCATCTTTACATATAATAGACGACCCTTTTTAAAAAAAAAACCGTCATCTTTACATATAATAGACGACCCTTTTAAAAAAAAAAACGGTCATCTTTACATATAATAGACGACCCTTTTCATAAAAAACCGTAGTCTTTACATAATCCGTCATTCGTTTGTTTTAAAATTAAGTCGTTTATTATGATTTACAACGTCTTTAATTTCTTAATGCCGACGTGGTTTGTGGGTTTTATTAATAATATTTTATTCTATTTAATTCGAAATATTCATAATAAATTTAAAATAAATCCAAAAAATGCAACGTCAACTCCTATGAAGTCATTGAGATATTTTCTTCCCCCTTAAGCTTTAAAAAATTAAGTTTGAGTTATACAAATTTAAAATTACCACAAAAAAGAAAAATGTTTTCATGAATCACAACATCACTTCTACTTTAATGGTTTAGGGTTTAGGGTTTAGGGTTTAGGGTATAGATGTAATAAGCGTCATGTTTATTTATATTGTTAACGACGGTTTTTTTGTTTTCCGTCGATGATTATCGAAGAGCGCATTTCTAAACCATGACTTCTTTAAAATGACGTTGTACACACATAACGACGTCATAGTTTTTTAAAAAGCGACGTAAAAGGTTTTTCAAACGACGATATTTTTCAAACCGTCGTCTTTATATATAATAGACAACCCTTTTTATTAAAAAACCGTCGTCTTTACTTCATAATAGATGATCCTTTTTATATGAAAACCGTCGTCTTTACTTGATAATAGACAACCATTTTCATATAAAAAGGGTCGTCTATTATTAAGTAAAGACGACGGTTTTCATATAAAAAGGGTCGTCTTTACTTAATAATAGACGACCCTTTTTATAAAAAACCCGTCGTCTTTACTTATAATAGACGACCCTTTTTATAAAAAACCGTCGTCTTTACTTCATAATAGACGATCCTTTTTATATGAAAACCGTCGTCTTTACATATAATAGACGACCCTTTTTATATGAAAACCGTCGTCTTTACTTCATAAAAGACGACCCTTTTTATAAAAAAACCGTCGTCTTTACTTAATAATAGACGACCCTTTTTATAAAAAAACCGTCATCTTTACATATAATAGACGACAGTTCTTTCAAAACAACCATGTCTTCACCAAAAAAAGGACACTTAATTTTTAAAAGACGACGCTTGTCATACCTGCTATCGTCGTTTTTTGGTCAGATTTTAACTCTAAAGAAAAGCTTTTTAATAAGACGACGCTTTTTTATTTGTGTGTGTCGTTATAAAAAAATTCTCAACAGTATCTCCATTTTTTAGTTGTTTAAGTCACTTATCCACGACGGTTTTTTGTTACCGTCGTCTTTTTAAAAACAACGACGGTTTTTTGTTCTACCGTCGTCTTTTTCTGGTCGTCTTTTGCCCTTTTTGTAGTAGTGATTTTTGGATATGTTACGTGTACTTGAATAATTAGTATGCTCTTGTGTACTTTTGAATGAGAGAAACTTTTATTCATGTCATTTTCTATTGATCTATTTACCTAAATTTATTGTTTTTCAAAACTACAATATGTTAATGAACAAAAGGTTAATATTATCACAAAACAGAATATAAATCAAATAATTAAAAACACTTCAAATATACAAATTTTGGCGACCAACTAAGTAAGCTTTAGCGACCAAATAAGGTAGTCACCAAAACCTATCGGCGACGAACCAATCTATTTGGTCGCTCAATCCTTCTTTAGTTCGCGGCAAATTTTGGTATTTTCCCGGGAACGCATCTTTAAAGGCGACCAACTGATTACTTAAAGGCGACGAAACCAATTGGTCACATAAAGTTTTTAGCGACGAAAATTTGTTTCGTCGCCTTTTGTAGCATGGACTTTCAGCCACGAGCCTTAGGCGACCAAGTTGGCGACGACATAATAGCTTTTAGCGACCAAACGTGGTGGTCGCCACTTGTAGTAAGCTGGTGGTCCAAAGAAGTATGGAAATAAAAAATTTGGAGGATCAAAAGGTGGATCAACCTCTGGTAAGAAATTTTCCAATGATTCTGTTGTACCTGCTAAAAATGCTCAAAATCGTCCTACTTCTGAAAATTTGAGTCAAATCTCGTTTTTATTCCTCAAAATTCTTGGTGGTTTGACACTGGTTGTACAACACATATTACAAATTCTTTGTGGGAATTCAGAAGGGAGAGGATGCAAAGTAAAGAGAACTACAGAGTTTTTGTTGGAAATGGATCTAGATTAGTTGAGTCAGTTGGTAGTATTGAGTTAAAATTGTCTTCTGGTTTTCTTTTGTTTTTGAATAAAGTACTCTATGTACCTTTGATGAGAAGGAACCTAGTGTCAACATCTAGTCTTGTAAAAGATGGTTTTGCTTTCACTGGTGACAGTGAAAGTTTAAAACTTTTTCGAAATAATAAATTAAATGATTTGCTTGGTTAAGCTTTCCTGAGTGGTGATTTATGGCAAATTCAATGCACTGAAGTTCAAGAATGTTTCAACATTGAATATTCTGCACCCAAGAGAATGCTCACTAATGAAAACTTTTCTATGCTTTGGCATAGAAGATTGGGGCACATGTCAAAGGATAGAATGACTCGATTAATAAAACAAAACATTTTACCAAACTTGGATTTAAAGGATTTTGAAATTTGCATAAACTATTTCAAGGGTAAAACTACTAATACAAGAAAAATTGGAGCAACCAGAAGCAATGACCTTTTAGAAATCATTCACACAGATGTGTGGTCCATTTCCAACAAGAACCGTTTGTGGCAACTCTTACTTTGTTACATATATAGATGACCTCTCTAGATATACCTATTTGTACTAAATTTCTGAAATGTCACAAGTCTTAAACTGTTTTAAAATTTTTAAACTTGAAGTTGAAAATCAATTGGACAAACACATTAAAATTGTAAGGTCATATCGTGGAGGAGAGTATTTTGGTAGGTATACAGAGGCTGGACAACAGAAAGGAGCATTTGCTATTTATTTGCAGGAAAATGGAATAGTAGCTCAGTACACAACTCCTGGAACTCCACAACAAAATGGCGTGGCTGAAAGGAGGAACAGGACTCTTAAAGACATGGTAAGAAGTATGCTTACTAGTTCACAACTACCTGATTTTCTGTGGGGAGAGGCACTAAAAAAGGCAAATTATATTTTGAATAGAGTTCCTAGTAAATCAGTGCCTAATACACCTTTTGAAATATGGAATGGAAGAAAACCTAGTCTTGCTCACCTACATGTTTGGGGTTGTCCATCTGAAGCTAGAATCTACAATCCAGTTGAAAAGATACTAGATTCAAGAACAACTAGCTCCTATTTCATTGGAGGTTCTAAAAAGTCTAAGGATTATAAATTTTATTGTCCGCACTCTTATACTAGAATTGCAGGGAGTCATAATGCAAAGTTCATTGAGCATTCAGTTGCAGGACATACTAATTCTTTGAAGAACTACAATTTTGAAGAGATAGAGTCATCTGCACATGCCTCTACATCAAATGATCACACCCTTATGCTGCCCATCCCTTTTGTCCCTTTCAAAGCTCATGAAAACATTGCACCAGTTTCTACCAACACTCCTCAACCGCAAGATATTGCTCCACAAAATGCTGTACAACAAATTGACAATCTTTTTTACGTTGAGCAGCCTACTACACAACTTGAGTAGCCTACTGCACAACTTGAGCAGCACGATGAACCTTCTGTAAGAAGATCTCACAGGGCAAGAAAATCTGCAATACCAGCAAATTATATGGTTTATTTGTAGGAAGTAGAGTTTGATATTGGTGATGAAGATGATCCTAAGTCATTTGATCAGGCTATGAAGAGTGCTCAAGCTCCTTTATGGCACAATGCAATGTTGGAAAAGCTAAATTCAATGGTGAAAAATGGTGTATGGACCTTGACAAATTTCACTTTTTCCAGAAAACCCATAGGATGCAAATGGGTTTTTAAAACCAAAAAGGACTCACAAGGAAGAGTAGAAAGGCTAAAGGAACGACTGGTTGCTAAAGGATTCACACAGAGAGAAGATTTTGATTACACTGACACTTTTTCCCCAGTGTCCTCCAAGGATTCTCTACGTATCATTATGGCATTGACAACCCATTTTGATCTTGAGTTGCATCAAATGGATGTCAAGACTTCTTTTTTAAATGGGGATCTTAAGGAGGATATTTTTATGCAGCAACCTCCAGGATTTGTTGAAAGGGGGAAAGAGCCTTGTGTGTGCAAGTTGAACAAATCCATTTATGGTCTTAAACAGGCTTCAAGGCAGTGGTATCTCAAGTTCAATGAAGTGGTAACATCTTTTGGTTTTATAGAGAACATACTTGATGATTGCATCTACCTCAAAGTCGACAAATCTAGGTTCATTTTTCTGGTCTTATATGTTGATGATATTTTGCTCGCAAGTTCTGATTTTCAGTTACTACTTGAGACAAAGACTATGTTATCTAATAGTTTTGATATGAAGGATTTGGGTGAGGCTCATTATGTGTTGGGCGTTGAAATTATGAGAAACAGATCAAGAAAGCTTTTGGTGTTGTCTCAGCACAATTACATCAATAAGGTACTTAAAAGATTTAATATGGAGGCTTGTTCTCCTGGAGATCTTCCTATTAGCAAAGGTGATAGGCCTTCAAGGGACCAATGTCCTATGACTGAACAAGAGCAGGCAAACATGAAGAATAAACCATATGCATCTCTTTTGGGCAACTTGATGTATGCCCAATTCTGTACTAGGCCAGACTTGTCATTTGCACTCAGTGTATTAGGAAGGTTTCAAGCAAATCCTGGTGAACCACATTGGGTTTTAGCCAAGAAGGTGCTGAGATATCTAAAGAAGACTAAATCCCTTATGTTAATGTATGGCCATGTTGACAGTTTGGAGCTCACATACTATTCAGATTAAGATTTGGCTGGTTGTGTGGATGATAGAAAATCTACAAGTGGACATATTTTTCTTTTGGCTGGAGGTGCAGTCTCTTGGAGAAGCAAAAAGCAAAATTCTATATCTACATCCACTATGGAGGCTGAATTTATTGGATGTTTTGAAGCAACTAGGCAAGGATTGTGGATCAAGAATTTTGCAACAGATAGGAAACTAGTGGCAAATATTGACAAGCCTTTGAAGATCTACTGTGATAATAAGGCAGCCATATATTTTGCCAAGAACAACAAACGATCATCTGCTTCGAGAATTATGGATGTGAAGTATCTGTCACTTCAAGATAAAGTCAAGAAAGGTATTGTTGAAGTAGAGTACATAAACACTCACTCCATGTTAGCAAATCCTTTGACTAAAGCCTTGGTTGTGGGAGTCTTTCAAGATTTTGTGATGCATATGGGATTGCATGAATCTTTTGACTCGGTTTAAGTGTGGAGCAAGGTTATTTCTATAACCTATTTTGATTATTTTTGAGCTTTTCTTTTCTTTTTTGTTTTGTTAGATGATGAATAAGTTCTATTCTATTTAACACTACTACAAAAAGTGAAAAAGACGACCAGAAAAAGACGACGGTAGAACAAAAAACCGTCGTTGTTTTTAAAAAGACGACGGTAACAAAAAATCGTCGTGGATAAGTGACTTAAACAACTAAAAAACGGAGGTACTGTTGTATATTTTTTTATAACGACGCACACAAATAAAAAAGCATCGTCTTATTAAAAAGGTTTTATTCAGAGTTAAAATCTGACCAAAAAACGACGACAGCAGGTATGACAAGCGTCGTCTTTTAAAAATTAAGTGTCCTTTTTTTGGTAAAGACATAGTTATTTTAAAAGAACTGTCGTCTATTATATGCAAAGATGACGGTTTTTTTTAAAGAACTGTCATCTATTATATGTAAAGATGACGGTTTTTTTAAAAAAAACCGTCGTCTATTATGAAGTAAAGATGACGGTTTTTTTTTTTAAAAAGGGTCGTCTATTATATGTAATAGATGACGGTTTTTTTTTTAAAAAGGTCGTCTATTATGAAGTAAAGATAACGGTTTTTTTAAAAAAAGGGTCGTCTATTATATGTAATAGATGACGGTTTTTTTTAAAAAGGGTCGTCTATTATGAAGTAAAGATGACGGTTTTTTTTTTAAAAAAAGGGTCGTCTATTATATGTATAGATGACGGTTTTTTTTAAAAAAAGTCGTCTATTATATGTAAAGACGACGATTTTTTTTAAAAAAGGGTCGTCTATTATATGTAAAGATGACGGTTTTTAAAAAAAAAGCGTCGTCTTTTAAAACACGCTAAAAAAAGGCCGCTTAAGTGAATTCGCGCTCGACAAATTTTCAAATTTTCCCCCGTCTTTGAAAACCTTATCTCTCATTGACAAGCGTCGTCTTTTAAAACACGCTAAAAAAAGGCCGCTTAAGTGAATTCGCGCTCGACAAATTTTCAGATTTTCCCCCGTCTCTGAAAACCTTATCTCTTCCTCCTTGAAACCCTCCCGAGCTCTCTAAAACACCCTCGCTCGCTCAAACACTATATTATCTCAAATTCTCTCATGAACCTTTCAGAAAACCCTCTCTCACACATCGATGAAGCACATCTCCCTCTCCCTGTCCACCGAACTAGCCGAGATCGCCATCTCCGTCACGATGTTTAGGACACCGAGTTCGCCAAGATTGCCATCTCCATCGCACCATTCAGTCCATCGAGCTCGCCCCGTTCGCCATCTCCCTTCCTCGTCGCGACCATTTTTAAGCCCCCAAATGGATTCTCATCTTCCATTTTATGAGCTTTAGATTAGATTTTCTTCCTCGTTGACTAGAAAGGTACGAAGCTACTTTTCTAGGGTTAGCTTAGGATTCTTCTGATTCGATTTCAATTTTTATTTTTTCTTGTTTATGATGGTTGTTTGTCTGAGATATAGGGCTACGATTTGTTTGTTATTTAATTTCAGTGCATATTGATGTATTTTTTATCTTTGGATCTGACTTGATTTAAGCTGTATATAGTCCAGTGGTTGCATTTTTTTTTAACCTTTTTGCTTTTATTTTGTTCAAAAATTCTAGTTCATATGTTTTTTTATTTTGTATATCTCACTATTACATTATTTTGGCTTGTTAAGCAGTTTCCTAGGCCATGGAAGTGGTTCTAAAGAAGCTACTCCTAGTGGTAAAAGTTGAAGAAATGCAGAGGAAAATTGATGATGATGAATGTATAGCTCTGTATACATATGGAGAACTTGACTTGAAGGATAATTAGGTATAGGAATTTTGGTGTATTATTGTAATTAGGCTTGCAGCTTGCAGCTAGCGGCCTTAGAGTATTTTCATTTTTTAGATTTTATTTTGTTCTATTGTTCTCTTGATATTCTGTTTATGAAAGAAACAATTTTTGAGTATATATATGTATGGCGTGGGTAATAGCATATTTGAGTATATATTTCTGATACCATTTGAAACAAGAAAAAAAAACTAAAATGTAAAATTACGTCGGTTTTATAGTTAATAACCGTCGTCTTAGAGTTAATAAACGACAATATTTCAAGAAACCGTCGTCTTTACATTTAATAGATGATGGTTTTTAAAACAAACCCGACGTTTTGGATATAATAAACAACTTCTTTACATATAATAGACGACGGTTTTATGAAAGAACCGTCGTCTATTATATGTAAAGACGACGGTTAATTACCGTCGTAGTTTGACATTCAAAAAGATGACGCTCGATTTAACGACGGTTTGAAAAAGAAAAAAACAACGGTGTTTTCTCGTCATCTATTTCAATTTTTGTAGTAGTGTAAGAATGGTTGGCAGTTTATTTTTGTTTAGGTTTCTTCTCAGTTTTGTCTTGCTTAAGCTTGGATTTCCATTAAGGAAATAATTTTGGGAGTCTCTTTCGAGCTCCATTACTTGGACCAGAAATGTGGGAGTTATTTGGATACCTAACTCTTCACTTATCATCATTATGTCTGCAGCAATGTGTTCTAGTGTATGTGTATGTGATTTTAGGGTGTTGGCACAGTTGAATTTGTGTCAAGTTTTCTAAGGTCCTACATATACATTCGTTTGACAGTTGTTTTGGAAGTTACACTGATGTTTGAATAAATCCAGTGATCACTATTCCCTTGTTTTGGTATGATATGATACAATGTAATTAGGCTGCACTCATGTGGGAGAATGTAAGATGACTTATGTGAGTTAGCCTAATCACGTGTTATTATTATCATATTAGAATGAGATAATATGATTTATGTTTATCAGTTATTGTTAGACTTTCGGTTTTGACAGACTTTGGTTACTTATGTTTATTTTGACTAGGACTCAATCACTTAAGTATATTAGTTTTGTTTAAACTCTTACTCTATCTATAATAGGAGAGATAGTGTTAAGGTTTCTTCAATATAAAAGAATCGGTCCCTCCTCTCACAATACATGAGTTCTGTGGCATGCTTGACCTATTGATAGCAAGAACATTCTGGTGTTGCAAAGAGAAGAAGATCATTCCCATAGTTGTCATGTCTTCTTCACTGAGTATGAATCAATCGATAAGTACGCTTTATTCATGTTGTAATTCATGTGTTTATTGTATTTAACTTCAGTTTTACTTACATTTTGCACTAGAGAGGGGTCCATGGGATGTTGATGATCATGGATTTGACCAGCCACAATGCGCAAAAGCCCAGATCAAGATCAATCCAACAGCTCAAATCCAAACATAGCAAGTGAAGGGCTAGGGGGCGAGAGGGCGAGAAAGAGAGAGGAAGAGGAGAAAGAGATCTGTTACATTGAACGAGTAGGTCACACAAAGAGAGAGAGAGAGAGAGAGAGAGAGAGAGAGTGAGAAAAAGTGTTAAGTGGCCACTAAGTATGTATTTATAAGTTATATTTGCAAAATGTGTGGGTAAAGATGGTATTTGCATATTAAATTTGGGTTGCGGTGGCATTTAGAGGCATGATATTAATTGCATTACTCCTTATAAACATGAAAAGGAATTGTGATGATGTGGTGTGTTAAATGTTAAAATATGTGATAATAGGCTGTGGGTGGGTGTGACCATACTTATGTTCCATGTAAGTTAAGAAAACAGTTAGAATAACTTTATATTTTATTTTATATTATACAAGTTAGAATACAAAGTTGAGATAAGTAAGCATACAAAATACACACGCAACGCGCAACCCATAAGGATAAAATTGTCCAAAATCTAGATCAGATAAAGGGCTTAAAAAGAAAACAAAAAGTTAATGGATATTTAAGTAAATAACATGTGGGCAAAAATCAACAGATGACAAAGACCAGTAGCCTAGCTACCTAATCCTCCTCCCTCCTTCCCACATTACAGATTCACAGGCGCTCCTCCCACCTAACCTCGTCTCCAACAATGCTACGTGTGGACTAAACTACCCTTCCATCTATCCATCCCTGGACCAGAACAGAACAGAACAGTGGACCCTCCAGAAAAACAAAGGATGCCATGCCACCACCAACCAAAGACCAAACTGTATGTCATATGATATTCATCATCTGCAATGCAAAAAGTCTTCCCACCCACTCTCATCCAGGAAAAACCAAACAAACGACAGCCAACAATGAATGGGAATTGAATTGCTTTGGTTCTATCCTCTATACACAAAGCAAACCACCAAAGGCCAGAGAAGGAAACTAAGAGCATAGATATATACCACAATTGTAACAACATATACACTGATATATATATTTATATATAATATATTGATATAGATATGGCTTCCCGGTCCCAATCCAAGCCATCATCAGCACCACCACCACCATCACCGCGGTCAAAGATGGAGGCTTTGGATGTTCCCCTTCATGAAATTGGGTTCGAGGTTGAAGAGGTAACCCCAAAAAAGGTCTCCGGTCACCTCCATGTCACCCAAAAGTGCTGTCAGGTCATCATCTTCTTTCTTTCTTTCTATCTTTCTTTGTTTGTTCATATGATGAATCTTTTTCCTGTTGAAAGTCTAAAAGAAGATGTTAATGAAATAAGTAATATGACTAACTGTTCTTTGCTGCTGAGACCAGCCTTTCAAGGTGTTGCATGGAGGGGTATCAGCTCTCATAGCTGAGGCTCTGGCTAGCATGGGAGCCTACCTGGCCTCTGGTTTACAAAGGGTGGCTGGGATTCACCTCAGCATCAACCATTTGAAGCGTGCTGAGCTTGGTGACCATATCTTTGCTGAAGCCACGCCTGTCAATCTTGGCAAAACCATTCAGGTTCCTCTGCTCTTCACCGTCAAATTCCTATCCTCCTTGTCTTCTTAATTATAATCCATCTCCCGGGCTCCTAGTCCTCCCCAGTCTTCATCATCAAGTATCACTTCAATTAACTGTAATTACAACTGCTAATACAACAATAGGTGTAGTGTAGGTGTCCAAGAAAAAAATGACATTTAGAAAGTGCATACGGTTTTATCTTCTCTACAACATTATCCACATAGGGTCATGTATTTTCCATCTCATTCTTTCCATCACTCCATTTACACAAATTTCCAACTGGAAATATAATAATCATGTTGGCACCATCCAGACTATCCTGCCATCATTTCATACTATGGAAATGTGAATGCCAATACCGAATTATCCAAAGCAGGAAGCAACTAGGGTGCCAATGCCCTCCACATTGGTTTTTTATTTATTTATCTTTCATCAATTTATCATTTCATTTACTTAATATATTAAATAAACAGATTATATCATTCAAAGTTGTTTTGATTTTTGGGCAGGTTTGGGAGGTGAGACTGTGGAAGATTAATCCTTCAAACTCAGACATCAAATCCTTAGTATCATCATCAAGAGTTACTCTTTTATGCAACATGCCTGTGCCAGAGCATCTAAAAGATGTCGGTGATGCTCTGAAGAAGTTTGCCAAATTATAAGTTTTGTTGTACCCTATTCATGTTCAACTCTTGTTGATATTGAACCAATTCAGAAATTAAAGACACTTTGATTTTAGCATTATAATTCAAACAAAAGATGAGGTTGTCAAACAAGCTTGAAGTAAGCATTTATGCCATGTTTTCAATGTGTTCTGCACTAAACAGAAGGAACTGCCTGAGCCTAGCTTTGGCATCAACGTGGTTCAAGGAATGAGACACATTCACAACCCAATTAGGTAGTTCAAGAACAAAAACTAACAATCTAAACAGTTTCGGTTTCCCAGTATTGAAACCGAGGAAGAGTTCAACAAAAAGCTTCCATGATCATCCTGAGTCCTGACCCAAAAGTTCTAATCATTGCACAAATTGTTTTGTATTAGCTTCACAAATAAGAACTGTAACTTGTTCATAAACATACAAATACTCAAAATTGAAACTTGATTAAGCTTACAAATATACAATTTAGAGCATGCATACACCAAGTTGAGGTTGAGTGAGAAAACCTACATGACTACATATGAGGCACATGAACTGAATCATCAAAAAATTGTCACTTTGAATCGTTTTCCCACCGGGATGTGGAAATACTTTTCCTTGAAACCGAAACAAATAAAACTAGTATGAGCAAAAATATGTGTTTAAGCAAGGTAAGAGAATTGGGAAAGCAAGCAATACCAGTAAGTACCTGAGACTGGCAAGCTGTTGGGTCAATTCGTTGATCTCAAGGCCAGAGAGTTTGAGAGAAGACAGAGTTCCAGGCACCTCTTGGGACACCACATTGGATAATTTTCTCACAGCAGCTTCCAATCTTCTCAAAGCCTGAAATCGCAATAAGCTTGATTGCCACATGCATTGATAAAGTGATTGCATTTCTCAAAATTCAAAGCTAAAGTGAGAAAGTAACATACGTTGATAGTTGGGATGCAAATTACAACAACGGAGAAAAGCGCAGCAAAAGCCTGCGGGTCCAGCCAGTAAAACGATAAACAGGGTTCAGTTGCTGGTTAATTTATTAATATATGTTTGATTGCAATATTGTAAAAATGTCGAAATGGGTTACCATGGAGAGGACGAAGAGGAGAGAGAGAAGGCCCAATTTGGCAGTGGGTCGAATCCGCAGAGCTTTGACGTGTTGTACGGACGGAGCAATGGCATAAGAAGACGACGAAGAAGAAGAAGCAGACAGCAGCGGTTGCGTTTGGGTGGATGGGGTAATTGAATTGGTTTTTGAAAGTTTCGGTAGTTGCAGCGTCGATACGGATGGAATATTGGGTTTCTGGGAAACTACAGAGGCAGCTCTCTTGCTGCCATGAAAAGGGTTCCCCTGTTTCATCGCCGTGGCCACTAGCGACTGAGCCCACATCTCGTTCTCTCCACTGAAACTATCTGTTTCTCATCAGAAATCAAAATGTTGCAAAAAAAGATAAAAACGAAAATGGAACGACGTCGTGCTTCATTAACTCACATTTTAAATTAAAATCGGGCTTTTTCTCCAGCTGTGCATCAACATAACATCAAAGAAAGAACCCAAACCCAAATGGCAAATCTCTCTTTTATATTATTTGGTATTGAAAAAAGAGTTTTTATCAAAACTAGCCAAAATTTACCCATATATGTTCAGAAATATTAATTTTTATAAAAAAAAAATATTCAAAAGTAGCCAAAAACTCAATGAAATAGACTCAAATGCCCTCAAAATTAAAACCCACATAAACCTAAAAAGCAAAAAAGTGTTTAGGAGGCTAACTCAAAATCAGAGATGATAAACCAAGGTAGTTGGTGTGAGTGGTTCGGCACTCTCATTCCTTAAGAGAGGTCAGGGGTTCGATCCCTGCTCTTGTACGGAGTTACCACTTTGGCCAACACTTTACCCCTTACGGGCCGACCCGGTGTGAGTGAGGATTAGTCTGGGTTGTGGTTAAGGCTTAAGGTGCCACCCATAGTTGGGGCCTATCTAGGACCACCCCATGGTTCAGACCAAAAAAAAAAAAAAAAAAAAAAAAAAATCAGAGATGATACTCCAAATTTTTTTTTCTTTTTTCGCCAAATAAAAAAGAGATATGGTAAATATCAAGTTTACATCATGTGCGACAACCATGTTGGTCCAACATGGTCTCAATTGCACTCCACCAACTCACCCGAGAAACAAACGCTGCCCCCAAATAAGCCAACTTTTTATTTTGATCCTCAAACTTCAAAGATACCCATGGAAACATAGTCCAGAAACCAAAACTACAATTTTATTATTGGCTTACCAAGAAGCAGATGACAAATTTCGGATTACAACATCCAAAATGACAAGATCATGCTATGGATTTGGTTCGGTTGAAAGACAAACAGGTTTTAAACCTTCAAAATCCTCACATCATACACTGGTTCAAATTGCCCTGCGTCCCAAGAGCTAGGCTTCGCTGCATAAGTAATATTAAGGTCTTCTTGTTGGGTGTAGCTTTTTTTCCCCCTTACAGTGATACTAATGAAAGTGTATCCACTAGCAATTAGGATTGTCAATACATGTCACTACTCATAAATGACATCCGACATACATTTGGTGCTCGCCATGGCTGCAAAATTCAATGGTTTTGAGCTCAGTTTTTTTTTGTTGGGTGTAACTTTGCTTTTGAGGTTTATGTGGGTTTTAAATTTTGACGGTATTTGAGTCTATTTAACTGAGTTTTTTGCTATTTTTGAAAGTTTTTGTAAAAAATGACATTTATGAAAGTATGGGGTAAATTTTGGCTACTTTAGATAAAAACTCTTGAAAAAGATCAATCTGTCTTTCTTAAATTTATGTGTTTACCTTATAACAACGCAAAAGCAATCACCTAGTAAACTCCGAATAAGTGCATTCATTTTTGTTTCGTACCCTTTTGTTTTTTCAACTGTTGACTGTAAAATCTTTTTGGTTTAACAAGTGGATTATTTGAGACAAAATAATCGAGGGCCAAATTAAGCTAGTAACAAAGTTGTCCTTTTGGTGTGTTTGTGCGATGGCGTGTTAGCTATCACAGTCACTCCTGGCCATGACAGCGATGAGTTGGCGTGGTGGATGGATTGATTAATAGCACCTTGGATCCTGACTTTGTCAAGCGATTATGGCCGAGTAAGGAACAGGTCTCGGCCATTGAGTTCTCAACTTTGGTAACAAAGTTGTTATTGCCATAGCTCTAATTCGAGTGCTTGTACGATTGCCGTGTTCGGCGAAGAGTTCAACTGTCAATTTGATCTCTCAAGGCCTCTTTGAATTATAAACTAAAACAAAGATTTAAATGAGAAATCCGGGTGGTTTAGATGGTGCTCAAATGAAAACTTTAGTAATCAAAGCTGTTTGTTGATATATTTAATGTGAACGATTACAATGATGGTGCTTAAGAAAACTTTGAATAACCCACAAAGTTTTCTTGGTGATATGGCTACGTGGTTCCTAAGAAAACAATAAAATTCTAAAAGTCTAATTTTGAAAACATTTGAGCAGCATTTTGGGTTGATTTTGTTTGAGATGTTGAGTGTGTAAAAATGAAGTATAGGCCTCCTATTTATAGACAAATACTTAACGACTTCCAAATATGCCGCCCTTAAAAAAAATCGAACCTAGGCGAATGATACCTTGATAATAGAAAAGAAGAATTTGGGATTTTAGGGTTTCAAGAGAATAAGGAAGAGAGGATCGTGAGAAGGAATAAAGCTTTGTGATTATGTATTCTGATTTCTTAATCGATAAGCAAACTAACATAGTACAATATTTTATATCTCCTAATACAGAGAGAACAAACTTAACAGCTAACTCTCACTAATAGAAAGCACGTACACAGCACAACTAACTCTCACTAACAGAAAGCACACTACTACAAAAAGTGAAAAAGACGACTAGAAAAAAACAACGGTAGAACAAAATACCGTCGTTGTGTTTAGAAAGACGACAGTAACAGAAAACCGTCGTGGATAAGTAACTTAAACATCTAAAAAATGGAGGTTCGCTTGAATATTTTTTAAAAACAACGCACCCAAATAAAAAAGCGTCGTCTTATTAAAAAGGTTTTCTTCAGAGTTAAATTTTGACCCAAAAACAACGACAGTAGGTATGAAGACACCGACGTAGAAAGTAAATATGACGGTTCAACAAAACAGCCACCGTGTTAACTCATACATAAACACGACCAACTGTTCTTAGTTCGAGTCATATAATATTACGGAATACACGTCGGTATATTACAAAACAACGTCGTGTTAATTAAATGTACTACGACGGTACCTACAACACTACTGTTGTATAGAGTAGTAGAGAACCACTACAGCAGAATGGTAGATAACGACGTCTAAATTAGAATATCCACGTCGTTTTTATTATGAATCAAGACGTATTAATGTTGACACGACGACGGTTGTAAAAAAGTAATAACCACGTCAGTTTGTTCAATTAGCGACGTATATTCTTTATGTACCACGTCCTGATGTTAAAATTACCATCGTATTTATTCGATTTATAAGTCTGCCTTCTTTGTAAACCGCCGTCTTAATTTTTATTGCTTTTTAAGATTTTTTTATTTTTTTTTATTTTGGTAGCCTACGACCGTAGATCAACAAAATGACAAGAACTGAGGAAAATCACGACGGTTTATATAGAAAACCGTCGTCACATGAAAATTAAAATGAGAGCCCAAGAGGTATGAAATCTTACCATTGAGATATTTGGATCTTGATCATAATTGAACCACCAAAGTGAGAAAGACAATATTTTAAATACACAAAATCCAAAACGAAACCAGAACTGAACTGACGACGGCAAACTTTGAGAAAGACAATGTTTTGAAAGTTCACAATGTGTGTGATTTGGTGTCTTTGAGATACACCAAAACACATGCATCGTTAACATCCAAATTATTGTCTTTGAGATGTGAGAGAGAGTGATGATGTATGTGTGTTTGTGAGAGAGAAAGACGAGCCTCCAGAAGAAGTTGGAACCCTAAATGAAAACTGAAATTGAAAGAAAGCGTCAAATTTATACAATAAATCTTCAAAAACCACGACAGTCCTTATATAAATACCGCCGTCGAATTGTACAAAACCACAACGGTTATTTATTCAATAACCACGTCAGTTTTTTAGTTATAGCGATGTTAAAATAAGATTCCCACGTCGTAATTTGCCGACGTCTATTTCTTACACGACGTATAATATTTAGTAATAACCATGTCGGTTTGTTCAATTAGCGACATATAATATTTATTTACCACGTCCTGAAGTTAAAATTACCATCGTATTTATTCGATTTATACGTCTGCCTCCTCTGTAAACCGCCGTCTTAATTTTTATTGCTTTTTAAGATTTATTTATTTTTATTTTGGTAGCCTATGACGGTAGATCAACAAAATGACAAGAACTGAGAAAAATCACGACGGTTTATATAAAAAACCGTTGTGACAGGAAAATTAAAATGAGATCCCAAGAGGTATGAAATCTTACCATCGAGATCTTTGGATCCTGATCATAATCAAACCACCAAAGTGACGTCAGAAGGAGTCGTTGAATTTGAAGGCCCCAAATTCCCCTTCAAATGGTTTCTAGTGGACACTTTAGCTTCTATCCATTTGAAATCTGAAATGTATAAGAAGCTAAAGTGACTATTCAGATTTCAAATGGATAAGAAGCTAAAGTGTCCACATTTGCTTTCAGAAAGACAATTTTTTAGAAGTTTATGATGTGTGCGTGTTTGTGTCTTTCAAATACACAAACGCGAACGCACATGAACATCCAAACTATTGCCTCCTGTTGGGGTCTTTTTCCATCGGAAGGCTCATTCGGGCTTGTTGATTCTCGGACTGCCATAGAATGGTGGATCAAGCTTTCGTTGCCCCTTTTTTTGAGTTAGCGAGGACTAGGTCCAAAGCATCCCGAGGGAAAAGCATGTCCCAGGGGAGTACTCTGTTCTTCTTCCAGCGGCTGCGTGTTTGGTGCTGATGTTTCCGGTAGCTTGACGAAGAGTTGAAGATGACTTGCTAATGTTTTCAGCAGCTTGAAGAAGAGTTGAAGATGACTTGCTGATGTTTCCGGCAGCTTAACGAAGAGTTAAAGATGACTTGCTGATGTTGATATGAGATTATATGAGCTTGGCATGAGAGCTTGGAGTGTGGGAGCTAAAGATCCACAAGTTTGGCAAATGAGAATGCATGTGCTTGGCTTGGTGTTGGATATGCTTGAGTTTGGGTGTTGATAATTTGTTGTTTGTGGCTCTGGCTATGGGGAGTTAAGAGTTTCAAGAGGAGGATGAGAGGAAAAGGTTCAGATTTAAAGGCTATGGTGTTTATAGCTTGGAAGGAAGGAAAAGCTTGGAGTTATGCTTGGTGAGGCTTTATAGAGAAGATGATGGATTTCAAGGAGAGAAGGTTATGGTTGGGGTGCTTGCAACAACTAGGAAGTAGGTGTGATGATTGAAGAAGGGGGTTGATGGCTGCTGGGATGCTTGCAGCAGCCAAAGCAAGAAGTTGTTGTTCTGCTCCAGTAGCTAAAGGAAGGGCCGATGGCTGAAGAAGGGGGTTGATGGCTGTTGGGATGCTTGCAGTAGCCAAAGCAAGAAGTTGTTGTGCTGCTCCAACAGCTAAAGGAAGGGCCGATGGCTAAAGAAGGGGGTTGATGGCTGTTGGGATGCTTGCAGCAGCCAAAGCAAGAAGTTGTTGTGCTGCTCCAGCAGCTAAAGGAAGGGTCAATGGCTGAAGAAGGGGGTTGATGGCTGTTGGGATGCTTGCAGTAGCCAAAGAAAGGTGAGTTCTCATGGTTGTTGGGAGGCTTGCAGCAACCAAGAGATGTTTTTTTTGCTTGGGCAATGCCTCCCAATTTATAGAAGGGGAAGGCTCTCTTTGGTTTCCAATAGGTAAAAGGAAGTGTTGGAGCTAGTCTATTTCCTATGGGTAAAAGGGAGCATTGAGACATTCTTATTTCCAATGAGTAAAGCTAAGCATTGGAAAATGACTATTTCCAACAGGTAAAAAGAAGTGTTGGAATTGGCTTGTTTCCAATGGGTAATAGGGAGTGCTGGAAAAGGCTTATTTTCAACGGGTAAAACTAGGCATTTGGAAAATGACTATTTCCTATGGATAAAAGGAAATGCTTGGAAAATATCTCATTTGCTTACCCACATTGGAGAACTCTAAGTAATGGGCTTGAACTTTGGTGCTCCCAAGTAGCTAGCCCAAAGTCTCTATTATCCAAGAACTTCTGTGGGCCTTGTGGACCTCAGTAACCTTCCACACCACAATCCCTCGTGCTAGCCCTGTAAACCACATGACTTGGGTTCATGTGAGCTTGATAGGTGATTGATATATGAAAAATGTATTATTGGCCTCGCATGACATGGACACTATTATTTATTTAATGAATTAATTCACAAAATATAGCTTGGATTAACGCATGACCAACATTTTATGTTATATTGGGCTTAAAATGTCTTTGGGCTTGTCGTGACTTTTTTGGGCCTCAACATTAGCCCCCTTGATTATTGGGGCCATGAAGTGGCAGCGAGATGGGCCAAATAATCAATTTCAGCCCAAAATAATTGGCAATGGCATGGCATGGCTGGTTCTTCAATATGCATGAAATATCCATGCTTGCTTGCTTGGCTGTAGTCGATTTGTTTTTCTTAGCATGAAGATTAGCATGGTGTCGGCAACTATTAGCTTGAGTTTAAACGTAACGATAAGTAACTCAAGGAAAACCAGGTCTTTTCCGGGAAGGTTGGAGGGGTCGCAATGGTCCCGCTTAAAACCCAATCTTCTTAGGCACCGAGGGTGTCGCCTTGAAGAACTTTCCTAGACACTGTAATATCGGAGTTTACTTATTGGGGTTACCAAAAGTTAACTTATTTTGCTGCATGACATAGGAGATAAGGCTTGGTTGAATTTTAACCCAAAATAAGTTAGCTTGCATGATTGATGTGCTTGAGTGACTAGTGATGCTTGATTTGGCATGGTTGTGATTTGCAAGAGTTGTATTAGTTTTGTAAGCTTGATATTGGCTTGCATGCTTGGTTTTGACATGTATATTTGGTATTGGCATGTATGCTTGATGTTGGCATGTATTCTTGGTATTTAGCTTGGATGCTTGGCATTGGCATGTACGCTTGATTTTGGGCTTGTATGCTTGGTATTGGCTTGTACGCTTGGCTTTGGCTGTATGCTTGGTATTGGCTTGGATGCTTGGCATTGGCATGTGCACTTGGCATTGGCGTGTATGCTTGTCATTGACATGTATGCTTGGCATTGGCTTGTATGCTTGGTATTGGCTTGTATGCTTGGATGCTTGGTATTGGCTTATACACTTGGCATTGCCCTGTGTGCTTGGCATTGCTTGTATGCTTGGTATTGGCTTGTATGCTTGGTATTGGCTTGTATGCTTGGTATTGGCTTGTATGCTTGGTATTGGCTTGTACGCTTGGTATTGGCTAAAGAGACATGGTTTAATATAGCTTTTGGGCTATTTAGCATGGTGGATGTGCTTGAGTGTTTGGGTTTTGGCATTTAGGAATAGGCATTTTTCGTTCCAGCAGCTACTGACGAGCCTGGGCTGCTGTAAAGAGCCAAATGTGTGGAATTGCCCCTTGTGTCTAAGTTCAACGATCAGACCCCAAGAATGCTTCGAAAGGGTAGCTGAGCCTCAGGAAGCACCTTGGTTACCTTCACCAGCAAAACCAACAGTCGCTTATAGATAGATAGCTTGGCATGAGAGGCTTGTGGCGTGGAAGCAAAGCAGTCATGAGTTTAGCATTAAAGAGAGAGAGGGCTGTGATCTCCTATGAGAAACAGGGGTTCAAAGTAGGGGGAGAAGGGATTTTAAGAGGATTTGTTGAAGAGAGAGAGAGAGAGAGAGAGAGAGAGAGAGAGAGAAGGGGGAAGGACAATGGGTGTGTTGAGGAATTTTCCAACAGCCTGACAAAAGTTATGTCAGACTCTGGAAAAGCTTGCCAGAAGAGAAAATGGGAGGAGATGGAGGAATAGGGCACGAAATTGCAGGGCTTCAGGGATGAGAGATAATGCTTGCTCTCTGGATGTGAGTTGTGTTGGTCTGCCTTGGGAAAGCCAGTAACCCTTTCATTCTTCATTAAGGAATGATGGCATGTTAGTTTGGCAATATCGCTTGGCCTGCTGTCTCTATTTTTTTTTGGCATGGGGTGATCCCACATGTTTTTTTTTCTCCTTATTTTTTATCTCAGCACTCGTGCCCCTCATTTTTCTTCTTCTCCTTCAATTCTTTCTTCTCTCTTCAAAATTCAAACCTGTGGGTACTGTGCATCAGTACATAAGTCATATTTCGGAAGCTCGGAATCTGTTTGACATGCTTCCCTAGCTCTAAATGCAACGAAATTTTGGGAAAATGAAGCTTGATATGTCTACTTTTAATCTGGAGAGTTTGGGATTTGTTGGTTGTAAGCTTGATTTCTAGTGATTTTCCAAAGGTGGGATGTTCCAACTAGAATAATTGGAAAGCTTGTGTATAAGTTTTGCTTGGCATGTTGCTTTTGTTTGAGAATTTAACATGTCCTTTCTCTTGGCATTGAGTGCTGATCTGGGCATTGCTAGAGCATGATCTTGAGCAATATTGTCATGAGAGCATGATGTTGTATGGTTTTGTCGCAAGAGCATGAGTTCTTCAATTTGCTTGAAATGCTTGAATTGCTTGGAATGCTTGAATGAAATGAAATTTCTTGGACTGTGGATTGGTTTTATGCCATGTGAATTTGTCAAATGCTTGGTTGATAAAGCATTCATCTTCATAAAATAAGCATCCCTTTCCGGCGGCTGATTCTTGGCTAATGTGTCTTTTTCAGACTTGATTGAGAGGCTCCAAAGCATGAGAAGTGTCATCTTCTTACTAATTTGCTAGGAATTTGACAACATGAAGGTGAGTTTTGCTTGCACCTTGACTTGCGATATGAAGGCTTCTGGAGGATTTGAAACTGGCAAGATGTTTGAAATCAGGCATGTGCTAGAAGGATGTTTGAAATAGGGCAGGTGCAGGAAATTCTTTGCTTGTTGAGTAGGTGCTGAAAGAATGTAACTTGGCTTGTTTCAAAAAGGGGAAATAAAAAACTGTTTGTCACCATAATGCAAGATTGTCTAGGCTTGTTGTAATCAAAGAGATGATTTATACTGTATGGCAAAAAAGGTGGATGGGTTTGCTTGTTTGGATGGCATGGTGTCCTTTGTTGAATTTGCTTGGCATGAAGCCTCCAAGTGCATCATAATCATCAGAAAAAGATTTGATTGGCATGAGCTGCAAAAACTCTTGCAGCGTGGCCTTCTTAGTATTTGTTTGGGTCATTGAATGGCGTGATGAACTTAGGATATCCCTTTGTTGCAATGGTGACAATTTGGCATGATACGGTGATAGCATGGCTTCTTCTATGTGCTTCCAGCAGCTAGAACTGCCAAGTTCTGACATTATCATTTTTATGATGACTATATTGCTTGAAAAGCTTGATATTGTGATATCTGGTTTGGTTTGCTTGAAATGATTACATCAAGTGAAATGCTTGAGTTGCATGGCTTTGAAGATGGATTGTTTCTTCTTGGCATGATTTCTCTTGAGACCACCTCCTCTAGAGCATAAAAGAAATAGCCTATATGTCTTCACACATGCTGGTGGATATGAATATCTTGTCCAACAGCTCAGATTCGTTATCCAAGTAGGAGACAACTGAAACAGGAGCCCTCTAGCTCTTGTGCTTTAGTCTCTTCCAGCACATGATTC
Organism: Prunus avium; assembly: GCF_002207925.1. Next base: position 62,537 of record NW_018922018.1, read on the forward strand.
TCATTAAAGCTCGACTAGCATGAATCCCTACACAATCTTCCAGCATCAGGGCAGCACGAATTTGATTTCATATACTCAAAAAAGAAAAAGAATTGCCAATTTATGTAGGGGCTTTTTTTTTTTTTTTTAATTCACATGGGTGTGTTTCCAAATGGCCAAATAATGATGGCAGAAGACTTTCTTGATTCCCAACTGTAGACATGTGAATAAGCTGAGCATAGTGCAACATCAGAGAAAAGAGGTTTATCCCTAGAGATTTGTACACCAGAGAGGCCCAATTCAATTTTGGCTTGAAAAGTATGTGCAACTTTGTGCTAGATAAAGCTATGTTGTTCTAGAGCTGGCTTTGTTTCCTTTGTTAGCCAGAGAAGATGCTGCATACGGACATCATTCTCACAAATTGGGTCTGGTTAATGATGCTGCGTGTTAAGCTACAAGACCTATGAAAAAATGTAATATTAGGTGACAACTTTTAATATTTTAGTATTATATATCAAAACTTTAATAGCAACTTTCGTAAATGTGATGATGCCTTGGGATGATAGCTTTGGCATATAAAATATAGTCATGCTTTATTGGAATGGTAGCCTTTAAGCAGACACCAGATGGTATAATGCATAGATAGAGTAATAAAGTGATGTGACTATTTGACTCACGCACTAAACAAAATAATGATACAATATAATAATGCAAGTGGGTAAGTAAAATAATGGTAGTGGATCAATAAATAATAAGAAAATGATGCAAGCTGGTGCACCATATACTGCATCAGAGTATAATAATAATAACTAATCAATCAATCTTTTTGACTTGGGCAGACCAAACACACGTGCTTTTGTCTATGCTTAAGACAATTCAATGAAACATAAATTTTATGAATATATTAAAACAGTAAACAAATATATATGCTATATTGAGATTAACGGGACAAGATAATGAAAATCATATCTTGGTGAAGCCATTCATAGAGATGAGGGTGAGAGCATTGAGCAAGTGTTCCTTCTCCCTTTCTCATTGTGTTTGCACAACTCTAGAGAGGTGAGGGCTGCTACAAAGGTGATTTACGGCGATGGCCAGATTTGCTGATGAAGTTTCATGGTCGAGAGGTGAACGGCAGAGCTAGCCTCAATACTTGACGACGGTGGTCATGTTGGCTGAAGCCCCTAGTCTGTGAATGGAAGTTGAGCTCAACCTTCTTCTGCTCAAGTTTTTATTTCTCTTCTCTGCTTTGTATGCTCTGTTTCTCTCAAGTTTGAAAACTTTTTCTTTGATTTTGCTTTAAATTTGGTTGGCACGAAGCCCCCAAGTTATTTGGATTTAGGGATAGTTGTGGAGTTTGCTTTGGTGTCTCCGGTACCTTAGTGGCACAAATGCTCGATTTGCCTCAACCCCAGGGGTCCTTTCACAAGATTTCATTTAGCTTGAGAACATAGATCTAAGAAACAGAGAAAGGGATAATGTTACCAACATTTTTTTTGGGGTTGTTCTACAGAGCAGATGGCTAAGAAAAATGAAACAAAGGAGAAAACACTCTTATCTTTGGTATATTGCATCGACGTGACTTAAAGCTTGTGTGGAGAAGCTGCTGTAAGAGTAATAGCCTAGTCCCAAGCAGAGTCGCCATTTATTTTGGGGTCTTTTTCCGTCGGAAGGCTCGTTCGGGCTTGTTGATTCTCGGACCGCCATAGAGTGGTGGATCAAGGCTTTGTTGCCCCTTTTTCTGAGTTAGCCAGGACTAGGCCCAAAGCATCCCGAGGGAAAAGCATGTCCCAGGGGAGTACTCTGTTCTTCTTAAAGCGGCTGCGTGTTTGGTGCTGACGTTTCCGGCAGCTTGACGAAGAGTTGAAGATGACTTGTTAATGTTTCTGGCAGCTTGAAGAAGAGTTGAAGATGACTTGTTGATGTTTCCGGCAGCTTAACAAAGTAGGTTATGGTTGGGGTGCTTGCAACAACTAGGAAGTAGGTGTGATGATTGAAGAAGGGGGTTGATGGCTACTGGGATGCTTGCAGCAGCCAAAGCAAGAAGTTGTTGTGCTGTTCCAGCAACTAAAGGAAGGGCTGATGGCTGAAGAAGGGGGTTGATGGCTGCTGGGATGCTTGCAGCAGCCAAAGCAAGAAGTTGTTGTGCTGCTCCAGCAGCTAAAGGAAGGGTCGATGGCTGAAGAAGGGGGTTGATGGTTGCTGGGATGCTTGCAGTAGCCAAAGAAAGGTGAGTTCTCATGGTTGCTGGGAGGCTTGCAGCAACCAAGAGATGTTTTTTTTGCTTGGGCAATGCCTCCCAATTTATAGAAGGGGAAGGCTCTCTTTGGTTTCCAATAGGTAAAAGGAAGTGTTGGAGCTAGTCTATTTCCTATGGGTAAAAGGGAGCATTGGGACATTCTTATTTCCAACGAGTAAAGCTAAGCATTGGAAAATGACTATTTCCAATGGGTAAAAAGAAGTGTTGGAATTGGCTTGTTTCCAATGGGTAATAGGGAGTGCTGGAAAAGGCTTATTTTCAACGGGTAAAACTAGGCATTTGGAAAATGACTATTTCCTATGGATAAAAGGAAATGCTTGGAAAATATCTCATTTGCTTACCCACATTGGAGAACTCTAAGTAATGGGCTTGAACTTTGGTGCTCCCAAGTAGCTAGCCCAAAGTCTCTATTATCCAAGAACTTCTGTGGGCCTTGTGGACCTCAGTAACCTTCCACACCACAATCCCTTGTGCAAGCCCCATAAACCACATGACTTGGGTTCATGTGAGCTTGATAGGTGATTGACATATGAAAAATGTATTATTGGCCTCGCATGACATGGACACTATTATTTATTTAATGAATTAATTCACAAAATATAGCTTGGATTAACGCATGACCAACATTTTATGTTATATTGGGCTTTAAATGTCTTTGGGCTTGTCGTGACTTTTTTGGGCCTCAACATTAGCCCCCTTGATTATTGGGGCCATGAAGTGGCAGCGAGATGGGCCAAATAATCAATTTCAGCCCAAAATAATTGGCAATGTCATGGCATGGCTGGTTCTTCAATATGCATGAAATATCCATGCTTGCTTGCTTGGTCGTAGTCGTTTTGTTTTTCTTAGCATGAAGATTAGCCTGGTTTCAACAACCATTAGCTTGAGTTTAAACGTAACGATAAGCAACTCAAGGATAACCAGTTAAGAGTCTTCGAAATCACAACCAGGTCTTTTCCGGGAAGGTGGGAGGGGTCGCAATGGTCCCACTTAAAACCCAATCTTCTTAGACACTGAGGGTGTCGCCTTGAAGAACTTTCTTAGACACTGTAATATCGGAGTTTACTTATTGGGGTTACTAAAAGTTAACTTCTTTTGCGGCATGACATAGGAGATAAGGCTTGGTTGAATTTTAACCCAAAATAAGTTAGCTTGCATGATTGCTGTGCTTGAGTGACTAGTGATGCTTGATTTGGCATGGTTGTGGTTTGCAAGAGTTGCATTAGTCCTGTATCACCTCTCAGTAAGACAATGGTTGTCTTTTGTTTTGGACGTTTTATTGTGTAATCCACGTCGGTTTTTAGACTTAATAACCGACGTGGTGTATCAATTAATACGACATGAACGAGATAAAACCGTCGTCCTATTGTCATACCATGGTGGGAGAGAACTGTTTAATAAGACGATGATGTTTTCTTGTTACCGTCGTGGTATTTTTTGTACGACGACGGTGTTGTTTTACAACCGTCGTCCAAAATTTAATATCACGACCGTCTTTTATCCGACGTCTTTTATTTATTATTACGTCGATTTGTTTAATTAACCGTCGTTGTTTCTCTTGTAGGTTAATTAAAAATGGTTTCGAAATATCAAAGCAAGGAGGCTCAAGTGTCAAAAGGTCCTAGCAAACTAGTTCAAAGGCTCCAATGGATGAAGCCAAATCAGTTCAAAGCAAACCCGTGAAGAGGATGAGATTTACTTCAACCTCTGAGCAAGACCCAAGCTCAGCCACATTTGATGAGGAGCCAAAATTGACTCACAGTATCAACACAATGAGCTGTGTTGTGAAGAGGAAAATTCAAAAGATTAAGCCTGTGGTTGAGTACAATAAAAGGGGCAGACCACATGGCAAGGCTGCTGTTGAGATGCAGGCTTACATTGGTGTTTTGGCACACACTAGAGTCCCTCTTGTGGACAAGAAATGGACTCAATTGCCCAAGGACCTGAAGGAGCAGATTTGGGAAGATGTGCAAATGGCTTATGTTGTTGGGCAAGGGGGCAAGAAGTTGGTGCTATCATCTGCTCCCAAAAAATGGAAGGATTTCAAGTCTACCTTAACAAGGCAGTTTATCCTTCCATTCACAAATGACAAGGAGAAGTTAAGCGAACCCCCTCAGCTATATAAATTCATAGAGAAATCTCAGTGGGATGCCTTTGTAGCTTCAAGGTTATCCCCAGAATTTGGGGCTGTGCATTCTGAGCAATCACAGAGGAGGGAAAAATGCGAGTACAACAATAGGTTGTCTCGAAAAGGGTATGTGGGTTTGGAGGATCAATTAGAAATCGATCGTTCTCTGCTATGGAAGAAGGCAAGAGAAGATAAGCAAGGAAACATCCCAAATCCAAAGGTTGCAGAGAAGGCAAAATTAATCGTAAGTCTCACTAACTCTGTTCTAAATTTGAAAAACAGAGTGTTTTATTTTCGCATGGATGTTGCATGTTTAAATAACCGTCGTTAGAACTTAAACACCACGACGGTTTCTATTTACCGCTGTTTCAAAGATAATAGCACGTCGGTTTTTGCATGAATTAGACGTCTAGATTGAATTACTACGACGACTTATATTCCTGAGACGGCTGTCTATTTTTAAAGTTTTAGAACTACCTTCATTTACTCACGTACACACTCTCCCTCTCTCTATCTATTTCTCTAAAATTTGTGGTGCACAATTTCTGGAAAAAAATGCATATTTCTGTTAAGTTTTTTCACTTCTGCATTAAAATTTATGACAGTTTTATCTCATATAGACGTTAGAATGAGTATACAACGACGGTAATTTTATGCCGCCGTTTGAAATTATGTACTACGTCAGTTGTTTCAACAGTTCGTCGTCTGAATTGAAATACTACGACGGTACAGGTTTTTGATTTATGGTCTATTTATCTGTTTTATAACTTTTTGAATATACGACGGGTTTTTTCTACCGACGTTGGAATTGTTACACAACAATGGTATTTTACTACCGACGTGTGAAATCAATACTACGTCAATTTTTTAAAAAACCCGTCGTTGTCACTGAAATATTACTCGGTTGATTTATCTGTTTTACAATCTGTTCATTGTCTAACATTCTCTCTCTCTCTCTCTCTCTCTCTCTCTCTCTCTTTTAGGATGATTTGCAAAACCAAGTCTCCGAGGGCACTTTGACTGTCTCGGGGAGCAATGATATTTTGACTTTGGCTTTGGGAACCCCCGAGCATGGTGGGAGAGTCAGAGGTGTTGGAGTTGGCATTTCCCCAACTCAATTCTTCAATTTGCCGAGACAACAAAGAGTAAAATTTGCTGACAAATTGAAGGTAAGTCTTATGGAGGCAGTCAGAGAAGAGACATTGAGGATGGAGGCTAGGGCAAGGGAAAGTGTTTTGGAAGCTGTCAAAGCAAAGAGGGAAATTATGTTGACACAATTTCGTCAACTAGTTCCTAATTTTGATCCCAACATGCTCAAAACACCAATTACCCCAATTCCTTTACAGCCTCAAGAACAAAGCCCAAAAATTTCAATGTCTGACAAGGCAAGCTGCTCGGGAGCCACTAATGTCAGACCCTCAGTTTTGGAGGAAGAAAATCCAAAGCTTGATGCTGATACTGCTGAAAAACAGCAAGATGACCCGGTAAAATCTCTGATATTTTCTTTTTCAGCTTTTTAAATTTTAAATAGACGTCGCTTTTTTAAATATCCGACGTTACAATTTCCAAACAACAACGGTATATCTTTACCGACGTCTAAAAACCATAATACGTCTGTTTCTTCCAAGAACCGTTGTTATGAGTGAAATACCACGACGCTTTTACTTGTTTTGCATTTTATTTATGCCTTGAAAATAAAGACGGTCTTTTTTTGCCGTTGTCTCATTCTTTTATAAACTGTCATCTATTTCATTAAAGCATTCACTACATTTTAATTAGAGGACCTTTCTATAATGTAGCGACATTAGAAAATTTACACAACGACGATTATGTCTTTATCGTTGTCTATAACCTTTACTCCGTCAGTATGTTCTAGAAACCGTCGTTAATAGTATATACCACGTCAATTTGGTTGGTTTAGTTAGAGTCATTTATTTTACTTGATATACGAACTAACTTATATTTCTTTATTTATTTCTTGTAACAGGATCTCTCAAAGCTAGACATGCCACCTCCTCTGTTAGCCTTATGCCAATTTGTCCAGACCAAGTTGAAGCCTGCTAACGAGACTGTGAAAGTTCACATACCAGAGGAAGTGTTTGGCACTGAACATAATACCTTCATCTTGTATGAAGATATTTTACAGTTTGCTTCCATGGTTGAGATTGGAGCCACAGTGATTGCAGTATACATGAGGTAATTCTAGAAATTCTCTATTTTGTTTTATATTTCCCTTTCTTTTAAATTAAAATCTCATTTAATTGAATTTCATATATTTAGGTACCTATTTGACTATTTAAAAATGGCAAATATGGTAAACCTTGTTGGCCTCGCCGACCCTGGACAAGTCAGCGCTCAATCTGGATCTCTATCTTACCGAATAAAACAACTGTCAGACCGCCTGAAAAACGCAGATGGGGATCAAATTTTCTTGGTGCCTTATAATCCAGGGTTAGTCCCCTTAACTATTTAAAGTATTTTCCTTATAATATTTTTCTTTGTACTATTTAACCTATATGGATCATTATGTGTAGGGGTCATTGGGTGTTGTTAATTGTGAGACCAGCTAAGGAGACTGTCTATTACATGGATTCATTGCCAAACCGCTCTGTTGATGACGACATGAGAAATATAGTGAATACGTAAGTTGATTTATTCCAATCTAAGATTTTTTTAATCTGTGCATTTGAATTATACGACGGTTTTTATAATAACGACGTTATAATTAAAATACAACGACGATAATTTATAACTGACGTTTGAAAGAATTTATTACGTCAGTATTTTCTTGAAACCGTCGTCTCAATTGAACTACCACGTCGTTTGGGTTTTTATTTAAGGACGTTTTAATTTTTTATGTTCAATTTTTTGTTATACGACGTTTTTCCTCGTTGCCGACGTTAGAATATTACACAACGATGATAGTTTCATACCGCCGTTTGAAATAAAATACCACGTCATTTTAAAAAAAAATCCATCGTCTTCACTGATTTACCACGATGGTTATTATTTTTTAATTTAAATTTTTCGTTTTGTCATTAACACTCTTTGTTTTCTTGAAACAGGTCAATGAAAATGTTTAACTCTCATGTAAGCAAACATTCATCACGTAAAGCAGCCATATGGAAAATTCTACTAGGCACTCCTCTACAACCAACAAATGTAGAGTATGGCTATTACGTGATGCGTTTCATGAGAGATATAATTTATGATCCAGGCCTAGCTTTTGAGAAGAAGGTAAAAGGCAAAATTTAAGATATAATTTCTTTATTTTACTTTGTCATCTTTTTCTTTAAAACCGTCATTTGTATCTTTATAACACGTCAGTTTTTTCGTTTATTTTGCAGTTTGACAAGAAAAAAGAACCAGTTCATTATGTACAGGAACATATTGACGAAGTTAGGCTGGAATGGGCAGAATTCGTTAACAAGCAATTACAGAATGATAAGTGATGTAATTTATTTTAACAATGTTTAGGTTTATTTTAATTTATTAACAATGTACATAAATATTTTTTTTGTAATCAATCGAACAATCATAAAAAAAATTAATTTTTTTTTAAATTTTTTTAGTTTAGGATATTTCTGTCTTTAAATGAATTCAAACGATAGTAATTCATAACAACTTAATTTAATTCCCAAAAACCAACGTCTCATTCTCATTTACATGTCTCATATGTGTATACAATCGTCGTCTTATTATAACGGGAAATATAACATCGACGGCAATTCTTAAAAACGCCATGTAACAGGAATAAACACGATGGTTTATATTTACTTAATCTTGTACGGAAAAATTTTGTACTGATGTATTACGTCCGTTAGTACAAACATATCGACGTCTTAAAGACATACAACGGCGGTTAGCTTACAAAATTTGACGTTGTATATGTAAACAACGGCGGTAACGACTTTAGAAAACACGTTGTAAATACAACCCATGTTGGTTATGCAAAACAAGATGATGTGGAAACGTAATAACCCACGTCGGTGATTCAAAACAAGATGACGTGGTAACGTAATAACGTCGTTTTGACGTCTAAAATGATCTAGGATAACGTTTTGTGTTGTTTAACGTCGTTGTAAAGGGATCCAATGTCGGTTATGTCATTTTTCATTTCATTTTAATATGACTTTTATATTTTATTTAATTCCTAATATTCATAATAAATTCCAAACTAATTCCAAAAAATAAACAGACAACTACCATGCACTCATTGAAATATTGTCTCTCCCCTAAATCTTTAAAAAATGTAATTTTACAAATATTTTTTTATTGTATTTAATTACGAATATTCATAATATATTGAAAAAAATTCTGAAAAATAAACCAACAAATTCTATGCACTCATTGAGACAATATCTTGCCCGTAAAGGCCTGAAAAATGTAATTTTAGTTTCCAAAATTATAAGTGATAACAAAAGTAAAAAAAATTTAGAGATAGCACGATAGTCCTTATACTTTTCATAACATAACCCTAAAGTTTATGTGATCCATTGGTGGCCATAAATTCAAAATTATGAAATCCAAATTTTAGCCTACAATTATAGAAGGCATTGTTGTAAGGAGTCTGTAGCAATTTTCGGTTCATTTTTCTCATACTTGTGTATATTTTTATAATTATTGTAAAATTTAGGGTTTAGGGTTTATTGAAACGACGCCGGTTTTCTCTCGCTGTTTTTGGTCAATTACGCACGTTCGAATCCTAGGAAACCCAAACCCCATCTAATTATTTAATATTTAAGACGTTGGTTTCTTAAGGGGCAACGTAGAAATAATTTAGTACGACGTTCCCTTTATTTGTCGACGTAGTTTCATTTTACAACGTCGGTTGATGGATCAAACCGTTGTCGTAAGGGAACATTAAAATGTCGATAGCGATGTATTTACTGTCGTCTTTGAAAAATGCGGTCCTTTGAAATTTTTGACCGCAATCTAAAATTTTCAGAATTTCCCTTTAACCCTAAAATATTTCGTTCTCTCTCTTCAACATAAATTTGTCTTAAAGTTTTCACTCTCTCTCAAAGCATTGGGTATATTCTCCGAGCTCTCTCTCAAGCATTTGTTATATTCTCTTAGCTCTCTCTCAATATCCATGTAAGTACAAACCCTAATCTCTTTATTTAATGATATTGGACGGCTTCTTAAATCCATAAATGTTTTCGTTGGTTTTGGTAGCTATGGGTTCTTAATTGGGAGCTATATTTGGGTTCTTCTATGTTTTGGTGTTTGCATTCTTGTAATAATTACTCTCTGTTTGGGTTCTTTTATGTTTGTTTGGCCATGGGTTCTTGTAAAAGGAATGGGGATGGGAGATTTAGACTGCGGTTTTTTGTAAACCACGATGATGGTGGATGGATCAAACCGTCGTCTAAATTTTTATTATACGTCGGTTGTTCATTTACTCCCGTCGTCTGAATTTTAGTTTGCATTTGGTAACCTAAAGACGACTGTTTCTCCATTAACCGTCGTCTTTAGGCTACTAGAACCCAGAACTTTGTTCTTCAAAAAGCAATACAAATTTATGGGTTTGGGTAGCTTAATGATGACGGTAACTAGAGATGTCGTCGTCTGAATTTCTATTACACAACGATTATTTTGTAAAAACCATCGTCTGATTCTTGTTTTATTTTTTATTTTCAATTTATTCTATGCTATTTGAATATAGTAGTGTTTCATTGCTGGTCTTTTCACTTTATTATATATATGATTTTATAGTGTGAGAGATGGATAAGTCATGGATGCATGCGGATAGAAGATCGAAGGCATATGAGTTAGGGGTGGAAGGATTTTTGAATTTTGCTATAGAAAATCTTGGAAATACAACTCATATTTGTTGTCCATGTGTTAAATGTGGGAATATTTGATTGTTTGAGGTTGGAATTATAAGGGAACACTTATACTTTAACAAAATTGACCAAAGCTATAAGATTTGGACATGGCACGGAGAACCTTGGAAATGGACTACTAATGCTAGTAGAAATGTGGAAGAAGATGAGCAAAGTAGGTTCAGTTTTGTTTATGAAGAATTAGGGATGGATGATAATGATTTAGGCGATATTGGATCTGATCCTTATGAGTTTGCCAATGTGATTGGGGATGGAGATCAACCCTTGTACCCTGGTTGCAGTAAGTACACGAAGTTGTCGGCTTTGGTGAAGTTATATAATTTGAAAGCAAAACATGGGATGAGTGATGTTTGTTTTACAAAATTATTGATAGTTCAAGGAGATTTGCTTCCAGAAGGAAATACACTACCTTCCTCTATGTACAAGGCAAAAAAGACTTTGTCTGCTTTAGGGATGAGTTATGAGAAAATCCAAACATGTCCCAATGACTGCATTTTGTATAGGAAGGAGTATGAAGATTCAACTAATTGTCCTACTTGTGGTATCTCAAGGTGGAAGGAAAGCAAAGATTCAATCTTGAAAGAGGGTGTGCCAGCGAAGGTGGTGTGGTATTTTCCTCCAATTCCAAGGTTTAAAAGGATATTTCAATCACATAAGACTGCTAAGAGTTTGACTTGGCATGCTGCATTAAAATCAATTGACGGTCATATGTCTCATCCAGCGGATTCCCCGTCATGGAAACTTGTTGATGATAAATGGCCTGAGTATAGTCAAGAAACTTGAGATTGGCTCTCTCATTTGATGGATTCAATCCCACAGTTCTTTAAGTAGCAGATATAGTTGTTGGCCAGTTATCTTAGTTACATATAATCTCCCACCATGGCTATGCATGAAACGGAAGTTCATGATGTTGACCTTATTGATTTCCGTTCCTAAATAGCCCGGAAATGATATAGACGTATACTTAGAGCCTTTGATTGATGATTTAAAATCTCTGTGGGATGGGATTAGAGGAGTGTATGATGCACACATAGGAGAATACTTTACACTCAGAGGTGTATTACTGTGGACAATTAATGATTTTCCTGCCTATGGGAACTTATCTGGTTGTGTCGTTAAAGGATATAAAGCTTGTCCAATATGCGGCGATGATACACCTAGTCACAAGTTGAAAAATGGCCACAAAATTTGTTACATTGGGCATAGAAAATGGTTACCCATTAATCATCCATATAGGAGGCAACATGTAACTTTTAATGGGAAACCTGAATATGGCACGCCTCCTGAGCCAATAACAGGAGAAGAAGTGCTGCATATGATTGAAGATATTAATTACAGATGGGGCTTGAAAAATGGGGGAAGTGTTGGTGAGAATGATGGTGACAAAGTTTGTTGGAAGAACAAAATCAAAATTCTTTGATCTCGAGTATTGGAAATACCTTCTTGTGAGGCATGTCCTAGATGTTATGCACATTGAGAAGAATGTTTGCGATAGAATCATTGGTATATTACTAGAGATCCCTGGAAAAAATAAAGATGGGATTGCTGCTTGGTTAGATTTATTGAACATGGGGGTCAAAACTGATTTGCAACCCGAGTATGGAGAAAGATGTACTCGCTTGCCTCCAGGGCCTTGGAATTTGTCAAGAGTAGAGAAGAGAGCGGTTTTCAATTCTTTCTATGGTATGAAGGTCCCTGAAGGGTATTCTTCAAATATAAAATATCTTGTATCTTTAAAAGATTCAAGATTTCTTGGCCTTAAATCTCAAGATTGTCATACCTTGATGCAACAATTGCTCCCTGTGGCAATTCAAACTGTTTTGGAGAAGCCTATGTTGATCTCTACAAATCTCACGGCCTGGTGCTTTGGGCCAAGGGGATCTGCGTCAACACATGTCATCCTTCTTTGGTGCGGTGCGGTTGTACGCGGGCGTGCCAGCACGGTCTACCGTGCATTCGAGGATGATGAGAGTGAATGGATAGATGAGTTGCACGCTTGTTTGAGTTTAACTTCTAATCAGAGCGATTGTGGCCGAGAGAGGAACTGATCTCGGCCGTCAGGTTTACGACCTGAGCTACAAGGCCGTTAATGATGGCGTTACTGGTGGATTTTTAGGTGGTGCTCCGGCGCTTTGTTGGATTGCAACGGTCGTATGATATGTGGGATGAACGGAAAAAATAACAAGGATGGTGCTCCGGCGCCTTGAAAAACCAAGGGTTGTATGATATATTGATGAATGGATTTTCCTACAAGCTGTCACTATTCCTAAGAAAGCAAGTAAAGGTATTGAAAGTGCATTACAGGAAGATAAATGACAGAAGGTAAATGACAGGGAAATATAATCAGCTCCGTTGGAGGCTTGTGTTTGGTGTTGACCCCCTCAAACATAGTTGGAGCCCGATATTTATAGGAGAGGTCCTGAGAGGAAAGTAAGGCTGAAAATCTGCATGATGAGGTTGATCAGAGATAGTGGGTAGTCGAGACAACATTTGGGAACGTGAAGTATGGTGGTGTGACCCTCATAAATCCCGGCCGCCGCCCTGATCGTGGGTTATGCATCTTGGGCCTTGGAGGAGCATTTAATGCTTTGGTCTGATGGTTGGTGACTTAGTCTTATAAGTCACAAGATTTCGCACCTAATCATCCTAATTTTACTCGCCACATACTGACTATACTGACTTCAATCACTTCCTTTCTTCCCCTATGTATTAAATGCTTTTTGCTCGGATCGTGGGCCCTCTGCTGTAGTCAAGGGCATCACCTCATTAAATGAAGTGTGGGACTTGGATAACACGTGGTAGTGCTCCTTGGCTTTTCTACTTTGGCCGTGCATTTGAGTGGGTTAATATTTTCTTCGTTCAAGCTCACCGTGGCCATTATGACTTCGCCTTCATAGATCTCCTTCTTTCTATGAGGAAACGAAAATGACCACCTTTTGGGTAGGCGCCATGGCCGAGAGGTTTGTTCCTTCGGCCAGCCTTACAGGCTGAGATTTTTAGACACAAACAACCTGTAAAGTATGCAATAACTCGATTGTGCTTCTTCTTCAATGCTATATGTGCAAAGATGGTAGATGTTTCCAAGCTAGATAAGTTGGAAAAAGATGTAGTAGTTACTTTGTGTTTGCTTGAGAAGTACTTTCCCCCTTTATTCTTTGATATCATGGTTCATCTAGTAGTACATCTTGTCAGAGAAGTTCATCTATGTGGGCCAGTATATTTTAGATGGATGTATCCTTTTGCAAGATATATGAAAATGCTAAAGGGGTATGTTCAGAACCGTACTCATCCCGAAGGTTGCATTGCTGAGTGGTATTTATCTGATGTTAGTACAGTTGGAGTGCCTTCAAGCCAGAAGATGGGAGTTTCAAAGCCATTATCAGGTTGCATAGTGAGCTTAGTTGATATGAACTTGTTGAACCAGGCACATCTATATGTCTTGTTGAACAAGTATTTTATGTTGACGACCCAATGCATCGTGGTTGGTCGGTAGTGTTATCAATGCCTAATAGAGAATATAATGATGTTGTTGGTGATGATGTGCTAGGTGATATTAGAATTGAGTGTGAGCCATTTACTAGAGGGATACCAAATGTTGACACATTTGATGACCTAGTGGGTGAGTTGGGAGTGAGAATATTAGAGATGGGTGTGAAGATATATGGATTGATTGATTGTTGTAATGTATGACATTAGTTATGCAGTTAATTGTATGACATTAATTAATAGCTCTGTATATCATTTTAATTATGATCACATTTTCATTATGCAGGTTTTGGGCACGACAAATCAAAAATTTAAAATACTGGATTAAAGGTGGGAAATACGACGGTCATGTTAAAAAACTGGAAAAACAGACGTCTAAAATAAAACAAACATCGTATTTTTACAAACGCAGTGGAAAGAAAATGCAAAAGACCATAAAGAAACAAAAATCGCCATCTGAAAATGAAAACACGTCGGTTTATTAAAAATTAAAGCGGAAGGTGTACTAAACATCAACGACGGCCTACAAAACAACGAACGACGTATATTTCACTATAACACGACGTTGCAGTACTCCAACCGACGAATTTGTAAAACACTACTTCCAACCGTCGTCTAAAGAAGAAATAAAGACATCTTTGTTCCATTAACTGCCGTGACAAATTTTCTATACGTCACTTAGTCTAAAACATCTGACATCTTAGAGAATACATACATCAAGGAGGGTAACAAAAGCGACTTTTAAAACCCCAACCACGTCAACATGTATTAGAAACCGCCGTGGTAGAGAATTACAACCTCATACAATTGAATCCTTGTGACGTAGTGAAGAATTAACCATGTCCTTTATTTTACAAAAACCGAGGTTGAAATTATAATCCACGTCATTTCTTTTCCTGTCCACGCCTTCAATATTATTTTTAACGTCAACCTTTAACAAAAGTAGTCATGGATAGGATTTTTTATGGCGGTATTCAGTAATATTGTGTCATTTTAAAATATTTAGACGTCTGCTTTATGGAAAAAGCGTCGCCTAACTCTGCCCAAGGGACTTCTTTGTATAATTTAAACGACCATTCTTGTAAGAGATGGACGTGGAATATTTTTAAAAAGGCGTTTTTCTCCTACATTCCAACATGGATAATCATATAGGTGACGGTTTTTCCACCTGTATGTTGTGGTTAAACCATTTTACGTCGATGCTTGTGTGATTAATGACATGTAATATGATTTAAACGGCTGTTCTTTTGTATATACGTCGTTTTTTACAAGTTAAACGTCGGTTTGTTTATTTATTTAACATAGTATATGTTAACCACGACAGTTTCTAGTTTATACAAATCTTTATTCCTTCAATTAGAGACGTTGATAATTTTCTGTACGGCGGTTCCTATGTGATTATTGACATGTAATATTCTTTAAACGTCTGTTCTTTTGTGTTTGCGTCGTCTTTTAGTAGTTAAACGTCGGTTTGTTTATTTATTTAACGTAGCATAAGTTAACCACGACCATTTCTAGGTATTCCTTCATTTAGGGAAGTGAATAATTATCTGTACGTCCGTTCCTGTGTGATTATTGACATGTAATTTGCTTTAAACGTCCGTTCTTTTGTGTATGCGTCGTCCATTATAAGTTAGACGACGGTTTGTTTATTTATTTAACGTAGTATACGTTAACCATGATGGTTTCTAGGTTATAAAAGTCGTATTCCTTCAATTAGGGACATGGATAATTATCTATACGTCGGTTTTTGTTTTGATCTTGACATGTAACACTCTTTAGACGTCCGAGTTTTAATAAAACCGTTGTCTTCATTTTACGAGATATATATAGTAATTAGACGTCGGTTTGTAATATTTTTTGACGTTGAATGGTTTAACGACGTCGGGTATTAGCCGTCGTTGTTTTATATATCAAAATATGGCGGTCGATTTCACGACGGTTTGAAAACCTTCTAGATGACGGTGGATTCCGTCTTCTATTTCGTTTTTTTGTAGAAGTGGCACGTGCACTGCACATGCTTATCTAATAGTTTCTTAACGAAATAGAAGCCTCTGCTACAGTACCCACGCTCCGCCACACACGCGGGCCGTGCGTGGGTGTCTAGAGCAAACTCCAACGGTCGGAAAACTTCAAAATCGAGGGCCAAGATTCCTATCCTAGGTTCAGGACATCAATTGGAGCCACTTTTGTTCTTGGACCTACCCCAAAAAATGACCGGAAGTGGCCGGAATTTCAACTTGAAATCCGGCCAAACTTTGGGTTGAAAATCGAGTTACTTAAGCTAGAAATTGATCAAATCCTACCAAACCATCAGCTAGAGCTGGAAAAATAGATGAGAATCCATACCTTACTCATCAGATTTGGTGGTTGGAGGAGGGAGAACGACGGCTGGAAATTTGTGCGAAAATCCGGCCGTTTCTTGGCTTTTTCGGATGACTGGAGCGGCGGTCGGCGTCGAGGTGCGGCGGAAAAAGGTTGCTGGGGTGGTGGCGATCCTAACCTGACCGGTCTTACGGCCGGTGGGTGGGTGTGGCGGCGGTTGGGGAGGTTGGAAGGTGGCTGGAAGAAAACGAAGGGAAGGGAGGGTGGGGGAGAAGAGAGAGAGAGAGAGAGATAGAGAGAAAAAAAAAATCAGACCTTTTTTTTTTCTGGGTTATTACACTTATCAAATACCCCCAAACCTATCCTTTGCTAGTCCTTGAGCAAAATTGAAAATAAAAAATAATAAAAAATAAATAAACAAAACTAAACCACTTTCACAGATAATCTTGATGGCACTTAGCATGTGCCACAAGCCTTTCAACCTCTAGGTGTCCCTAGTAGGAGGAGTTGTGTCTCCTCAGGGTTTGCTAGTCACGACCCCCACAAACGCTCCTTACAAAACAATTCTGTTAAAATAATACTTCCAACAAACTAATAATAACCAATGAATGCTAATCACAATTCCAAAACTAAAGTTATGCCGCTACAAATAAAATGCACCATAGTGTAAGTGTAAAGCCAATATTTCAAGCATTCAAACTTAAAGATAACCACACTCGGTGTGTATACAAATTCACCTTGACTCTAGACCTCACTGGATAACACTCAATTTTCACACAGAACCGAATGTTGCACTCTTACCCCGCATATGTGAATGAAGTTAGGTGAAGAAATGAAAATACAAGACACATATGCATCCAAGATGAATAAAAGGCAATTTCTGGAAATAGATCTCATGGAAAGGAAATCAAATACTAAAAACCATAGATAAAGTACATACCTCCACTTTCGAGCAAGAAGTCCCCAAAGATCCGTTAGGTCTTTACTATGGTTGTAATGTAGGGATAGGTTATGGGTTATGAAAGAAAGGATAGGAAAT
Source organism: Prunus avium (assembly GCF_002207925.1). Next base: position 79,603 of record NW_018922018.1, read on the forward strand.
ACTAGAACTTGAGACATACCAAGGCATTTATCGTGTTATATGGCTTGACTCTTCAAATTTACTTCACAAAGGCGTCCAGGATTTTTGATATGCTTCACTTTTTTTGTTTTTTTGTTTGTTTTTGAATATATTTCTCTTTTTTTTTTTTTTTTTCTTGAACTTTAAGCACATATTTCCTCAATACATGCCACCTATTTTGTTGATGTACAGCTCAACCTTCATCATTATCTTCATGTGCCATGGCATCTCCCAAGTTATAGGGCATGGCTAAAAATAGGGTGAAAAGGGTAAGGAAATATTGTGGGCGATGAAAGACACCATAAAAACTCATATTTGAGACAAATTGGGATTTTATCCTTGGCACTAGCAACTTGCATAGTATGTGCAAGTAAATAAACTCCACTATTTTGAACTGCCCGCACATCATCTTGTGCCTTGATGTTAAATTTAACACCTTTAATAAGATAGCTCGTATATGATGGTACTGCCATGCTTGGACCAGCTGTTAGCCACCTCAAATTTTCTGATACGCCATTATTGTCTTCCCTATTAAGTTCACTTTGAACCTGCAAATTAATCATATCTTAATTCAATCTAACATAGAAAGAAGAAAATTAAAATTCCAATATGTTATTCAATAACATATACCTTAAAGCGTAGTCATTGAATGAAAGTGCTATTGTGCTTATCTTGCAGCCACTTTGTTCTCTTTCTAAATTTTGGATAAGTGGTCTTGATGTGGATCATATGTTCCCTACATGACACGAAAAATTCAAGCATTACGGTACTAAGAAACAACCGACGTTGTATACGTTTATAACAACGTTATTTATGTATACAATGACGTTGTAAGGACTTAAGATGTCTGCAGGTACAAGTAACATCGTTGTTTCTCCTGTACAACTTCATTTTCTTTGCACATACCGCCGTTATAGTCCGTTAAGACGTCACCTATTATGTAGAAGTTACAATGTCGTTTCTTATACAAAATTTGTCGTTTTGGGCATTTAACACGTCAGTAAGTAGGTGAGTGCTGCCATTGTAGAATGTTTAAGATGTCGCCATAATGGACGTTGTTAATTATTACAACGTCGATTTTTATTCGGTGCAGACGTCGTTTACTCATATAACGTCGTTCATCTCCTGTGTCATTGGAAAGACATAAGACGTCTGTTGGTAGGAGAATGCTGCAATTGTAGAGCATAGAACACGTCGTTATAGCAGACACTATTAGAATTTACAACGTCAGCTTTTGTGGAGGTATCCATTACTGACATTGTTTGTATTATCAATTTTGCTTCATAATTACAATGCAGATGTCGTCTTTACATGTACCATTGTGTTTTATTCGAATACATGTCATTTTAATTATTTACCAACGTTTGTATGTTAACAACCTCCATAAGGCGACGGTGTTTGATATAATTACGTCGTTGGAAAGGCCATTACACGTCGGTTTACGCAATTACTTTTGTTTTAAAAAAAATGAAAACTCAATTTTAAATTCATAGAAAAAAAAATGTACATTATACCAAAATTTTGTACAAAAACTTGTCTAATTCTAACAAAACTATGTACATTATATAAAAATATATATAATAGGTTAAGTGTTTGTAAAACTCCTCTACTCCATATGAAGGCAAACAAAATCTGCCCATTCTTTCCTCACTTCATCAATGTCTTCTTGGGGGTATGGCCCTTATTCTTTTCCCTTCTCAAATTGCAATCCATAAACAATGATTATTTAGACTTTATAAATACATAGATATTCAATATTTAATATCCGCAGACGCTGTCGAGCTCTGTCAACAGGCGCTGTTGAGATCTGTCAACAGGGCGCCTAAAAAACCGATGTAGTATATCGATTCAACGACAGTATTTCCATTTACCATCGTTGTGCATACAAAAACCATATAAATTAAATCTGAGCATTTTCTATTTACCATCTTCTCAAACTCCAGGGCAGGATCCATGATGATGTCTCTCATAAAGCGCATGACATAATAGCCACACTCTACATTGCTAGGTTGCTTTGGTGTGCCTTGTAGAGTTTTCCAAATCGGTGCTTTACGGCCTTGTCTGCCTATGTGTGAATTATACATTTTGATAGCACTGTTTCAAGAAAACAAAGTGTTATTGAAAAATATTTTAGGCTACAAACACACATTACAAGCTAGTAAATCAACTTACATGTTCACTACGTTTTTGCACTCGCCATCAACCGCTCAATTTTCGGGTAGTGGATCCAGAAAATACACAGTCTCCTTCTTTGCTCTCACAATGACCAAGACCCAATGATGGCTACACAAAATAAATATAAAGGTTAAACAGTTTTATATACATTGCATCATACAAACAAAATCTTGTTATGGGGACTAACCCTAGGTTGTAAGGCATCAAGAAAATCTGTTCACCATCTGTCTTTTGAAGTCGATTGGCTAACAAACATGATCTCTGAGTTAGCACTAACTTGAGCGGGGTCGATAAGGCCAACCATATTCACCATATTTCTCGTTTTCAAAACATCAAATAGGCACCTAAATATATGAAATGATCCCATGAGTGTTTTTTTTTTTTTTTTTTTTTTCAAAAGAAAGGAGAGTGTGAAATGAAAATTTGATAAGGACAAACCTCATGTATACTGCAACTACAGTAGCCCTAATTTCTTCCATGCTTGCAAACTATGTAATATCTTTAATCAAGATGAAAATTTGACCATCAAAACCAAACACCTCCTTCTCAATTGTAAAGCTCATAGCCTTCTCATGAACCTTTAGTGTAGTGTCCACATAACGACAAAGGGCTTGTAAAGAAGATGGCAAGTCTAGCTTTGAGTAACCTTGTACTTCAGTAATCTGTTTTAAGAAATAAAGAAAGATATATAAGACAGTTTGTACAAAAAAGTTAAAAAAGTTCCCTAAACAAAATAAATTGTCGTGGTAATTCAATACACAGATGGTTTATAGAAAATACCGTCATTTGAAAGGCATATAAACGACGGTAAATAAAAATCGTTGTGGTATAGAATTTATTACGTTGGATAACAACAAAGCCGACGTCTAATTCAAATGCAAAATTTATAGAAATTCAAATTTCAGAGTGAAAAAAAAGCATGCTTTGTGATTCCACAGTTAATAGCAATTGCATTTAAAGAGAGAGAGAGAGAGAGAGAGAGAGAGAGAGAGAGAGAGGGATTGAGTGGTATTTCAAACTTAACGACAGTTTATTAATAAAACAGACACGCTGTGTGATTTCAAACAACGGTAAATAAAAACTGTCGCTGTGAGACACTAATAACGACTGAAATGAACAACAACGACGTCAAATGTTATTTCAAAAAACAGAAAAATGCAAAGTTCTGAGAATTTACCATTTCATTTTCTCCATCCCTGGATTTCTGTTTTAAGAAATAAAGAAAGATATATAAGATAGCTTGTACAACAAGTTAAAAAATTAAACTAAACCGTCGTGGTGTAGAATCTATTACTTCGGAAAACAAGAAAACCGTCGTCTAAATCAAATTAAAACTTTACAGAAATGCATATTCCAAAGTGAACCAGCCTACTTTAACAGAAATACAGATAATAGCAATTGCACACAGAGAGAGAGAGAGAGAGAGAGAGAGAGAGAGAGAGAGAGAGAGAGAGAGTGGGATTTAGTTAGTGAAGATAGCTTGTAAAACAAGTAAACTAAATACGACAATAACTCAATCCTTTCCATCGTCGTGGTATTTGTTAAGCTCATAATTTCATACATATACATGCCCAAATTTACTTACTTCTTTTGCTTAGTTTCCTAGATTTCTATGTTATTTGCCTCTCTTTGTGTGTTTTGTAGGCAAAAAGAGCAAGAGAGCATAATTCATGCAATTCAAGCATGTTAAGGCCTAATTTGGATGAATGGATGAAGAGCTTAAAGACAAACTCATTTTGGCTACAGCCCC
>NW_018922018.1:84292-96993 GCF_002207925.1 Prunus avium
GAAGAGTATGTATGGACATTCGACAACAGGGATTAGATACATGCTTGGTTGTTTAAATTGTTCTTCTATGCTTAATGGGTTCCTAATGCTTAATTTTAGGTTAGACAACAAATGATCAAATTAGGGAATTAGGAACACAAGGTTATGACCACACACCATGGCTTAATCATACTTTAGCTAGAATCAATCCATTAATCTAATTGAACTTGGGAACTTATTTGCTTGAGTTATTTCTTTTTTTTCTTGTTGTATTTATTTCCTTTCTTTTTCATTTCTGTTTTGTGTAGGGAAAATGAATGGGATCATTCAATCACCAATCCTCGTGGGATCGACCTCGCACTTACATACGCTATACTACCGAACAGCTCGTGCACTTGCGAGTATCACAAGTTGAGGATGCAACTGAATCCATTTTGGTGCAGCTGTATCTACACAACAGTATTGCAATTCCAAAGACGGTTTATTATTAAAACAGACATGATATGTTTTTTCAAATGACGGTAAATAAAAATCGTCGTTGTGTTGTTCTTCTAACAACTGTAATTAACAATAATGACGTCTAATCGATTTCAAAAAACAGAATATGCAAAGTCAGAGATGTTACCATTTCATCTTGCTTTTCTCCATCCTTGGTATTATCATCCTCAAAATTTAGGGCTCTCATATCAAGCGCCCTAGAGCAGCTTGCTTTGTCCAACATTGGATTTTTAGGACTTTGCTCTTGACCTTGGATTTGAAAGGGGTTAGTTGTTAGTTTGAGCATGCTTGGATCAAAATTGGGCAAGAGTTGGCGCAGCTGATTTAGCAAATTTTCCCTCTCAGCTTCTACCAATGCTTGGTTCTAGCCTCCATCATCAAAGTCTCTTCTCTTCTTCTAGCCTCCATCTTCAAAGTCTCTTCTCTAAAGACAAGTCTTAGACTTTCCTTTAATTGATTGGCAAACTTTACCCTTTGTTGTCTAGGTAAATTGAAGTACTGCCTAGCGGAAATCCCAGCCCCTAACCCTCTAACTCTCCCTGGATGCTCGAGTCCCAAAGCCATAGTCAGCACATCATTAATTTTAGAGACAGTAAGAGTGCCTTCAGAGACTTGTTTTTGCAATTCTTCCTAACACGAAGAGACATTAAAAAGTCAACAAAAATAGAAAGTTAGTTCCACATGCAAGTCTAATTAAAATTCCAATACAGTTTAATAAAAATTTCAAACAGAGGGAGTGAATTTAGGCTTACAATTAATTTTGCTTTCTCTGCAACCTTTGGATCGGTGATGTTACCATGTTTGTCTTCTCTAGCTTTCTTCCATAAGGTAGATCGATCAATTTCTACCCCGGGCATGGTTTCCTCCAAACCATCCTCCAAACCAGAATATCCTTTTCGAGACAATCAATGATTGTACTCGCACTTCTCCCTCCTCTATGCTTGTTCAGTATGCACAAACACAAATTGTTCGGATAACCTTGAAGCTACAAAGGCATCCCAGTCTGCTTTCTCTATGAATTTATATAGTTCAAGGGGTTGTCTTAACGTCTCCTTCTCATTGATGAATGGAAGGTTAGTGTAGACTTGAAATCCTTCCATTTCTTGCTAGCAGATGATAACATCATTTTCTTGCCCCCTTGACCTACCACATAAGCCATGTCAATGGCTTCCCAAATTTGCTCTTTTATATTCTTGGGGATTTCAGTCCATTTCTTATTCACAATTGGGACTCAGGAGCGTACCAACACACCAATGCAGGACTGCATTTCAGCATGTGCAGGGCCATATGGTTTGCCCCTTTTATTGTACTCAATAACTGGCTTGGTTTTCTGATATTTTCTCTTCACAACACGAGGCATTGTGTTTATACCCCAACTTGAGTTTGGCTCCTTAGAAAATGTTGTCGTGCTGCCTGCTTCTCTCACAGCAGATGAAACAAACTTCATCTTCTTCGAGGACTTGGTTTGAGGTTTTGAAACTTTAAGCTCCTTACATTGAATTTTTTTAAAGCTAGAATCCTTACTTTGCGCTTGAGAAACCATGATTACAGACAAACATTAAATTTCACACGACGCAAGATAATAACAATCGACGTAATAAGAAATTTATCACGGTGGTACTTAACTACCAACGTGGTTTAATGATTCAAACAACGTGAATAATAAGCCACCATCGTCTTATTAAGATAAATACAAAAAATAGAGTAGTGGTTCCAGATTCAAACCTTCAGGTGAAAATATATTAGATTTTCAATTACTAAATACGATGTTTTTTCAAAAAAATACGACATAGTACTAGTATTCAAACGACGCAATATCAGAACCGCAGACGTAATAGGTCTTTATCATGGTGGTAGTTATATACCATCGTGGTTTGACAATTCAAATTACGTTAGTAATAAGATATTGTCGTCTTGATAAGTTGAAATACAACAACAGAGAAGAGGTTTCAGACCCTTTCGTTCTTGTCTTTATATTTTATCAAATTTGGAAAAATGTAAAACGATTTTCAACAAAAAAAATATTTAAAAGATTTACAAAACAAAAATCATGGTTACAGAGTAGTACAATACAAAAAATGACGGTCATTTAAAACAAACAACGTAGTACATTATTTCACACAACGCAGGTATCAGAACAACTGACGTAATATTTTATCATTTGATGGCAATAGTTCAATACCGTCGTGGTTTATACTTTCAAACCACGTAAATAAGAAGCCATCGTCGTCTTATTTAGTTGAAATACAAATAACATAGTGGTCTTAGACACTTTCCTTCTTTGTCTGTATATTCTATCAAACTTGGAAAAATGTAAAATGAGAATAAACGTAAAAAGATTTTCAAAACAAAAACCTATAATGATATGCAAATGCAAAACAGGAACAAAGAAAGTGAGAAATGCTTACCTTTTGCGTGCAATGAAAGTTTTCTCTTGGAGTTCAAAGTTTCAGTTCAGAGACAAAGACGAAGAGGAGAGGAAGATGATGAGATTCACACACAGCGCTTTGGGAAGGAAAAATGAGAGAAGTGTGAAATTTTTTCTCAAGTTTGGAAACAGTGAAATTGTAGGTCAGGTAAGGCAAAAAGTTTAAATTGACAAACTGTTTCATAACACAACGCTATTAATAAGAACCACCCTATGATCCATGTCGTCTTTCTGTTACCATCATCTTTCTAAACACAACGATGATATTTTTTTCTTCCGTCGTTTTTGCCTGGTCGTCTTTTTCCCTTTTTGTAGTAGTGCTTAGTACTCAATTCAAAAGTCTAATTGAGATCAATCTAAATAAGAAAGAAAGTAATAGTGAATAAGAATAATCCCAAATACTCTCTCAAGGAATGACAATTTGGCTCAAGTATCTCACAAGGTAGTCTCCACTATTTCTCCACAATCATCCAAGTATAGCCATCAAAATAGTCGAAGCATGACTATGTGAGGTGCTATAATTATGACGCATAAACTTTCATGGAAACTCTTTAGTTAAAGAAATATGATCAAACATTACATATACATCACTATTAGTAAGAGAAAGTAAAAGTTTTAAGATTTTTATTTTTATGTTATGTTTTTGTTTTTCCAAATGTTAAAGGAATTGTGTGATTTTGCAAACAAATATGCATGAATTTATGAGTCCCAATTGCTTAAGAATAAAGAAATTTCATCAAAAGGAAGAGGACACGCTCGGAATAGCTCCTAGAAATCTCTGATCGCGAATGGAATGGATCTTAATTGATCTGGAATGAAATTAGAAAAATCTGGAAAATTGACCTTTAGCGACAAAAAATTTGATGAACATCATCACTGAAATTCTTTAGCGACGAAAAATGTAATGAACAATCATCGCTAAAACCCTTTCGTGACAAAAAGTCTTCAAATTTTTGGGCAAATAGCAGCTAGGGTTTTTTGGGTTTTAGGCCACTTTTTTAGTTTCAAATCTTCCTAAAACGTCATGTAAACCACTTGAGACCCCCAAACCTGTTTCAAATCATCATAATAACCATTGAAAACATGTTGGTCTCTTCAACTTTACCTAAAAAACATCAAAAAAGAAATTAGGCAAAAATTATGAATTTGACCAAAATATGAACATAATAGCCTCTTTTGCTATTTTTGTAATAACCTGATCTAAAATTAATATTTAATTATTAACTTATTCAAGTAAAAGACAATTTTACCCCTGAAATATTTTAATAGGTTTAAAAGTTGACTTTTTGTTCGGGAAGGAATTTGGGGATTTTAGTAATACAGTTGCATAGAGAACGTCGAGATGAGTCCGTAGCCACATAATGGGCTCAAATCGGAGTTATAACGAAGAAGTTCTGATCTACAGAAGCCTAGTGGCATAATTGTAAATATTTCAAAGTCAGTTTTTTTTTAAAACCCAGATTTTTCATCTCTTCCTCTGGCGGCACAAGTAGCCAACTTCAGACGGAGATATCTCCGCCGTCCGACCACCAAACCTGGTGCCACAACTTGCAAACTCTTCATCTCTCTCTCCTCTTTCCATACATACCCATATCTAGTCTTGATTCCAATCGATTAAACCAGAAATTCGAGCCAAAGTGAAGCCCAAAACGGGTTGTTTCGAAACCAGAAATTTCGAGGGTTTTTCCAGCCAACTCCGGCCACCACCGGCCGTGCTATCACACCCAAACCCCTCACCTACCTCCCCTATGTAATTTCCTTCGAAGACCCGATGTGATTCCATCCCGAAATCATTGAATCCAAACTTAGAAAATTATAGGTTTTTTGAAGAGAAAACCGTTCGTTTGAGGGCTTTATCGGCCAAATTAGTCTTCAACTCAGGAATGAAACTTACTCCTCTTGATGTGCTTGATCTTTTGGCATAGGTCGGACAATTTCTCTACCCAACCGCCGGCCGTGGCATCGCGTCGGCGGGGTCTGAAGGTTGGATTTTGGTCCTAAAATGATCCCCACGTCGTCTTGAGCACGACAGTATGCTCGGATTTCAATTTGGTTACCGTTTGACTATCGGTCGGATATCGCATATTAGGCGTTATCCGGGTTCAAAATGTTCGGACTGTTGGATCAACTTCATTTTCAAATATGTTGATCTAGGCACCTCTAGGATCGTATAGGAATTCGTGGATCCAGAATCTGAGTCTCGGATATTCCGATTCAATAATTCAAAGTTTAGGTAAACGGTAACCGTCCGATTGTGCGATTAGGAACCTTCTTAAGTTACGTACACGCACTTTTGAGGCGGGGTCAGGGTTTTGATTAAATATTGGGTTAATTACTGTAGACGTCCTTGAACTATGGCCCCAGTTGCAATTGGGTCCGTGAACTAAATTTGTGGAAATTTAGTCCTTTAATTAGACAATAAGTTTCAATTAGGTCCTGCCGTAACAGAATCCGTCGAAATTGACCATGTGAGTGTCACGTGCTCTTGTTGTTCAGGGTATCTTCGACTTTTCGTCGTTTTGAACAAAACAAAATAGGAAGAACAAGAAAGAACAGAGACAACAATGGCACCCACTACCATTCTCTTTCCCTACTTCACCATTCTTAGAACCCACAATTCCATTTGATCATTCAATCCCCACATAGCAAAACCCAAAACCCAGAAACCAAAATCAACCGAAATGGCCAAGACTGGCGTGTTTGATTCTGATCCAGCTATGGTGGCCAAAGCCACATAATTGAAGGAGGAGATGCAGAGGCTGGTGAGGGCTTTAGTCCTGTGTTGGTGCTTTCAGTTTCTTCAGTTTGCCGTTGATTTCGTTTCCGTTCATTTCCTTGACAGCTATCGCAACATCTCTCACGTCGAAGAACTCGATGAACCTTTGGTGCTTTTTCGACGGCGTCTCTCTCAATTCCTTTACAGGCCCTGAGGAATATGTAAACACAAAGCCAATTATGAAAAATTGAAACAAAAAGAGAAGAATCTAGGGCACCGTGTGCCTATTGGGCATGGAAAGTGGGAGAGCGAACCGCCGATGACGTAGAGGTGGGGGCCAATGGAGAGGGATGTGAAGTTGTAGAGGCCATAGACGTGGGGGTTACAAGGCATTGGGGGAAGGGGGCACCAGGCTAGGTTTTGGGGGTTGAAGAGATAAGGAGAGGCTACGGAGGGGTCTTGGGGGAAGATACAGAGGAGGTGAGAGAGGTTACGGTGGGTTTGGTGGAGAGCGATTAGGGTTTTGGAGGAGAGGAAGAGCTTCCATGATTTGCAGGTTGGTTTGAGGTGAGCTTGGTGGGAGTAGGGGATGAAGGAGAGAATGAGTGATGCGACGTCGTTTGGGAGGCCAGGAATTAGGGTTATGGTTTCGTCGATCTGCATCAATTGTGGTGAAGATGGCGATGAAGAAGATGAAGATGAAGAAGGAGATGAACCCAGGAATTAGGTTCACTTTTTTCAGTTTTTTTCTTCAGACACGAAAGGATGTTTTTACCCCTCATTTTGACGGACAAATTGATAGAGTTGGACGGTAGGACCTAATTGCAACTTATTGTCTAATTAAAGGACTAAATTGCCACAAAATTTAGTTCACGAACCCAATTGCAACTAGGGCCATAGTTCAAGGACGTCTACAGCAATTAACCCTTAAATATTTATGGTTGAGCTATTTTATTAATTAAATGTTTTAATTGCTTAAATAGGTACTCGAGCTTCATTGAACCCGCATGAAGGACCCTAGAAGGGTCAAGCTAGCTCGGACGCTCGGTGACTGGACATTTGTTTTATAATTAGTTTTAAGAAATTCTTGAACTGTGGTTATTAATTGTTTTGCTTATGGAATTGATAAATTATGATTTCCAGTTTTCTAAATAGTATTTTATGCATATTCGAATTTAGTTTGAGAACGATTCTGAATGATTTTTCATGATTGAGTCAAGCATAAAGTTTGAATTCAAATGCTTTTATTAAATTTTGTTTATAATTAAATGTGAATGACTTGGAAAGTAGAAAAGGAAATAATAACAGGATTTAAGGATTTAATGAGAAATAGTATGATAATTTTTCCAGGAAAGGTTTTTAAACCACCATAGGTACCCAAAAAGGTTGCCTTTGGATAAAATGTTGCCTTCGTTTAAACTATTGCCTTCGGATGTAATGATGTCCATGGACATCCTAGTTGCCTTCAGTTGAGTCAGCACGGGTTTGACAGTTGCCTCATGAGTCTTAGGGATATCCAGACCATGAGGAGCGAGGAATGTGGCTCAGGTTGGACAAGTGTCCCCTGAGTCTTGCAAGGAATTCAGCTCGAGTTGACTTTGTGTTATCGAGGCCTGCGAGGATGTGTCGCTTATGTGACACTTGGAATTGATGGTATGATGTGGGAATTAAATAGAAAATCATGGAATTGACGAATTTATTAAATTGATTCGTATTGCTCTGAAATTGCCCTAGGGTTTTCTGTACGGCCTGAGGCCACAAAGGTTTGATGTTGGATTGCGTGAATTCTAACATTGTGCTTGTTGAACATCTGTGGTTATGAATTTCTTTTTGTACAAGTGTAAATTTTTGAGAAATGAGCATTTTACAGGGGAGACTCTGCCGAATTTCTGGCAGAAGTCAAACTTAACCCTAAAGAATTTTGAGACTCAGTTAGAAGGGCAATTTGGTCAAATGTGCCTGGCACCTGCCAGGTGTCGGACACGCACAGGGTTCGGCTCAGATTCCAAAGTGGAATTTGGATCAGGTCTTGTCAACTTGGTATTAGAGTATTAGGTTTAAATTCCTGTATACTTCGCACCTTGTGTGCATTCCTATAATGATGAATTCATATTTCTTGTAACAGAATCATGGGCCCTAAGCGTGGTGGTACTCGAAGGGATACTCATCGATCATCTCGACTTCGTGGAGAAGATGTCCCTCCTGAGCCGGAGAGCTATCCTATTCCGGATCCGGCACAGGAACCTGTTGAGCAATCATTTGTAGGAGATCCGATAGGGGCAGTATTGGTGATGCCTACCCCCCCAGTTGACCAAATTTTCAGCAGACATTAGAGTTGTTGACTCAGGCCCTGTCTCGAACCAGGCATACTAGGGATGCATCTTTGACGTATGCAGATCAAGCTAGAAGAATAGGGGTAGTGGAGTTTAATGGTGATGGTGACCCCGCTATAACTGAAGAGTGGATTGAGAAGATGGAAAGGATCATGGATGTGATGGACGTTCCACAGGAGCGCAAAGTGGTTTTGGCTACCTTCTTCCTGTCCAGAAATGCAAGGTATTGGTGGGAATCAATAAGAAGACGGTATCAGGACCCGTCGGCCATCACATGGCTAGTATTTCAGACTGCATTTGATGAATAGTTTTATCATCTCGCCTATCAGAACATGAAGATGGAGGAGTTCCTACAGCTTGAGTAGGGAAGCATGACGGTATTAGAATATGAAAAGAAATTTAATGAGCTGTCCAAGTATTGCGCACCACTAGTGGCAGATGAGAGGAAGAAATGTCAGCTGTTTACTAGGGTTTTGAAGGCATCCATCCGTGATATCGTGGTGTTTGTGCCTAATAAATCACGGCCAAGAACTGACCGAGGGAGCCCCTTTTCTCGACCCTAACACTTGCTCGTGAGGCTAAATCGCGGCGTTTCGCCAGGATGTCTGGCCTTCCTAAAAAAGCAAAGGAAAAGTTGTGAAGGCATGATCATCTCGGCCTTGATTATAGGCCGAGGCGCTTCATTTAATGAAGCAATGCCTCTATTTATGGTAGCAAACCCACTGACCACGAATAAGCATTTAATGCACGAGGGAAGGTGGGAAGTGATTGAAGTCAGGATTTGATGACAGGAATCAGAGTGATTAGACGCAGACATTCTCATAAGAATTCTTGCAGTTTGGGAGATTGGGTCACCAACTATCAGAAACAATAAATGTGTCTCCACGGCCAGAAGCGCAGAACCCACGATCAAGGCGGCGGCCGAGATTCACCGGGATTTATGGGGTCACACCACCATGCTTCACGACCCCAAATGTCGATTGGACTACCCACTTGCTCTAGTCAGGCTCCACCATGCAGATTTTTTGCCTCGATTACTCTTCCAAGAACTCTTCCTATAAATACAAGGCTCAAGCTACATTCACAGGGTTCAAACACCAAACAAAAGCCTCCCACGGAGCAAATTATATTTTCCTGTAATGCACTTTCAATATCTTTACTTGCTTTCCTAGGAGTAGTGTTAGTTTGTAAGGAAAATCCATTCATCAATATATCATACTTTTCAAGGCGCCGGAGCACCACCTCTATTACTCATTCATTCACCCCAAATATCATACGACCGCTGCTCACTGAGCAGCGCGCCGGAGCACCGCCCAAAACCCACCATCAGCACCACCCCTAAACGGCCTTGTAGCTCAGGCCGTGGCCACGTGTTAACGCACATCCCCTCGGCCCGGAACCCCAGGCCGTGAGATATACGCAGCCGACACGTGGTGGGTCAATGTTTGGTAAATTTTGGTGTTCTGGTGATGTCTTCTTTGTTGATTGAGAGCAGCCAGATGATGGTGCGGAGATGAGGTGATTTCCGCCGGCGTCAATATGATTTAGGTGGTCCCAGTCAGGGGTCATCCAAAAGGGGTAGCTTCAGCTCTGAATCTTCTAGTGGTCGAAGTTATGGAGGTTTTCGAGCTGGAGTCAGTTCTGTTGGCTGCGCAAATCTCACGGCCTAGGGTTCTGGGCCGAGGGGATGTGCGTTAACACGTGGCTTCCTGCTTTTGGATGCGGTGCGGTTGTGCGCGGGCGTGCCAGCACGGTCTACCATGCGTCGAGATGGTGATGTGGATGAAAATGGTTAAGTGGTGCGCCTGTTTGGGTTCGACTCCTAATCAAACGATTGTGGCCGAGAGAGGAACTGATCTCGGCCGTCAGGTTCACGGCCTGAGCTACAGGGCCGTGTAATGGTGGCGTTAATGGTCGATTTTTGGGCGTTGCTCCGGCGCGTTGCTCAGGGAGCGACGGTCGTATGATATATGGGGTGAATGAGAGAGTATGCCCTGGCGAAACGCTGCGTTTCAGCCTCTGCGAACAAATGCCAAGGCCGAAATAAAAGGGCCCCTTCGGCCAGCTCGTGGCCGTGATTTATCAGGCACAAACACTACGTGAGGAGCATGCTATTTCTGTACCCACGGGAGATGTTTTTATGGTTGGTGCGGTATACAGGGATAGTTTGGTTTCAGTAGGAGATGTATTCTTGGAGGCAGACTTAATTCTTTTGGATATTGTGGATTTAGACTTCATTCTGGGCATGGATTGGTTAGCCAAGCAACATGCTTCGGTTGATTGTTTCCGGAAGGAGTCGTATTCCGTAGTCCCGAACGACCTGAGGTGACTTTCTATGCGGAGCGTAGAGTTCTTCCATCTTGCTTTATTTCAGCCATGACGGTGAGACGGTTACTTAGAAAGGGATGCTCAGGATACTTGGCTCATGTAATCGATACACGGGATAATGGGTTGCGGTTGGTAGATATTCCAGTGGTACAGGAGTTTCCGGATGTATTCCTAGAAGATCTTCCTGGATTACCTCCTGAACGGGAGATCGAGTTCACTATTGATCTCGTCCCAAGAACGAATCCTATTTCTCAAGCACCATATAGAATGGCACCGGCGGAATTGAGAGAATTGAAAACTCAGTTGCAGGAGTTGGTGGACAAGGGTTTCATCCGACCCAATTTTTCTCCTTGGGGTGCACTAGTTCTGTTTGTGAAGAAGAAGGATGGCACCATGAGGTTGTGCATTGATTACAGACAATTGAACAAGGTCACAGTGCAGAACCGTTATCCGTTGCCTTGCATTGACGACTTGTTCGATCAGTCGAAGGGTGCTAAAGTGACGGCATTTTCGTGGTTTATAAACCTTCCGCCGAACTCAATAAGGGATTGGTTTGATATGGAAAGGGTGTTCCACGAACATTTCTACCAGACCAATCGAGAAATTACGGTCGCCAAGTTGGCAAGAATGAGCCAAGCATCGGACGAGTCACCTCTCGATTACCTACAGCGGTTCAAAACATGTAGGAATTGGTTCTGCACGAACCTACCAGAGAGGGAGTTCGTCAAGATGGTCGAGGAAGGATTGGAATTCGAATACCGGAAGAAATTCCAGGGGATCGAATTTCGGGACATGCATGACCTGACCAACAAGGTGGAAAGATATGCGTCCTTGTTGAAAGAGGAGATGCAGAAGAAAACGGCCTAAAAGGGAACCTATTATAGGAATCCCATCGTCAGCTACGCCGAAGCAGACGGCTCCTCAGAGGCCGAGGGCGATGAGGTCGAGATGAGCTCGGCCGAAGTCAGCATAGACAAACCCTTCGTTTGCAGAGGGCTCGTTAAAACTGACAACAGCCGCACAAAGATCCCCGACGCCAAGTTCGCGACCCGGGAAACGAAGGCGTACACTTTTGACTTAACAAGGGCCGAAGCTATCTTCGACCTGCTGGTGGCCGAGAATAAGGTAAAATTGTCCTTCGGCCATAAGACTCCGAAGCCCGAAGAGCTCAAAGGAAAAATGTTTTGCAAGTACCACAGTTCTTGGTCTCATAACACCAACAACTGCGTTGTCTTGCGAGACGTTATCCAGAAATTGATAGACGAGAAGAAGCTCCAGTTTCCGGAGAAGGCGGCCATGCAGGTCGACTCCAAGCCATTCCCTCCACCTGTCGTGAACATGGTCGATGCTCAACTCCCGGCCGAGGATAGAGGAGTTCGCAGTTCGGCAAAAGGAAAGGAGCCTTTGGCCGAACTCGAGCCAGCCCTTTGCGAACGATGCAGGTGTAAGATCGGCCAACCCGGGCCGCAGGAGAACAAGGGGAAGGCCGCCGAGCCATCTCAAACGGCCGCAAGAAGATTCGGTGGTGAGTACGGTCGACAGCCGACCAACAGAGCTGTTTTCAGCCGACTAGGGCCACAAAACCGCAGCGCCTCGGCCAGTCGCGAAGAAGAGGCTCCCCCAAGATCGGTAAAAACGTTCAAACCCCCAGTCATGAAGGATGACCGTTGGTACCATGCACGGCCGGGGGGCAGGACCGAACCATTGACGAAAACCCAGCTGAGGAGAATGCAGAGGCAGGTTCAGCAGGCCAGGATGCAGACGAACGAGGTCGAGGGCTTCAAACGCCAAAAGAAAGTGGCGACGGTTGACAGGCTGTCATTCGAGCCAGTTGTCTCCCCAGCCGTAAGAGCAGCCGGCACCAGGCCTTTGAGGGCGTGGCGCCCTAGGCACGACGAAAGTCCCCGTGGGTCGCCGGCCATTTCAACCTAGCCAAAGGCCGCGGTCGCGGAAGGAACGGACGAGGGTGTCGTCGACATCTACCACGGGAAGGATTCCCCTTTTTCGGCCAACGGTCTATCCTTCCTCAAAGAATTCCATAAAGAACATTCGGCCGTGGATCTATACGGTATGACCCCTGAGAACCAAGAAATCGTGGAGTTGGCCCTCAAGAACACAAAGGCAGAAGCACTCCTCATCACCAGCGGTTCTGACTCGGCCATTAAGGCCGTATACCAGGCAAACAGGGAGTCCAGGGCAAGAGGCCTGCCGAGTTACCAGCCCAACCTCGACGGATTAGAGGCCAAAGTTCCCTTCAGCAGGGACGATTTGGATTATCTCCGCCGGTACTTCACTGTGACGCCGACGGATACGTTCTTCGGTTTGACGACCGAGGAAAAGGGCCGAGTGAGCCGCCTAGACAATTACCTAGCCGCCAGGGACGTATTGGCAGAGGCCAGACGGACCCTCAAAGTGGAGG
>NW_018922018.1:103523-118733 GCF_002207925.1 Prunus avium
GGGACTCTTCCTATAAATACAAGACTCGAGCTACATTCAAAGGGTTCAAACACCAAAACAAGCCTCCCACGGAGCAACTTATTTTCTTCTGTAATGCACTTTCAATATCTTTACTTGCTTTCCTAGGAGTAGTGTTAGGTTGTAAGCAGAATCCATTCATCAATATATCATACGACCCTTGATTTTCAAGGCGCCGGAACACCATCCTTGTTTGTTCGTTCATTCACCCCATATATCATACGACCGTCGCTCCCTGAGCAGCGCGCCGGAGCACCGCCCAAAATCCACCACCAACACCATCACTCGACGGCCTTGTAGTTCAGGCCGTGAACCTGACAGCCGAGACCAGTTCCTCTCTCGGCTACAATCGTTTGACCAGGAAGACAGATCAAACAGGCGCAACATTCATCCATCCAACACTCATCGAAACATCAACGCACGGTAAACCGTGCTGGCACGCCCGCGCACAAACGCACCGCACCCAAAAGCAGGAAACCCCGTGTTAACGCACATCCCCTCGGCCCAGAACTCCAGGTCGTGAGATTTGCGCAGCAGACACTTTCCCACTGGGCGTGCCAAAAGGCAGCAAAATGAAAAAGGTATCAGCTGGGCCGCCCCGGCCAAGTGCCCCGGCCGTGGTCGCCCCCATGGTACCGGCCCCTCCCTTGGCCAGATCAGAGGCCGTGGCTTCTACCGCGGCCCCATCATTGACCGTGGCCCCAGCTCCCAGGGCAACGCCTGTGGTGGGGGGTCGCAAGACGCTGTCGCATAGGACCGTGCCGGCCTCCCCAACATCTCGACCATCCATTGCTGCTGGTAGGCTTTGCTTCTTTTCCTTTTTATTATTTACTTTTCATTGGCCTCTCTAAACCACTTATGTCTTTGGTCATCTCACTCTTGTCCCTTTCCTTTTGTACACACAGCCTCGGGTCGCAAAAGGACCCGAGAGACGTCGGGTGCTGAGGTCGCACCGGCCCAGAGTGCCGCGGCCGAGATGGCGGCCGTGCAACGGCCGAGGAAGAGGACCCTCTTTACCGCCTCGGAGGGCGGAAGGGAAGAGGAGGCTCCCTCTGCGACTGTGAGTGAGGCCCCCCCTGCGATCGTAAGTACCACTCCCTGGTACCCCCTTTTTGATTTACTTTTCTTATTTTTATGCACTCTGGTAATCTGGTTCCTTCCTCAGGATGTGGTAATAGTCGAGGAGGAGGCCACGGTCGAGGTACCGTCCATGACGGAAACGGCTGTTGCCCACATGATGGCCGAAGAAGTGGGAGGGGCAACGGTTGAAGAGGCGGCCACTACCGACGAAGGGGCCGAGGTGCAAGATGCTGAGATGGCGCCCGCAGAGGTGCCGCCCGCCGAGGAGGTTGCAGAGGGGGCGACCGAAGAGATCGCCGAGGAAGTCGCCGATGAGGGCGCTGAGGAAGCTGCCCAAGAGGCTGCCGACGAGGGCGGCGAGGAGGCCAATGAAGAGGCCGCTGAGGAAGTAACCGGCGAGGCCGCCGAAGAACCTGCTGTGGACGTGCCAAGTGGGTCATTAACGCCCACCCCTCGTCGTCTAAGCGGCATCTCCTTTCGCTCGGTAAGAATCCACTTTCAACATACTTGGCTTTATTGTCTTCTTTTGATCTGTTCCACACTTCTGACCGAACCGTTTGTCTTTAGCCTCCCCAATCGTCGCCGCCGCTGGCAATGGTTGCCGCGACCATGCCGCCTGTGCCGTCGTTCCAGGACTCGACGGTCGTGGCCGAGCCGGTGGTTGTTCAGGAAGCCACCTCCTCTAATGATCTCGAGGAGCTATACGCCAGCCTCCATGAGGAAGGGGGAAGCTCGGCCTCGGCTCCGTTGGATGAGGATTCCAAGACCGTTATTGAACGGCTCCGGGAGTTTCTTCTCCTTGATGTCCGGCAGATGACCAACACCGGGGCGATCAAGGAGTTTAGGTCCTGCCTGGATACGGCCATGGCGCTCGGTCTGCTTGACTCGGCACAATTGGACGAACTGCAAGTTCGTCTGACCGAAGGCGAAGAGATGCTCGGCCGGTATGCCGAAGCTGTCATGCGGATGGCCGAGGGGAGCTCGCTCGAACAGGATCTGGAGGGGATAAAAGAAAAAGTTCACCCTGCAATGGCCTGGCTGAAAGAAAGTGACCTCGTTATCCAACGAGAGAACGAAGCGCTTGCGCAGATTGAGGCCCAGATTACCGAGCTCCAGGCTCGCCGAGATCTCATCCTCCAACGCCGAGATGGCGCGGTCGCAGCCGGGACTGAGACGAAGAAGGCCCTGGCCGAGCGGAAGCTGATTCGAGCGAGATGGCAAGCGGACATCAACGGTGGGGACATTGCCTGATCTGGGGGATGTTCAGCGAAGGGGTCTAGGCGGGTGAAGAGTGGCCATTCCAACTTTCTTTTCTTTATATGAATTTTTTTTTTCTGGGATGTAACAAATAACCACAAACATACGCTATTTTATTTGTATATAGTTTATTTTCTGTTCTATGACTTCACACAGATAAATATGTATAATATTTTGGCCGTGACTGGCCGTTCTCTTTTGTAAGTAATGCCCTTTCTAACTAAATGTAAGGCAAGGGCCCCCTTTTCTAAAAAACGAAACGCATACTTTCCTTTTCTATATGACGGCTGCGCCCTTTGTTCGGCCCGTCTGCCTACTTCCCTTTTTTTTTTCTTTTTCTTGACTTTTTTGTCGTAGGTTCTCGGTGCCATTTTCTTTTGAACTTGCGCCGAGTCGTAGGCGTCGAGTTCCAACTGTTTTGAACTCCCCGAACTCTTGAGCATCATTCGTGAGCAGTCCTCTTTCCTTTTGCGGTGTTGTCTGATATCTCGAGGAAACCGAACTGTCAGCCTTAGTATCTTACTAGTGTCTTGGCTCCTGGCCGAGATGTAAGTAGATGTGCCTACGGCCGAATTTTTCGAAACACGGCGTGCCCAAAAAACTTTAGGAGATAAATCATGCGTGTTGCTAAGCTCCTTTGATGGGGCGGCCTTGGGTAATCTGGTGCCCCCAGCTCTCCCTTTATTAAATCGTCCTTCATGATAGGCCGGATGTCTTCAAACTGAAACCCTTGACACGGCCTGCCTTGCTGTGCCTTATTTCGCGGCCAATCCTGTCGGGTCGTTTGAGCAACGGGCTCGGCCGTTATGACCGAGCCGGGTAGTTTTAGTGGAACGCCGTAGTTTTGGCCGAGATAATCTCGGTCGGCTGGCCATCGAGGTATGGTCACCTGGTTCTGCTGATCTATACCATGGAGGGAACCTGGGCGCGTTTGTATTATCGTCTGACTGCCCGAATCGTGTATTTGCAACGATAGTGCAACGGTCATGCCTTTTTGCTCGCATTGCTGTGGTAACGCTTTGGTCATACTGCTTTGGCCGAACTGTGACTGATCGGCCAAAGTATGGGTTGGGCCGAATTGCTCGGCCGTAGACACCGTAGGACTCCCCCTCAAAGCCTTGGCTAGAGCGTGGAGTGGGCTACATGCCTTCTTTGCCGGTTGGTTTGGCCCGGGGTTGGCCCTTGTATGCTGGGCCTGCCCCCAGCTGTTGGCCGGTCGTAGAGAGTGCTGGCCGTAACCTAATGCCTGTCTTCCGCGCAAATCTCACGGCCTGGAGTTCCGGGCCGAGGGGACGTGCGTTAACACGGGGTTTCCTGCTTTTGGGTGCGGTGCGGTTGTGCGCGGGCGTGCCAGCACGGTTTACCGTGCGTTGATGTTTTGGTGAGCATTGGATGGGTGAATGGTGCGCCTATTTGATCTGTCTTCTTGGTCAAACGATTGTAGCCGAGAGAGGAACTGGTCTCGGCTGTTAGGTTCACGGCCTGAACTACAAGGCCGTTGAGTGGTGGTGTTGGTGGTGGGTTTTGGGCGGTGCTCCGGCGCGCTGCTCAGGGAGCGACGGTCGTGTGATATATGGGGTGAGTGAGCGAACAAACAGAGATAGTGCTCCGGCGCCTTGAAATTCAAGGGTCGTATGATATATTGATGAATGGATTCTGCTTACAACCTAACACTACTCCTAGGAAAGCAAGTAAAGATATTGAAAGTGCATTACAGAAGAAAATAAGTTGCTCCGTGGGAGGCTTGTTTTGGTGTTTGAACCCTTTGAATGTAGCTCGAGTCTTGTATTTATAGGAAGAGTCCCTGGATGAGTAATCGAGGCTGAATTTACGCATAGTGGAGTCTGATTAGCGCAAGTGGGCAATCCAATCGACATTTGGGATCGTGAAGTATGGTGATGAGACCCCAGAAATCCTGGTGAATCTCGGCCGCCGCGCTCAATCGTGGGTTTTGAACCTCTGGCCGTGGAGACGCATTTATTGCCTGGATAGCTGGTGAACCAACATCTCAAGCTGTCAGAATCTTCGTGAGAATGTCCACGTCTAATCACTCTGATCTTCATCACCAAATCCTGACTTCAGTCACTTCCCACCTTCCCTCATGCATTAAATGCTACTTTGTGGCCAATGGGTTTTGCTGTATTAAACAGGCACTACTTCATTAAATGAAGCCTGGGACCCTGCTGTCACGTGATGATTTGCCTTTAATGCCTTGGCCGCAAATTTGTTCGGCCTTGGCCTCGGTCTATGCTTGAGGCCGGGATGATCGTGCCTTAGCATTTCCTTCTTTTATTTTTAAGAAGGCGAAGTACCCTGGCGAAACGCTGCGTTTCAGCCTCTGCAAACAAGTGCCAGGGCCGAGATAAAGGGCTCCCTCGGCCTGCTCATGGCCGTGATTTATTAGGTACAAACAGCGCACATGAAGTACTTAGAAATTATGTTGAGAACTTTAAGGAGAAGACAATTGTATGCAAAGTTTTGCAAGTGTATATTCTGGTTGGACAGAGTGATTTTCTTGGGGCATGTGATTTCTACATAAGGTATTTATGTGGATCCCCAGAAGGTGGAAGTAGTGGTAAACTGGTCGCGACCAACTAATGTCACGGAGGTACGAAGTTTTCTTGGGTTAGCTGATTATTATTGTCGTTTTGTGGAGGGTTTCTCCACCACAGTGACACCTCTCACTCGTTTGACAAGAAAAGGAGTTAAGTTTGAATGGACGGATGAATGTGAAGAAAGCTTCATTGAACTCAAAACCAGGTCGACAACTGCTCCGGTATTGACACTTCCTGATGATCGTGGAAACTTTGTTATTTACTGTGATGCATCACGACAGGGGTTAGGTTGTGTGTTGATGCAACACAGAAAGGTAATCGCTTATGCTTCTAGGCAACTCAAGAAGCATGAGTTGAATTACCCCACTCATGATTTGGAGCTTGCTGTAGTGGTGTTCGCCCTAAAGATTTGGCGACATTATCTATACGGGGAAATGTGTCAAATTTTTACGGATCACAAAAGTTTAAAGTATTTGTTCACCCAAAAGGAACTGAACTTGAGACAGAGAAGGTGGTTAGAATTGATAAAGGACTATGATTGCACCATTGAACATCATCCTGGGAGAGCTAATGTTGTGGCTGATGCTCTTAGTAGGAAGTCATCTGGATCCTTAGCTCATCTCCGAGGGAAGTATTTTCCATTGTTAGTTGAGTTGAGGAAGTTAAGAGTTGGGTTAACTTTGGATAATCAGGGAGCTTTGCTTGCTACTCTCCATGTAAGACCGGTGTTAGTTGAACGAATTATCAAAGCCCAAATGCAGGATCCGTTAATCTACACGTTAAGGTTAGAAGTCGAGAATGGTACAAGAACAGATTATTCAGTGAGGAATGATGGAGCCTTGATGGTAGGAACAAGATTGTATGTACCTGGGGATGAAGCACTAAAGAGGGAAATTCTTGAGGAGGCCCACTGCCCGACCTTCGCCATACCCCGAGGGAGCATTATTGGTGGCCTTTTATGAAGAAGGAAATAGCAGAGTATGTTAGTAAGTGTTTGATTTGTCAGCAAGTCAAGACAGAACGGCAGAAACCATCGTTGCTGCAACCACTTCCGATTCCTGAGTGGAAGTGGGAGCACATTACTATGGACTTTGTGTTCAAGCTTCCTCAGACATGGAACAATCATGATAGAGTTTGGGTCTATGTTGCACCGACACGCCAAACTACTGGAGTGTCGGAGTGTCCGACACGCCGACACGCCGCCACGCCTCCGACACGGTCAACGGCTGGGGGTCAACGGCTGGGACACGGTCAAGACACGCCGCCGACACGGTCAAGACACGGCTCCGACACGGTCAAGACACGGCAGGGACCATATTGAAATTTTGAAAATAAAAGTTGGGGTCTAAACGTGATTTTTGAAACTTTGGTGGACTAATTTGAAATATTTTTAAAAATATGGGTTAAAAATGGAAAATAATTTTTTTAAACCTAAATGAATCTCATCTCCCTCACATTTTCAGCCTTCAGTTCATATACGCAGCAACTCTTTTCCTGCGCAGCTCCTCCTCTTCTCCAGCTTTTGCAAAGGTAAGTATCTTTTTAATTTTTTTTCCCTTTGTTTTCAAATTCTTTTATTTATGTTCTCTATCTCTATTTTCTTTTCTTATATCCCTCTTCACAGTAGTGGAAGAGTTAGATTTGGTGGTGAGGTGAAGATTATTTCTTCTGTTTTTTTTGAAGAGAAACACAACAAGAATGACGATTCTTTCTTGCAAATCGTGACCAAGAAGGACGATTCCTTCTTGCAAACTCAGGTTAGGCTTCACAAATTTTTAATTTTGTTTCTCTGTTTTGATGTGTTTTAATTTTTAATTTAGTTGTTGGAGAATGCGGGTGTGCTTGAAATTGCAAACCTTTCACTTGATGAACCGGAATTAGAGGGCGTGTTGTTTTCTAATAACAACAATGAAGACATAGATGATTGAAGAAGATTGAGAGTTAGATCATTTATGTTTTATTTTGTGGTGTATTAATTATTATGTATGGATGATGAACATGAGTTATTTATTTTGTTTTATGGAATTATGTGATATTGAAATATTGAGAATTAATTATTATTTTAAGATTTTCGATGTCGCCGTGTCGCCGTGTCCTACTTTTTTGAGATTTTCCGTGTCGCCGTGTCGCCGTGTCGGGTTCCCGTGTCGCCGTACCCGTGTCCGTGCAACATAGGTTTGGGTAATAGCGGATCGACTCACCAAGTACACCCATTTTCTGCCGGTGAAAGCGACTTATACTTTGAATAAACTTGCCAAAAATTTTATTGCTGAAATTGTGAGATTGCATGGGGTACCAGTATCTATTGTGTTAGACAGAGATCCTCGGTTTACGTCTTGTTTTTGGACAAAGTTACATGAAGCTTTTGGGACTCAATTGCAGTTCAGTACTGCATTTCATCCCCAGACTGATGGACAGTCGGAGAGAACGATTCAAACCTTGGAAGATATGTTAAGAGCTTGTGCGCTACAGTTTCGAGGGGATTGGGATGATAAAATGCCTCTCACGGAGTTTGCATATAATAATAGTGTAGGGGCTTTTTCATTCCGGCAGCTACTGACGGGCCTAGGCTGCTGTAAAGAGCCAAATGTGTGAAATTGCCCCTAGGTCTGAGTTCAAGAATCAGACCCCAAGAATGCTTCGAAAGGGTAACTGAGCCTAAGGAAGCACCTTGGTTACCTTCACCAACGAAACTAACAGTTGCTTACAGATAAATACTTAGCTTGGCATGAGAGGCTTGGTGGCATGGAAGCAAAGCAGTCATGAGTTTAGCATTAAAGAGAGAGATGGCTATGATTTCCTATGAGAAGCAAGGGATTAAAGTAAGGGGAGAAGGAATTTCGAAAGGATTAGTTGATGGGAGAGAGAGAGAGGAGGGAGAATGGGTGTGTTGAGTGATTTTCCGGTAGCCTGACGAAAGCTATGTCAGATTTTCGAATAGCTTGCCAGAAGAGAAAATGGGAAGATATGGAGGAATAGAGCACGAAATTGTAGAGCTTCAGGGATGAGAGATAATGTTTGCTCTCTAGATGCGGGTTGTTTTGATGGGTAGGAGATGACCCTTTTGATGGGCTATTTTTATTAAGATGATGGGCCATTTGTATTAGTATCATGGGCCAATTTTCTAAAGTAGTGGGCTAACATTTTTTCTCCTTTATGCTTACCCACATATTTGGGATCAAGAAATGGTCTCGAGTTTGGGGCTCCCAAGCAGCCTGAAACTTCCATTTCCCAGCTCATCAATGGGCCTTATGAATGCTCGTAACCGTCCATACCACAAGCCACTCAGCAATAAAGGTTTTCTGCTTGGTATTGCGTGTCTATTGGTGTGCTTGAATTTTATCGCCTTTAGCATGGGCTCGTAGAGCCATTGCATTTTATAAGCTCATCTCAATTCTTAGCATGACAGATTATTTATTTGGCATGACATGTGGACTGTGGCTCATGTGAGCCTGTATGACGAACTTTGTGTGTGACGAACTGGGTCTCTTCTTAATAAGGTGTCGCACTGGGCCGGGGATTCATTTGGGCCCAACCCTGGATTTTTTTGGGCCTCAACATTAGCCCCCTTAATTATTAGGGCCATGGATAGGTGCTGGAATGGGCCGAATAATTAAACCCTTCCCAAAAAATAAAAAATTCTTTATTGCAAGGAGACTTCTTCTCTTCCTGCGTGCAGAAAGGCGGCGTGTCATGATAAGCCCCAGAAGTTATTCACGGTTTCCCAAATTCCAACTTCCTCCTGTTTGTGCCTAATAAATCACGGCCATGAACTGGCCGAAGGAGCCCCTTTTCTCGGCCCAAGCACTTCCTCGAGAAGCTAAAGCGCAGCGTTTCGCCAAGATGTTTGGCCCTCCTGAAGACAAAAGGAAAGTTGATAAGGCATGATCATCTCGGCCTCGATAATAAGCCGAGGTCCAGGCCGAGAAAAATCACGGCCAGAGATATCAGAATCAAATCATCACGTGATAGCAGGGTCCCATGCTTCATTTAATGAAGTAATGCCTCTATTTATTGCAGCAAACCCACTGGCCACGAATAAGCATTTAATGCATGAGGGAAGGTGGGAAGTGACTGAAGTCAGGGTTTGACGACAGGAAACAGAGTGATTAGACGTGGACATTCTCACAAGAATTCTTGCAGCTTGAGAGAGTAGGTCACCAGCCATCAGAGCAATAAATGCGTCTCCACAGCGAGAGGCGCAGAACCCACGATCAGGGCGGCGGCCGAGATTTACCAAGATTTATGGAGTCACACCACCATGCTTCACGATCCCAAATGTCGATTGGAGTACCCACTTGATCTAATCAGACTCCACTATGCAGGATTTCAGCCTCGATTACTCCTCCAGGAACTCTTCCTATAAATACAAGGCTCAAGACTACTTTCAAAAGGTTCAAACACCAAACCAAAGTGTAAAACCAGGCCCTAGGCTCTAAAAGCCTACAGAGGGGGGGTGAAGTAGGCTAGAGGTCAAAGACCTACCAAATTAAATTTTAAGCCCAGCTAAGAATGAATAAGCGGAAACGTAAACACATGCACAACCATGGTGTTCAATTACTTAGCATATGCAGTGAGTTAAAGGAACTGACTACATGAACTTGGATTGATACAGACAACACCACGTATCTCCCCGAGCAGCGCATCGGAGCACTGCCCAAAACCCACCAACACCATCACTAAACGGCCTTGTAGCTCAGGCCGTGAACCTAACAGCCGAGATTAGTTCCTCTCTCGGCTACAATCGTTTGATTAGAAGACGAGTCCAAACAGGCGCACCACTTAACCATTTTATCCACATCAACCATCTCGACGCACGGTAGACCGTGCTGGCACGCCCGCGCACAATCGCACCGCACCCAAAAGCTGGAAGCCGCGTGTCAACGCATATCCCCTTGGCCTGGAAACCCAGGCCGTGAGATCTGCGCGGTAGACACTTTTGGCACGCCCGGTGGGACTCTTGTCAAAACTTATGGTGGAAACTAGGGCACAGGCAAAGCTCAAAAACAAAGCAGTCGAAATGACTTCTGAGACTCCTGAGTCCACCTCACCAATCACTATCACCTAGACCGAGCATACGGTCGGGATCTCGGCTAGCGCTCCAGTAATGACGGATCGTACGGCCGAGTCCATGCAGGAACGGGCTGGAGTGGAGGAGCTAATGTCCAAGCAGTCCATCCAGAAATCGACCGGACCCCTCTTCCCCGGAACTATCGATTGCCAGAATTCATGCTATTCTCCGGGGATGGGCAGACCTCCTCCATTGAACACATAGGCCGTTTCACGGCCCAGTGTGGAGAGGCCGATTCGGACGCCCAGAAGCTCCGTTTATTTGTCCATTCTTTGACCGGCACGGCGTTTTCATGGTTCATAAACCTTCCGCCGAACTCAGTAAGGGATTGGTCTGATATGGAAAGGATATTCCACGAACATTTCTATCAGACCAACCGAGAAATAACGGTCGCCGAGCTGGCAAGGATGAGCCAGGCGTTAGACGAATCACCTCGCGACTACCTACAACGATTCAAAATATGTAGGAGCTGGTGCCACACGAACCTAGCCTCAAAAGGGACCTACTACAGGAATCCCATCGTCAGCTACGCCGAAGCAGACGGCTCCGTAGAGGCCAAGTGTGATGAGGTAGAGATGAGTTCGGCCGAAGTTAACATAGACAAACCCTTCGTCTGCAAAGGGCTTGTCAAAACCGACAATAGCCGCACAAAAATGCCGGACGCCAAGTTCGCAATGCGGGAAACAAAGGCCTATACTTTTGACCTAACAAGGGCCGAGGCTATCTTCAATCTGCTACTAGCCGAGAAAAAGGTCAAATTGTCTTTCGGCCATAAAATCCCGAAACCCGACGAGCTCAAAGGGAAGACGTTTTGCAAATACCACAGTTCTTGGTCCCACAACACCAACAACTGCGTTGTCTTGCGAGATGTCATCCAGAAGTTGAAAGACGAAAAGAAGCTCCAGTTTCCGGAGAAGGCGGCCATGCAGGTTGACTCCAAGACGTTCCCTCCACCCGTCGTCAACATGGTCGACGCCCAACTCCCCACTGGGTATAGGGAAATTCGTCGGGCGGCGAAAGGAAAGGGGCCACTGGCCAAATTAGAGCCATTGCTGTGCGAGTGTTGCAAGCATGATATCGGTCAGCCCAGGCCGCAGGAGAACAAGACGAAGGCCGCCGAGCCATCCCAACCAGCCATGAAGAAGTTTAGCGGTCAGTACGACCGTCGGCCTGCCAGCAGGGCGGTTTTCGACCGACTGGGGGCCCAAACCCACGGTACCTCGATGAGCCCCAAGGACGAGGTCGCCCCAAGGCCAGTAAAAACTTTCAAACCACCGGTCATACGAGATGACCGCTGGTTCCATGCACGGCCTGGGGGCAAGGCCGAGCCACTGACAAAAACCCAACTGAGGAGAATGCAGAGACAAGTTTAGTAGGCCAGAATGCAGGCAACCGAGGCCGAAGATTCCAAGCGCCAAAAGAAAATGGCAGCTGCAGACGGGACACCAACCACTCCAATCGTCCCCTCGGCGGCAAAAGCGGCCAGTACCAAGCCTCCAAGGACGTGGCGCCCTAGGCAAGACGAGAGTCCCCGTGGAACGGCGGCCATTTCGTTTCAGCCGAAGGCCGCGGCCCTGGAAAGAACAGACGAGGATATCATCGACATCTACCGTGGAAGGGACCCCCCTTTTTCGGGCAACGGTCTGTCCTTTCTCATGGAATTCCATAAAGACCACTCGGCCACGGACCTATACGGCATGACCCCTGAGAGCGGCGAAATCGTGGAGTTGGCCCTCAAGAACACAAAGGCAGAAGGGCTCCTCATCACCAGCAGTTCTGACTCGGCCATTAAGGCCGTATACCAGGCAAACAGGGAAGCCAGAGCGAGAGGTCTGCCAAGTTACCAATCCGACCTTGGCGGATCAGAGGCTAAAGCCCCCTTCAGCACGGGCGATTTAGAATACCTCCGCCAGTACTTTACTGTGACTCCGGCGGATACTGTTTTTGGCTTGACGACCGAAGAAAAGGCCCGGGTAAGCCGCTTAGACGATTACTTAGCGGCCAGGGACGCACTGGCAAATGATAAACGGGCCCTCAAGGAAGAGGTCGAGGCCTCGGACCCCCCTGAGATCAAAGCATCCACAGCTGGTACCCCGGGGACCGCAAGGCCTATGATCGAGGGTTTCGGTGATCCTCTCTTTGGACATGAGGCCGAAGACGATCCCACCTTAGGAATCTCCGACGAAGAATATGAGGGGATCCTCGGAATGGTTGAGGAAAAAGTTCTCGCCAAAGACGGCTGTGTGGCCGAAGAGGAAGCTGGAAGGGGAAACCCGCAGGAGCCTAAGGAGGTCGACATTAACATGTTCCTGGTACTACCATCCGAGTTTTCAGGCCCAGGAGGACAGACCAACGGCCTGGATGATGACGTGGCCGAGGAGCAGCTTGATCAGAGGCCAAAGACAAAGGAAGAGTTATTGGTCGTGGCATTTAACGAAGTAATACCTAGAGACGAGCCGAACAAATACCGACACCTTAAGCCATTATACATCTCGGCTCATATAGAGGGTGTGCCCGTATCCAAGGTTTTCGTTGACTGCGGGGCAACGGTCAACATCCTCATTCCTTGATGAGGAAGCTGGACAAGTCAAAGGAGGACCTCATCCCCAGCGACGTGGTCATGAGCAGCTTTGTCGGCGATAAGACTAAAACCATCGGCGTGTTGCCGTTAAAGATTACCGTGGCCGACCAGACAAGAGTCGCGGCCTTCTACGTAGTCGAGTCCAGCGTCGACTACAACATATTGCTCGGCCGTGATTGGATCCACCAATCTGGGTGTATACCTTCTTCCCTCTTCCAGCTGTTATTCTTTTGGGACGGCCAGAAGGTGTCTATACACCCGCCCGACGAAAAACCTTTTGAGGCCAACGCCGTACAAGCTCGGATTTACGACGACGACGTTGGATGGGTTGTCCTCATCGGCCACGATGCAAGCGGCCGACCAACCAGAACGACCGCCCATAAGGTACTGGAGTTAGGCGCTGAGAATGTTCGACAGGATTCGGCGCGCGAAGTATTGATCGACATTGAGGATGCAACTGAATCCATTTTGGTGCAGCTGTATCTACACAACACCTGCTAGAAAGACTGCTGGAGCATTGGGCGGAGGAATCCTTACGGCCGAACTCACCAATCAACCTGATCGAATTCCTCCACGAATCAGAGGAGACGGACGTATTAACTGTTGACGACCTGGAAACGGCGCCCGCCGAAATGGAGGATGACTACCCTGAAGTCCAGGACCCTTTGATAGAAATAAATGTAGGGTCAGAGGCCGAACCACGACCTCTTTTTGTAAGCCATCTTTTGGATCCTAAGTTAGCGGACGAGGTTATCGACTTGCTCCATGAATATAAGGATTGTTTTGCTTGGGATTATCATGAGATGCCTGGGTTGCCAAGAAGTTTGGTCGAGCATGAATTAAGAATCAAGGAGGGGTTCAAGCCTTTCCAGTAGCCGCCAAGGCGTTTCTCGACCGAAGTCCAGCTTAGGGTCAAGGAGGAAATTGAACGGCTCCTTAAAGCCGGCTTCATCCGAACGGCCCGGTACGTTGAGTGGTTGGCCAACATTGTACCAGTTTTAAAGAGGACCGGGGTCTTGAGGGTTTGCACCGATTACCGAAATCTGAACCTCGTAACCCCCAAGGATGAATAACCCATGCCTATGTCAGACCTCCTGGTAGACGGAGCCGCAAAGCACGAACTCCTGTCTTTCATGGATGGCCATGCAGGTTAGAACCAAATTTTCGTGGCTGAAGAGGATGTCCACAAAACGGCGTTTAGGTGTCCAGGAGCAATCGGAACCTATGAATGGGTAGTCATGCCGTTCGGCCTAAAGAATGTCGGTGCAACATACCAACGAGCTATGAACCTAATTTTCCACGACCTTATAGGCCAGACCGTGGAAGTCTACATTGACGACGTTGTTGTAAAGTCCCCGTCCAAAGCCGACCACGTAGGACATCTCCGACAAGCTTTCGACCGAATGAAGCACACGGCCTAAAAATGAACCCCAAGAAATGTGCATTCGGCGTCACCGCCGGGAATTTCCTCGGTTTCTTGGCTCACCAAAGAGGAATCGAGGTAGATAAAAATAAAGCTACGGCCATTATGGCGGCCCCTCAGCCGAGAACCAAGAAGGAGCTCCAATCCTTCCTCGGCAAGGTCAACTTTTTACGGCGGTTCATATCCAACTTGGCAGGAAAAATCCGGCTGTTGATTCCTCTGCTCAAACTAAAGGACATGGAACAGTTCGTATGGGGAGCAGAACATCAAGCCGCCCTCGATGACATCAAGAAATATCTGTCTCAACCACTAGTCCTTATGCCGCCGAAAAGAGGGAAACCTTTGAGGCTTTACATTTCGGCTTCAGAAGGTTCTATCGGCTGCCTGTTGGCTCAAAACAACGAATCTGAACGAGAGCAAGCAGTGCACTATCTAAGCCGCACCCTCAACACGGCCGAACTAAACTATTCACCGATCGAGAAATTGTGCCTAGTGCTTTATTTCGCGGCCCCCAAGTTGCGGCATTATATGCTTCCTTCGGTCGTCCAGATCATCTCCAAGACCGATCTTATCAAATACATGCTCACTCGGCCGATTATACGCAGCCGAATTGGGAAGTGGACGATGGCATTGTCGGAATTTACCTTTCAATATGTGGCTCAGAAATCGGTCAAAGGTCAGGCATTGGCCGATTTCCTGGCTCATCACCCGGCCCAGGGGCAGGAGGGAGAGTTGGAGGTCGAGATCGGCATGGCCCGCATGGAAAAGAACTACTGGACCATGTACTTCGATGGCTCCAATACCGAGGCCAAGTCAGGGGCCGGAGTAGTGATCGAATCCCCTCAAGGGCAGAGATGGCAGTTCGCTTTCCAACTCGACTTCAAGTGCACCAATAACCAGGCCGAATACGAAGCACTCATCATCGGTCTCGAAATCCTGAACGCGGAATGGCAACGCAAGTATCTTCGGCCGAGATTACCGACGAGGTCAACACGGCCGAAGCCGACTGGCGCTACCCTATAGTAAAATATTTCGTGACCCTTCCGGCAGCCATGAGAGGACTACACGTTTCCGGCAGCCATGGGTGAATTCTGCCGAGTAGGTTGGCCCAGAATTCACCCACGTGGGCTGGGACTGCCCCCAGCTGTTTGTCGGTGGCAGAGAATGCTGGCCGTAGCCTGATGCTTGGGTGTGGGCCGAGACGCCGAGGCTGCTGCTTTCACCA
>NW_018922019.1:1335-14108 GCF_002207925.1 Prunus avium
TCTCTCTCTCTCTCTCTCTCTCTCTCTCTCTCTCTCGCTCTCTCTCTCTGAGGTGATCACAGCATCAAATCCTTTTGAACTAGAAAGCTTGTCGTCTCCCAGTGTTCAGTATCCCATGATCCATTTTGTGCACTCTGGTGTCTGCTGTTTGAGTAGTATTAAAAATATATCGTCGGACCATAGTGAAAATAGAGACTAACGTGGTTACTAGAAACAGATGATTACACTGAATTGATGATGCTAGTGAGTAAAACCATAAATTTGAATAAAGTCAACATGATAGTCAGCCGGTTGTGTTGATTCTGATTGCACACAGTACACAAAATAATTGTTGACATTCTTGTTGAATGAAATAAAACCATCCTGTGCTGTCTACCTAGTTATTCTACTGTGTAGATTGTTTGAGAAATTGGCATAGTACTGCTTAGCTTTAATTACATGACATGTTAGAAACAAATCTTAGGAGGAATGTTGTATGATATAGCTTATGATATACTTCTTTGTGCATAGGTATTTGTGTGTTGAAGTGGGTCCATTGTCTACGCTTGTGATTAGAAACATAGATTGGAAGTTCTGAACGATTTGCAATGTCATGCTTCAGGAAAATGAAAACAAGTTGATGAAAAGGACTTTGAATGAAGCATCCAATTCCCATGTATGTGACTGTTATGCTCATTTTATATTCCCTCTCTTCTCTCTCTCTCTCTCTCTCTCTCTCTCTCTCTCTCTCTCTCTCTCTCTCTCTCTCTCTCTCTCTCTCTCTCTCTCTCTCTCTCTCTCTCTCTCTCTCTCTCTCTCTCTCTCTCTCTCTCTCTCTCTCTCTCTCTCTCTCTCTCTCTCTCTCTCTCTCTCTCTCTCTCTCTCTCTCTCTCTCTCTCTCTCTCTCTCTCTCTCTCTCTCTCTCTCTCTCTCTCTCTCTCTCTCTCTCTCTCTCTCTCTCTCTCTCTCTCTCTCTCTCTCTCTCTCTCTCCTTTGCATTAATTGGAACTTACACTCATCCACAAAGAAACTTCTCTGTTAAACAGGTGACAGAGGGACTTTCATTCGCTGAGATACTGGATGCTTATCGAAAGAGGGGAATTGCAGCCCCCGGTGCTGTTAATCCTAGAGAAGCTGGCAAAACTGCGGCTGCTCCTACAAGGGATGAACACAATGTCAGACAAAAAGTTTCTAAACAATTACAGCATTGCCATCTTACTAAACATTCCAAGTGTATTGATTCAAGAGATAATGCTCAACAGGACAATTCAGGCTCGCTGAAGGCTACCAAATCAGAAGTTGAGCCATACTCGGGTCCCAAAAAGAGAGGTCGGAAGCCGAATTCTTCAAAGAATTCAGAGGAAGGCCATGACCACGCTCAACCTAACAATTCATTCTCTCCGAAGGCTGTCAAATCAGAAGTTGAGCCATACTCAGCTCCCAAAAAGAGAGGCAGGAAGCCAAATTCTTTGATGAATCCAGCAGAAGGCTATGACCATTCTTGGATACATTCTGGGAGAAAAACTCAAAAACGCAGAAAGTCTAATGACAAGGGATCTGATGCTTCACCTGCTGAAGGTCGGCTTCATGGAAAGGCTGCTTTGCATTTAACACTTGAAAAGGTGACTGAGCCACCAGGTTTAGAACCTAAACCTGAAGGGGACATTGTTGCTTCTTCTCCACTTCCTCAAAATAACCCTCTTGGTGGAACCCAACGCAGAAGGGGTCGACCAAAAAAGCAGGTTGTGGCCGATCATTCAGCTAACCCTGGTCCCCTTTTTGCTGTGAGGCGAGAGTTCTCAAATACTCAGGCTGAGGAGAGAACTGCACGAAAAACAGATACCCATCTGACTCAGGGATTTAAGGAGACCAGTACCTTTGAAGCAAAAGCACAGGGGCATCCTAGAGCTCTAGAACATGCTGAAAAGACAAGCGAGGAGTGCTTGCTTGCTTCCATACCTGTTGTCACCGAGACGGAAGCTGCCGTCCCCTTTGATCCCGATGAAAAACCACAGCAACAGTCAGCTTTGGATGTTGCATCTGGGAGTACCAATGATCAATCATATGTCCAAACGGGTACTAAGACACGTAGGGGGAATGCTACTTCTGGTAAGGAGAGTACCGAGGCATCTGGTAGTAAGGTACTTCAATACTTCTTTAATGTTGATGCAAAAATAAATAGATATTGGAATTTTAAGCTGTCACCTGTAATGGCTTTTTTCTTTCTTCTGTTGTGCCAACTATCCATTTTTCAGAAGATTTCTAAGTCTGCGACAAAGTTGAGTGAAGATAATGAAGGAACACATAAAGTGGTTCTGAAGAGGAAGTGTACCACTCAAAAGGAAGAGGTAAGAATTTTTAATTTCATTTGCAGTTTACAATTTGGCCAGTTATAGTTTGGTGCTCAATCATATTTTGAACATTTTTCTTTCTTTTCACTAGAAGTATACTGTGGGTAATGGTCTTTTTTCTGTGGTCATTCAGCTCAACTGTTCCTTGGGAAGCTTTGTCACTGGATAATTTGTAGTGAATAATTAAAATTAATAAATGTTGAAAATATTGCTTACATTACATGTTGTAATGTATTAAACACAAACAACTTTGGGTGGTCCATATTCTGTGTTGGCCCAACTTTACATTTGAATTTAGTAGACCCTATTAGCATTGTCCTGTAGATGAAGCAGTGCAAATGAACTATGTTCTTAATATTGTTATCGAATAATCAGACATGATACACCTAAGTGTAAATCACAGTGACTCATGCTAAAAGGTGTTCTCCATCTCTTCCCCTTTCTCTTCTTTTGCTGGAAGATATGGAAAATAAAATGCTATTTATGCACTCCTTTTAATCTTTATATGTCATAATGATCAGTCCAACAATAATGGACTAATAATAGTATGAACTAACACGGAAGTCAGAATTTTTATTATATGAGGGCAGAATTTTAAATATGTTCTAAAACCTTGGTAATTTGAGCTTAGTGGTGGCATTATGTAAATAATTGTACGCTTTGTTTTGATTGATGACTATGAAAGTATTGAACTAACCCAACGCATTTTAGTAAGAATATTGCTTCTTATAAAAATGCTTTTTCCCCTTTCTTTTTCTTCTTATGCACCTTAATTATATTTTGAAAAGAAAAAAAAAACAGAAACAGTGGGGTAGGGATAATGTCTTTAGGTTGCAAACTGTAGATGTAATATCTTAAGAAGCTCACATTGGATTTGAGACAGTGGTGTACTTTCCGAACTTGGGAATCCTCCAAGCTTAACACGTATCCTGCTTTGTATTTATGTTTGTTGTAACTGGAGAAGTAAAATAAGGAGCTTGCATTGGATTTGGGACCGTGGTGTACATTTTCTGAACTTGGAAAGTCCTCTAAGCTTATACACGTCTCCCTGTAGTTATTCTTGTGCCAATAGTTACATTGTTGGGCTGATATGGTTACACATTCTTTTCAATAAAGTTGTTTAACCTTGCTAATCAATTATCACTAAAAGTGGAAATACAACATCAAGTCTTTCATCTTAACTACTGTGTTCTGTTACTAAGTTGCTAAAGTTTTGTGTTTTACTACATGTGGAAATAATCACCTTCCTTTATCATGAAAATGCTTCAATTGATATGTTGCTTGCTTCATTTACTCTTAAATTAAGCGGTTGGTGGATGCTTTATTGAATACCAAGGGTCCACTTTTCCTCCTGATATATCTAGGAACTGTGCAACATGCTAGACGTGTATTTTCTGTTAGTGAGCAATTGATTACATTGTCCTTACTACTTTTTGTATATTGTTTTAAGAACTTGCTTCCAGGTATGATATTTCTGTTTGTTCTAAGTTCTAACCTCACACATCCTATTTTATCTATTAATTTATTGATATCTTAATATATATTTATTTATTTATTTATACATATTTTGTAAATTAACTTTTCCCCTTCAGGCGTCTCACATGCCTGATCTTGATGAGCGATTGGTTGGCAGTAGAATAAGGGTTTGGTGGCCAATGGACAAAGCGTGAGTATTGCAGAACTGATAATGAAAATGACATACTATGATATTATTGTTCATTAGTCATCATTTACTTTCATATAACGTCAATAGTGTTCATGTTGCCTACCTTTGCTAGTTAGTTCCTTTAGGACTTGCAAACATAAGATAACAAAGAAACTTTTGCTATAATTAAAAGGCTCCTTGAAATTTAGTTGATTTGAGTGGACACGATGAACTACGCTGGGTTTAGGGGTTTATTATCTATAGCTTGTTTGCCATCACTCACAACATGTTTGGGGAGTAAAAATGGTGATTGTGATTCTTGGGTTTACTGTATTTTGGATTGGTATTGTTTGCTGAGAAACCATATTAAAATCTGTTGTTGACCCGATACAAGTAGTCATTAGTTTAACATGAATTGTAGGAGGTTTCCATGCGTTATTTTATTATTGGTTCTGATCATCACTAGACACCCCGTTGTTGAAATTTCTTGCTTCTCAAGTTGCCAGAAGATCCTGAATCCTCTTCAGCTAGTGTTCAATTCTTCATGCCATTTGTTCACTGTTTTTCTTTGTTTGTCTACGCTAACGTCTGTATCACTGGAGTAATAATCAGAATTGATTGTTTTCTTGCATGAAATGTCTTTCTGTGCAGGTTTTATGAAGGTGTTGTTTCTTCTTACGACCCTGCTAAAAAGAAGCACTTGGTGAGTTGATTTTATGGTTTTCATATTATATTGTTTGTCTTCTGTTGTGTATCGTAAAGTGAGTTGAAACTGTTGGATTGAATATCTCCCAATACCAGTGTCTTTGAGTTCTAGACCATGATCTCCTTGGCCCTCTTGTACTCTTTGTAGTAACATCAACTTTTCACATCATCTGATCATCCAGCCTGGCATCTCCTATTTAACCCCAATTATGGTTCCTTTCATATTTTTTCTCGACCGGTATGCATATTGTTGTTTTTAAATGTTCCGTTCTTTAATGACTTCTTTCACAGGTGTTGTATGTTGATGGGGATGAAGAAAATCTAAACCTCAAAAAGCAACGTTGGCAACTGATCGATGATGTTTTACCAGATGTATGTATTGTGACTTAAATTGTACTTTTCTTTTGTTTATAGTTTTCACTCATTTGTTTTAAATTTATTCTAAATTTAATTATCCTCTGTAATTTTTGCTGAAGTTTGAACAGGTCCAAATGGAGAATCTGCCAAAACCTGAAGCTTCTTCTGATACGTAAGCATTATTTTTTCAAACAGT
The DNA here is from genome assembly GCF_002207925.1 of Prunus avium. Next base: position 6,569 of record NW_018922019.1, read on the forward strand.
ATCATTGTAGTTCATAGAAAATTCAGTTTAGTAGTTGTGCTTGTGCTTCTGAAAAGTTTGTCTTTTATAGTAAAGCTGGTCATTGCAAAATTAATTTTTTTGGGCTGCTTTTTGACACCTTTGTGAACCAAAACCAATCCTTCTAGTCGTATTTATTCCTCAAGTTCCCTTGTTATGTTCTGGACAAATCCTTGGATTTGATTCTTTGGGGTTTGCACAACTACACGGGCAAGGTTTTTCTTCAATATTTAGCACAACTATATGACACTAATTGGCTCCCTTACTTGTGAGACTTTTGAAAGTTTTGTGTCACTGTAATTTTTTTGTCATTTTTTTCCCTTCTTGTGTTTGATATAATGATGCAGATGCGCATTGCATACTGATTACAGACTTTAATGTCCTAACCAAAGAATCAATGCAAAAGGCTTAATTTAGTTGACTCCAGAAATGTAAAAAAGAACACCTTTAAATTCAATACACCCAAAGTTCTGTGAAGAGTGTACATTGCTCACAAATCACTGTTTCATCCTAAATGGTTGATATCATAATTGCCTTGTCTAGCACTCTGTTGCTGCTTCCATGTACATGTATGTTTTATCTTATGTACCATTCGGTTGTGCATTTTGATCAGACCACAAAAGAGAAAACGGAGAACAAAATCAGAGACATCCAAACAAGAAAACGCTGGGTTGTCCTCGAAAAGGTTGGTTTGTACTTTGTATACTTTCTTCCTCGAAAAGGTTTATTAGACCTTTGCCCTGAGGATGCCACATGAGCATTCAACCAACAAGTCCGCAGAGATATTTGGTGTTGGTGGTTTTCATATTTTCATGTACTATTATCTGCTATTGCTCCTTAACTGAAACTTCTTTTGATCTTTTGAAGGATATCTAGACGTGGAGTTTCAGCTGGCATATCCATTGTTGAGTGTATGAAGTCTGGCAGTAAATCTGCAGATTGTTCTACGCTAGGAGAGCTTAAAGTTATTAATGGTGAGGAGGATGATCAGTCCAAGGAAAATGACAGATTGAAGGATGATGGCCAAGTGTCTGCTGGCAAATTGGAGGCAGAAACGAAGACTGGTATTGACTCTGCACAGATAGCACCTGAGACTATGACCTCATCTAAGGGAGAGAGTCCCAAACTTGATATTGCACCTTCTGGTGGGGAATGTGCCAAAGAACTGAAAGAATTGAGTGAGTGTGCAGGGAATGCGATCCATCCCTTAACCTGAGTTAGATGAGGCCGTGTATAGAGATGACATGTAGTGATGGGAAGGCTCAAAAGCACATGATTTTTTCTCTAGTACTGAAAGTGTCGGTTAGTCTCTGTTTTGTTCCTTTTGTAGACACAGAAACATGCACCCGGTGGTTTTTGGCCCTCTGATGTAGGTTTTTAATTAAGTGTCTTTTTAAACTGTTATGAAAGGGCTATTTGCTCTCCCATAGTTTGTGCTTTACCCATTACCTAGTATGGTTTTTGCCTTCAAACATGAGTACCATATGATATCATATATGAAGTCTTTTTGAGTATATATATGTCTTAGTACTCTCTCTTTCTCGAACACATACACAAAGCAATATAGATGTAATCTTAGGGATGAATGCTACATTAAACTCAAGTTATTTTAAAAGCAGAAAATGTTGAGAGCTTTTTGCTCATATGATTCAATCTTATGTTTTAAAGTTTAAACCTATGTTTGGATTTACCTTGGACTGGATAGTTGGTCCAACTTAAAGCAAAATACAGGACAAGGTGGTGTTATTTTTTAAATGGCTGGGTTTGAACCATACTCAGACAACAAAGAATAGGCATTGTGAAGTGAGGTCCGTACTACCAGGTATTCCCCCTGTCCTCTTTGGCTCTCTCATGCTCTTTCAATTTTCTGTAAATGGTTCATTCATTTTTTGGTTTCAGTCACCCAATCAGAGGTTGATGCTCTTCTTCTCTAAGTTCAGTGTCTCATTTCCTAGTTTTTACTTCAGTGCTCAATAAAGCAGACCAGAAGAAATGAAATTACTTGCAGAATCTTAATAAATAACTGTTTTTCTTTTTCTAAATATGTACACACAAATGAATGGATTGTTTGGAGGGATTCTTCGGATCTAGTCTAAACTAAGTTGAGGATTTAACTGCAAGGGGCTTGTAGCTCAAGTGGTTAAGAGTAGTTATCCCTACACTCGAGGTCCCGTGTTCGAATCCTCCCTCCCCCAATATGGCTTGTACCAAAAAAATAAATAAATTATGTCCTCAAGTTGAGTCCTCCAATTCAAAGTCTCATTAGATTGATTTTGTGTACAACTTGTTTACTAATGGAAGTCTGCACAATTCGTTTTGTTTTAATTTACTTTGCTTTCTGGTCATCATTATTTGGAATCTGGAATATGAATTGCTAAGGTTCTTCAAAATGTTTATTTATTTATTTATTAATTGTATTCAGGGGAGAGGGAGAACAAGAATTGAACTCTTACTGTGAACGTAGGGAAGAAACGCCACGTCTGAACTCAATTAGAGTGCTCTTTTGCTTGGCTTGTAAGTTTCTATCATTTGCTGTATTATTTTGCCAGGTCCTCTTTTTTCCATCTTATTTTATTAAAGATGGCACTGGAAGTTTTGTTTTAGTTGATGGGAAATGAGACTCAATTGGTACCTGATTTATATTTTTATAAGATCATATGTAATTAATATAACCATCCTAGGCCTTGAAACTATATAAAGAAGTCCATTGTAAGGGGCTTGTATGTCAAATGGTTAAAAGCAGTTACCTCTACACCTGGGGTCTTGCAATATTGCTTACAAAAAGAAGCCCCTTTGTGACTCTTGTTCTTTGTGTTTGCCGAGTTGTTCTTCTTTGGCTGCCCATAAAATCTGGACATCTAATCATTCTTCGTGTAGGACATCTAATCAGTCTTCGTGTAGGGCATGTGGTGTTTATTGCAGGGGTGGTTGAACTTGAGACTTGAGAATGCCTTTTGGTGTTTAGCTCTTGGGCTTTCTTTTATTGGGTCAATTTCTGTGAAAGAAATGAGTGGGCTAAAACTAATAATGAAGGTTAATTAGAGAAGTTCTTTCAGAAAAGAGAAAAGAGAGCTTCCCCACCCCCCACCCCCACAATTCTTTAACCTTCTCCTTCTCCCTTTTATCACTTTCGTTGAAGAGTTCATTATAATATGATTCCAACGTTGAACTTCTTTCTTCTCTCCTCTCTCCTTAATTTCTAGTTTTGATTTTTCTGATTTACTTTGGGTTTTTGTACACTTCCTTGCAAAGATTTGACTGTGCTGGAAAATTTCTATGATTTTAGTTTACATTTTTTCAGGAAAACACAAGAATCTCCGTTTTATTTATGTATATATTGTCACTTTTAAACGTCTTGATGATGTTAATATCATTACTAAAAACCCCTTGTGAATGGAAATCAAAATACTTTTAACCAGAAATTAAGAAGCCAGAAGAACCCTACCCAAAAGAAAGCCATTATTACCTCATATTAACAAGAGCTTTTCCGCATGAAAAGGAGGAATGATGGCTATCTGGAGAGTTACAGCTTTTCCGCACAGCTTCATGGGCACGGAGCAAAAAGTGTAGGAATATACAGATTTATAATTCCAAGTCTGAGTTATAATATTGGTGAAGTTGAAGGGACGCATTAGTAGAAACGTTTGATAAGATTTAATTTTATTATTATTTTATTTGGATATAACAAAGTTTAAAACACTACCTGTTTGGGAGTGCTTCTGGAACAGTTTAAAGTGCTTTCTGACAATCAAAAGCGCTTCTGATAGCATTTGGCAGAAAAATTTAGAAGCACTTTTGGGTCATAGAAGCGCTTTCTGGAGAAGCACCTGTCATGTGCTTCTTCAAGAAGCACTCCCAAGTGCTTTTCCAAGAAGCACTTCGATTTCTTATGAAAATTTCAACGTCTTTATAATAAAAGTGCTTTTGGTAGAAGCGCTTATAAGTAGAAGTGTTTCTTAGAGAAGCAGTCCCAAACGAGCCCTCCGTTCGGATGAAGGAATTAAAAATTGCATAGAATTCTTAAATGACGGAATTTAGATTCCCATCATTTAAATTTTTGACAATTAATAATTTCAATGTATGAATTTATGCATGTCAAATTTTGTAAATGACAAATTGCGAAATGATGCGTTTTTTTAGTGGAAATTAAACTTGGGAATCTTGATCTCCAATTTTCACAGTTTTGTCCGCGCATCATTTAATAATTTCAATGCCAAAGTTACTAAATAATGGAAATATCAATTTCTCCTCTTCTAAAAGTGTTTCCCTGACAGACATCCAATTATCATTATGGCAAATACAAAATATGACCAAGTGCTCAAACAAAGTATTGATCATCAGTTTAGCAAGATAATAACATAATTATAAAAGTGTTTCCCTGTTTTGGACAAGAAGTCTGCTAAGAAAACCAAGAAAATAAAAGGGAAAAAGACTTACTTAATTGCTTTTGTTGCTGGAACTGTTATAACCAGGTATTAACAGTGGTCGAAGATATTAACAATGATTGGTGGTATTAACAGTGGTCGAAGATAGAAAGTGTATGAAGAAGATAAGAGAAAGTATATGAACAAAAGAAGTTTTATTGATTTGAAAACTGGAGGAAGTACTGAGATTTTTTCTTCTCTGGTATTGTTATTGTACTTTCTCTCTTCGGAGTTACAAACTAGATACACTATTTTCACCGACTCTACTAAGAATGGCTAAGGATGAAAGGAGAAACCTTTCTGTCTGATACCATCTCTAACTCTCTCTGAAGTTTCATACATCACATGCCAACAAACGATTCTTCTGCCTTTTAAGACAAAATACACTTAAAATATATATACAAAGAGACAAAACACTATTTCTGATACTGTTGTTGCGTAGTAATAACTGTTGGGCATATGCAAAGCGACAACGTCTTCACATGGTCTGGTTACTTGAAGACAAAATATTTGCATGCAGGTTTGGTTTCTTCACATGCTGCTTTGGTTTTTGGTGAAGGAAAGAGCTCTAGGATTTACATGTCTTTGATGCTAAATATAAAGGTTTTTTCATCATTTTGAAATTTTTTTGGGTGTTTTTATAAGCTGCTTGCTTCTTTTGGGTTTTTCACTAAATTCCTATTCATAGAAAGACGAAAATGGTATTTTTCCCAAACATAAAGCAAGTCATGATCGTACCATGGGGGCTGCATTAGAAATTGCATTAGAAACTGCAAGGTATGAGACACTGTTGAAAAGATTTACACATATTTCATCTCTCAGAAGTAACATGTATATTGTGGGAACTGAATTTTAACAAAATCTAGGCCAAATATTTCTTTCCATTTGGCGATTATTTGATTTGGGAATTCTCATCAAATCCCTAATCGATTTAAATCTCCTAAAATTAGGAAAAATAATTCCTTTCCCAACAAGGATTATTTTTCTCCAAACCCTAGCCATCTGAGGCTCTATAAATACGAGACTATGCAAGGCATGAGGTAAGCCATTTTAAACTCTAAAAATACTGCCGAAATTCCCTCATAGCTGCCACCTCCCTCTCTCTCTTGCACAAGGCTCCGGTCACCACACATGGCTCCGGCCACCCGATTCACACCATACATACATCTCCGTACCCTTTGTTAAACTATTGTTTCTCTATGAATCAATTGAACTAACTTAGGCATTGGAGGGCCTTCGGCCAACACCCCCTGGGTGTGGTCTTTTTGCTCTGATTGATTTTGCAGGGAGAAGGAGTTCGAGGAAGGAGAAAGGGGAATCTATTGATAAAATATTCTAAGGGACGAAAATTACTCCCACAAATTGGTGCTTTCATTGAGAGCGCGAAATAAGACTCAAAGCGTTCTCCAAATACATTTTCCACACTTTGTTTCAATCAACCATGATTGATACAAGTCATACGAAGAGTAACACCACGACAGGCTTGTCTCATGGTTTCGGGGTGGAAACCTCGCTACAACTGCACGGGATAGCGGCTGCCAGCGACTTGCAGCAGCCTCCCATGGCTGCCACCGCGTTCCAGCAGCTCCCCGATTCGGGGTGGAAACCTCGCTACAACTGCACGGGATAGCAGCTGCCAGCGACTTGCAGCAGCCTCCCATGGCTGCCAACGCGTTCCAGCAGCTCCCCGAGTGGCTGCCTATGTTGTCCAACCACCTTCGGTAGCCTCACAGCTGCTATGGATAGCCGCTACAACCTTGCAGCCATTGGAAATGGCCTTTAGGATAGTTTTTCCGATCCAAACAGCTGTTGTAGCAACCGAACAGCCACCAAATTGTGAGGCTAGCTCCTCGCAGCCACGAATCACCTCCATGGACCACCAAATAGCGGCTGGAATTGCCGCACTACTCGCAGCAGCACCAAGCCATTGCCCTGTGGCCTCCTCCATCATGCAATCGCAAGGCCTAGGCGCTGGCACAGCCACCTATGATGGTGCTGCCATTCGTGGCTACCACAATGCCTTCTCAGGCCATTCCCCGATCTTGGAGCAAATCCATGTGCTCCCTCCTTTGCAACCACACTTGACGTATGCACCCATGTATGCATCTAATGGAGCCCTAGCCCATATGCCATTGGGCCCGATTCACACCTCTCTTCCCGACCTACGCAATCAAGTGGGCCTTAACTCACGAGTTAATCAACTCACACAGAGGGTCGACGACCAAAACAATCTAATTGGCCAACTACTCAGGCAGAACAACTTGAATCAAGGACCTGACCTTGGATCCCGTGACGAGGAAAGAATGACCCACGAGCATACTGGTGAGCATTTAGAGAGATCCTAGACTGGTCAGACAGAGACAAACGGGCAGGGGGAGAAGAGAACGAGATCGTGTTGAAGAAAATCAAACATTTGCAAGCCGTACTTTGAGCCGGTCGAAGATTTGTTCGAGGTTAGGTCTAAGGACCAATGTGCACGCTCGCTTGGGACCACAAGGAAGTATCCATTCTAGACTGGGGCTTTGTGCTGCAAGTATTATTGGGTCGATTTCTGTGACAAAAATGAGTGGACTAAAACTAATAAGAAAGCTTAATTAGAAGAGTTATTTTCATAAAAGAGAAGAGATAGCTTAATTAGAAGAGTGAAAACCTTTATATATCATGCCACCATATCACGCAATTGACAAAGTTATACATGGATATTGGGTGAGAGAGTTATAGCTTATGGTGATTTGACAGTTTTGAAAAGCTTGTTTTCTTGTTCATTTGTAAAAGGCTTATTATCACAAAACATCCCTGACGTTTGCGAAATTATCACATTGCATCCCTAACATTTTTTTGTATCATTAATGATCCCTAACGTTAATACAGGTACTCTTAAATAGTCCCTCTGTCAAAAAAACCGTTAAATCCAAGGGTATAATCGTCAAATCAATCCAAAACTATAATTTTTTTTCCTTCCCTTTTCTCTTTCTTTTCTTCTTCTTTCTTTTTTCTCTCCGCCTGGGGCTCACTCTTCTTCTTTCTCTCTCTTTCTCTCTCTCTCTCTCTCTCTCTCTCTCTCTCTCTCTCTCTCTCTCTCTCTCTCTCTGTCTCTC
>NW_018922019.1:39945-65122 GCF_002207925.1 Prunus avium
GTAAGTGACTCAAAATAAAGAGAAACTAAGCAAAATCACTAAGTAAAGAAGGCAAGCAAGTGTATGAAATTATGGACTTATCAAAACAGAAAATGGATTAAAAGCACAAGTTTAACTCAATAACATAACCAAATCATAAGCTAGAAGGGTACAAAATGATATACAATTATGAACCGATCATTTTCTTCTAGTCGTGGAAGGTTTAATGGCGGCCGGAATCAACATTCTCAGTTTCACTCATCTGGTTTTCGTGGTGCTCCCTCTTCCAATTATGGTACTCCTTCTTCCAATTATGGTGGTTCTGGTTCATACAAGGTTGTGCCATAATGTCAAATATGCAGCAAACATGGTCATACGACAGCGAACTGTTATTATCGCAATGCTCCCTCTTCAGATGCTCCTTCACATGTTGTTGAGTGCCAAATCTGTGGCAAACGAGGGCATGCTGCTTTGGATTGTTATCACCGCTCTAACTATGCATTTCAAGGGCAAGCACCGCCATCTTCCTTAACTGCTATGAAGGCTCAGTCCTCTTATTCTCCATAGCAAGTCTGGATTGCTGACACAGGAGCTTCTCATCATATGGTTGACAATGCCTCTCACCTGCATATGTCACTTCTTGTGATGTGACTGAGAATGTCACTGTTGGTAATTGGGAAGGTTTGGAAATTCTTAATCTTGGCACTACCTCTATTTCTTGTGCCAATACTAGATCTTTATCTCTGCCATCTGTGTTTCATGTTCCCAAACTTAAAGCCAATCTATTATCGGTTCATCAATTGTGTAAAGATAACAATTGTCTTATCACCTTTGATGCCTCTGGTTTTTGCATACAGGACAAGCTCACCAAGCAAATTGTTCTTCAGGGCACTTCTTTTGTTCAACAATCACAACCACTCTTGTTTTAAATTTTGTTTTAGACATAACCTCCCACTTTCTTGAATTTGGGAATCTAAGTACATAACTAGTTTTAACTTCTCAGTCTTCGTGGGTACGACCTCGTACTTGTCTTGGCCTATCTTGGCCAACAAATAAAGTCCTCTCTTTGGCATCAAAGGTTAGGTCATCCAACAAATGAAGTTGTGAAACTAATGCTTCAAGCTTCTACTGTGTCTGTTTCTGTTGATTCTGTTTCTGCCCTATGTTCTGCTTGTTTGCACGGCAAAATGCAAAAGTTTCCTTTTCCTAGTTAGCATATTAGGTCTACTATAGCTTTTCAGAGGATCCATAGTGATGTATGGGGTCCCTCTAGAAATAAATCCATAGATGGATATCGCTATTCTGTCTCATCTGTTGATGAATGTACTGGTTTCCTGTGGCTTTATCCACTGTTCAATAAATCTGGAGTTTTTGAGATCTTTCTTAAGTTCTATGCCTTTATTAGTACTCAATTTGGTGCTCATCTTCAATATTTTCAAAGTGATGGGGGTGTTGAATTTAATAGTTCACAATTTTCCTCTTTTCTTAACTCAAACAGCATCATTCACCAGTTGTCTTGTCCTTCCACTCCTCAGCAAAATGGTCTTGCTGAGAGAAAGAATCGCCATGTTATAGAAACTGCCTTAACTCTGTTAGTTACTGCTAGCCTTCCTGGTCAATTTTGGTATCATGCTGTGGCACATGCTGCTTACTTGATCAATTTCATGCCTAGTATTGTTCTTAGGAATCAGTCTCCTTTTCAGAAGTTGTTTGACAAGCCTCCACCTCTTCAGCATCTAAGGGTCTTTAGCACAGCTGTTTATCCATATATTAGACCATTTAATGAACATAAACTTCAATCTAGGACTGTACAGTGTGTTTTCATGGGATATTCTCAGGGTTACAAAGGTGTTATATGCTATAACACTACTACTCAACCGATTCCTTCTCTCTAGACATGTGGTTCATGATAAGAGTGTCTTTCCTTTTAAACACTCCAAGCCTTCACTTCCATCTAGCACTCTTTCTTCTTGTACTCCATCTTCTTTCAAGGCTCTACCTATTGTAGTTTCTTTTTCACACCATGTCCCTTCCTTAGCTTCTAGTCCAGATCCTAGTCTTGCTTCCTCCCATTCCTCTGATGTCCCTTCCCATATTTCTGCATCTTTTGGTGGTGATCCAGTTTTAGTTGCTTCGAGTGTAGACTCTACAGAGAATTTCCAATTCTTAGTGATCAACAATTACAAGTTCTTTTGCCTTCTCATGAATCTTCTTCACCATCTATGCCTCCTCCTATGCATCCTATGCAAACAAGGTCTAAGAGTGGTATTGTCAAGACTAAGCCATTTGAGGATTATCAATGCTATCTTACTACTATTCCATCCCTTCATGAAGCTGCTGAACCAGCTACTTATAAGGCTGCTTTTAGTCATCTGTTTGGATACATGCTATGAGGGAGGAAATTGAAGCTTTGCACACCCAAGGTACCTGGGATTTAGTTCCTATGTCTGTGGATAAAACATTGTTGGTAGCCGATGGGTTTATAGAGTCAAGAAGAACTCAGATGGGTTTGTAGCAAGACATAAGGCTCGCTTGGTTGCACAAGGTTTCAATCAAGCTCCTAGTCTAGATTTTAGTGAGACTTTTAGTCCTGTTGTAAGGCATACAATAGTTAGATTGGTTTTGAGTATTGCTGCTATGAACATGTGGTCTCTTAGACAACTTGATGTGAAAAATGCTTTTCTTCATGGTGACCTTGAAGAAGAAGTGTTTATGCGCCAACCTCAAGGTTTTGAAGACTTTACATATCCAACCCATGTTTGTCGATTGAGAAAATCTCTTTATGGGCTAAAGCAAGCACCCCGGGCTTGGAATGCGAAATTCACAGGTTATCTCCCAGCCATTGGTTTTACTGCTTCTCATTCTGATCCAAGTCTCTTTCTTAAGCATGTTGGTTCAGATAGTGTCATTCTTTTACTCTATGTTGATGATATTATCTTGACTGGTTCTAAAGATAGTTTAGTCCAAGAAGTTATTGATGAATTAAGTGCTGTGTTTGAAATGAAAGATATGGGTCAGTTAACCTACTTCTTAGGTTTACAGATTTCCTATAATAATAATGGAGATATCTTTGTCTGTCAAACGAAATATGCTAAAGATTTACTTATAAAGGCTGGTATGGATACATGTCGACCTTGTACTACTCCATGTAAGCCACATTGTCAGCTTTTGGCTTCTGAGGGTGATTCCTTATCTAATCCAACCATCTATAGAAGTATTGTTGGCGCACTGCAGTATTTGACATTCACCCAACCTGATCTTTGTTATGCTGTTAATATTGTATGTCAGTATATGACTCAGCCTTCGGATTTACATTTTCAGTTGGTTAAGCGCATCTTGAGATATATTCATGGTACTTTGGATCATGGTCTGACTTTTACAAGTGGATCTTGGGATCTTCATGCTTACAGTGATGTAGATTGGGCCTCAAATGTGAATACTCGCAGGTCAACTACTGGTTTTGTGGTATTTCTTGGCAACAATCCAGTTTCATGGTAGTCTAAGAAGCAAACTTCTGTTTCTAGAAGTTCCACTGAGGCTGAGTATAGGGCATTGGCTAATGCAACAGCTGTTTTGGCTTGGGTTCGACAAGTTTTACTTGATTTGAAGGTATTCTTACCACAGCCTCCTACAATACATTGTGACAATCTTTCAGCCCTTGCTTTAAGTTCAAATCCTGTGTTTCATTCTCGAATCAAACATTTAGATATTGACTTTCATTTTGTACGGGAAAGGGTACAGAAGAAAGACTTGATTATGCAGTATATTCCCACTGAAGAACAAGTACCAGACATCTTCACAAAGGGATTGCATGGTCCTATTTTTATGAGACATTGCAGAAATTTGCAACTTAGCAGCTCAGCTGGGTTTGAGGGGGAATGATAACCATAATGTCCAGATCAGCTGGGTCTGTTAGAAGAGCACATGGATAGCACGTGCTCTAAGTCAGATTTGTTAAACAAGTTGTTAGTCGGTTACTTAGCTTATGAGATTGTAATTAGCTATAAAGGTTGTACTGTTACATTGTAATTATAATTACGAAATCAATAGACAATTCTCAACTTCAATAATCTCTGCTCTCTTCTTCACTCTTCTGCTTCCTCTTCTGCTTCTTTATTCATTCTTTTTCATTCTTCTTCTCTACTGTTATCAAAGGCGATTTCGAAGGAAAAGAATCTTTAGGGAGGAGAATCGAATAAGGCAAGATGACAAGGCTTTTCTTCTTATTCCTTTTTTCCGGGTGAGATATCAAAAGTCCTGTCCCTTTTTACAAGAACTCCTACTCTATTTATAGGGGGAACAAAACATGAATTAATTTACAAGCTGACCGCCTCGTCTTGGAGCCGAGCTGTTTGTGTCACATCATATCTGTCATATGATGGGTTGTTGGGATTTGTCCACGTCCTCCGCTCATGATGACCTTCTTACATTTCTACTAAGGGCGGGCCTGGACAGAATAGCCTTCTGCACACGCGACGGCAGTCCCATTTGGTGAGGTGGTGGTTCGGGCGGTTTACATCTGGCTTTCGAAAGGACATGGGCACGTTTTGTGAGGCGCAATGGGTCCGCAATCAGAAGGGTCTTGTCATTGACGTGGCTGGCTTACATCCTTTCGATCATCCCAAGGCAGCCCGGAGGCCGAGGCCGAGGGAATCTTGCTTGTTTCTTCCGGTGCATTGTACGAGGCCCATGTGTCGTGCTTTTATTGGGTAGATGAGCTTGGTGTGTGCCGAGCGTCAACAATAATGTTTCTTGTGAAGCTCCAATTCCAATGGGCCCTACATTCGGACTTCTGGACAAGAAGCACTTCCCTACTCTAAGAGATTATGTTCTAAAATTTGATTGCTCCGAACAAATAGCTTTTGTATTTATGATGCTGAGGTACGTACCATACTTATTGCTTGATATATTTTGATCCCTTTCTCAGTTTCTGCCATTAATTCTTACCAGTTTCACCTTTCTATTTTCTTGTGCATGGACGACCGTGTAGGTTTACATCTTTCCAGAAAATTTGAGAAAGGCCCTCCCTCCACCATTGCCTAGACTCAAATATCTTCAGGTCTTCATGCTTACTTCTCCAACAGAGGCTACAGGTTCTGCATTGTGGAACTCTTTGCTTTGGATGGCACCTTCTGCTAAGATTAGTTCTAACATAATTAATTGGAAGGGGATTGTGAAATAGTTTGAATGAAAGTTAAATTTGTTTAGATGCTTCTCTTGTTTCTAACTAGTCTATTCGAAATTCAGTTTGCTTTTTTTATATAATTGTTATCTATTATTATTAACCCAAAACTCCCCCCTCCTCCCTCCTAAATAAGGGGGAATGCTATCTACATTCTCACTTACCTTCTCCTTTCTGCCTCTCAGCTACTAACTTTGAAAGAAAATAAATAAATAAATAATCCAATGATGTGCGAGATCTCCTTTGTTTTGCCAACAGTTAGAAATCTTCTTCACCACTGCAGGCTGCAGCTTACATTTTGTTTTCAATCACGTTGCATTACATATGACCATCTCTATATTACTTAAATCTCTGGCGCCCATGCCCATCCCCGTTATGTTCTTCTTCTTCTTCTCTAAATTGAGCAAATGAACCTACATGTATAAACTGGAGTTTTTTTTCTTTTGTTGGTTGTTGCATTTTTACCGAAGCTATGAAAATATAGAAAAATCTTTCTGGGTTTTGCTTTGCAAATTTTGGCCAAATTAACATACCTTCGTACCCAAATTTACATCTTTCTAACGTAAATTTTTTTTAAATAAATCTGAAATGTGTCATAGAGGAGATATGGGCTACAATGGTGAGAATAATGAGCATACACCGTCACACAACTATGGGTTAAAGAGCTATCGAGAGTTTTCTTTGGACTGGTTTTAAGCAAATTGGTCGAAGAAAATTGAATATTGTGCATTAATTATATGCATATATAGTTTTCATAAGCTTAAATTCATATTAATAGGGGTAAACATGGAATAAAATAGTTAATCATTTCAATGGATTAAAGGAGTGACACATAGCACACAAAAAAGGGAGAAGGTAGTAGAGAGGATAAGGTAAAGAGAATAAGAGGGAAGGTAGATAGCATTCCTTACTAAATAAATCCAAAAACTCGGTTACATTTTCATTAAATTCAAAAAATGCCCTTACTAAAAAAACAAACATCAAGGACACCAGACAAATATCTTGGTCTCTCCGCCATTTAGGGTTGATCAAGGAAAGAGGATGTCAGCTACATTAGAGAGTGAGTCAGACAAAAGATTGAGGGATGGAAACAATGCTATTTGTCAATGGCGGGCAAAGAGGTGCTAGTGAAAGCAGTGGCTGCAATTCCAGCTTATTGCCTTATCCCATGTCGTGTTTCAAGCTCCTAGCTGCCACCTGCAAAGAAATCAACAGCGATTTAAGATCCATTGGAAAGCTTGGGGTAAGCTGTGCCTTCCCAATGATCAAGGATTATGAAAATTTGCACGTCTTCCCAATGATCAAGGATTATGAAAATTTGCAGGTTTTTATAATAAGCCAAAGTGCTTCTTGTTAGAGTATAGTGCTTTAGATTGTGACACTTGTCACAATCTTAATGTAGTGGTTAATTAGTTAGTTTTCTGTAGCTATATCTAAAACTATCTCATGTAATTACTTATCAATTAAGAGAATATATCAGATTGTTCTTTAGCCTTTCTCTCTCTCTCTCTCTCTCTCTCTCTCTCTGTGTTCTTGATTCAATCTACAGAGTACAGTATATGTTTGATCAGTTGATATAGCTTAACATGGTATCAGAGCAAGGTTTCACGTGTTGGGCCCAACGGCCACACGTGCTCCCACGCCACCCAATATGTGTTGTCCACGTGTTAGGCTTGAAAGTTCGCCACACGTGCGGGGGCGTGTTGAGAGTATTTGTCCCACATTGAAAAGTTAAGGGACCTAGCCTGGGTTTATATGGAGTTGGGCTACTCCCCCCATTGCCAATTGGTTTTGGGGTGGAACCTCAACTTCCTTCATGGTATGGACAACACAACCTGTAAAGTATCAGGAGAAAAACCATGCATTTCTGCTCCAATTCAAGCCTCTCCTCAGATCCCTATGGCACCTGACATCAGTTCTAGTTCTGGATCAGACACACATGGTTTTTCTCCTGATACTTTACAGGTTGTGTTGTCCATTCCTCCACTCAATTTGCATCCCATGCAAACTAGAAGCAAAAGTGGGATTATCAAACAAAAGGCTCTCTTAGCAAGTGTTCAAGACTCTGGGGGAATTGATATGTGCTTGGTTGAACCATCTAGTTACAAGTCTGCAATCAAAGTCCCTGTGTGGTTACAAGACATGCAAGAAGAAGTTAATGCCTTACATGCTCAAGGCACTTGGAGTCTAGTTCCTTTACCATCAAACAAGAATCTGGTTGGATGTAAATGCCATGCAAGAAGTTAATGCCTTACATGCTCAAGGCACTTGGAGTCTAGTTCCTTTACCATCAAACAAGAATCTGGTTGGATGTAAATGGATTTTCAAGATTAAGAGACACTCAGATGGGTCTATTGCCAGGCACAAAGCACGCTTAGTTGCTAAGGGTTTCAGTCAAGAACCTGGATTGGATTATGGGGAGACTTTTAGCCCTGTGGTGAAACCTACCACAGTCAGGTTAGTTCTTGCTCTTGCTGCCCATTTCAATTGGCCTCTTTGACAATTAGATGTCAAAAATTCATTTTTGCATGGCATCCTACAAGAGGAGGTATACATGTCACAACCTCCTGGTTTTGAAGATCCAAATCATCCTCAGCTTGTGTGTAAACTGCTTAAATCCCTCTATGGGCTAAAACAGGCTCCTAGGGCTTGGAATGAACGTTTTACTCAGTTTCTTCCTTCTTTGGGCTTTGACAACACATACTCTGACTCCTCTTTATTTGTTAAGCATGTTGGTCATGAGATTGTGGTGCTGCTCCTCTATGTGGATGACATCATTATAACTGGCAGTGCTTCTAGTGCTATTACACAGGTTATTAGTGCTCTTACTACTGAATTTGATATCAAGGATTTAGGGTTACTCCACTTTTTCTTAGGGATTCAAATCACTAAAACTGCAGCTGGTTTGTTTCTCTCTCAAACTAAATATGTTGCGGATCTGTTGGTTAAATCTGAAATGTTTGAAGCTAAACCCTGTGATACACCATGTCTCCCTTACAACAGGTGTGGTTTGTTTCTCTCTCAAACTAAATATGTTGCGGATCTGTTGGTTAAATCTGAAATGTTTGAAGCTAAACCCTATGATACACCATGTCTCCCTTACAACAGGTTACTCAAAGAGGATGGAGACCCTTATTCAAATCCTAAGTTGTATAGAAGTATTGTAGGGGCTCTATAATACTTAACTTTCACCAGGCCAGATATTGCCTTTTCTGTGCATCAAGTCTGTCAGTTTATGCAAAATCCAATGGTGTCCCATTTTACTGCAGTTAAACTAGAGGTGATTTGCAGTTAAAGGCCTTTAGTGATGCTGATTGGGCAGGGGACCCTAATGATAGGAGATCTACTACTGGTTTGGTGGTATTTTTGGGTAACAATCCAATTTCGTGGTCCTCTAAGAAGCAACAAACTGTTTCCAGATCATCAACCGAAGCTGAATATCGTGCTTTATCATTTACCTCAGCTGAATTGGATTGGATCAAACAGTTATTAGCATTTCTGCGCATTCCACTCCCTAGTGTGCCTGTACTCTTTTGTGACAATCTGTCCGCCATTGCCTTGTCCTTTAATCCTGTTCAGCATCAAAAGACCAAGCACATTGAAGTAGATGTGCATTTTGTTCGCGAAAGAGTCTCTCAGAAACAACTATCAGTGCAGTTTGTATCTTCTCAAGAGCAGTTTGCCGATATTCTTACAAAGGGTTTGAGTGGCCCTCTTTTCAGAACTCATTGCTGCAATCTCATGCTTGGTTCCTCAAAGCAAGATCTTGAGGGGGGATGTTAGAGTATAGTGCTTTAGATTGTGACACTTGTCACAATCTTAATGTAGTGGTTAGTTAGTTAGTTTTCTGTAGTTATATCTAAAACTATCTCATGTAATTACTTATCAATTAAGAGAATATATCAGATTGTTCTTTAGCCTTTCTCTCTCTCTCTCTCTCTCTCTCTCTCTCTGTGTGTTCTTGATTCAATCTACAGATTACAGTATATGTTTGATCAGTTGATATAGCTTAACACTTCTTAGAGAAATAGTCTCAAACAAGATTTTTAAAGAAAATAGTAGCTTCTTAGAGAATATGGTGCTTCTTATCAACTTGCATTATTTTGTAATGATAGGAACCGTTTATTTTTCATGTCTTCCCTTCAATACAAAAACTCATTCGAATCAGAAACCATTTGACCTTTTCTTTTTTTTAGAACAAAACCATTTGACCATTTGATTATATGGTTGTCGTAGTGTTTTTGGGAAGCACCATATTCCATCATTTTCTTTGTCACAAAGAAGTCTTAAAGGTTCACTATGCCAAAAAAGGGCTTTAGCAACGGATAAAATCCGTTGCCTATTACACATAAATACCGTGGTATTGGTGACTGTAGTAGCTTCTTAGAGAATATGGTGCTTCTTATCAACTTGCATTATTTTGTAATGATAGGAACCGTTTATTTTTCATGTCTTCCCTTCAATACAAAAAATCATTCGAATCAGAAACCATTTGACCTTTTCTTTTTTTTAGAACAAAACCATTTGACCATTTGATTATATGGTTGTCATAGTGTTTTTGGGAAGCACCATATTCCATCATTTTCTTTGTCACAAAGAAGTCTTAAAGGTTTCAAATTTATCTAAGCTTTTGTGATAATGATCTGTGAATTAAGAAATGAAAAACAGATGGTTCGGATTGCTGACTTGTCAAATAAAATTCGCCTACTGTGAACCTGCGGGCGGTACACGTGCGTTAGTTTGTAAGAGAATCTTGTGTTTGGCGCCAAAACTCTTCCGAGTATTGTCGACAGTTAAGAGAAATGGTATATTGGTTCTCTTCGATTCATTCTCCCTTCATTTTGGCTTCTATAAGAACTGTTCATCGAAACCACCAAAAAGTATAGTTGTCAAGAAAAAAAAAGTAAGAAATAACAAACCAATTAAATACTAACGTTCTCCAGTCACTACTCTTCCTATTCTCTTTCTGCCTGCTATTGTTTAGTTTTCAAGAAAGTTTCAAGATGGATCCAAGAAAGAAGGACGAGCCCTCATTTGAATTATTTGAAGCTCTTGTGAAGGCTACTGCCACCATACAAAAGCATGGCGAAATAATGGCCATGCTACCTATGTAAACTTAATATTGGGTAAACCATATTCATGACCCAAGATCTTGAAATTCATGATTTTTACAATAGCATTAGGCAGAAATTCAATTAGACTTAAGTTACATACATACCTTGAATTAGGGGTGGGCACGGTACGGTATGGTACGGTATTGAGCCCGTACCGCTACCGATACCAGAAATTTAAATCGGTATGGTACGGTATGGGATTATCGTTTGTCAAAATTGGTACCGTACCATACCGTACCGTGTCGGTATCGGTACGGTATCGGTACCATTCGGGTACAAAAATGACACAACTAAAAAATGAACCAATTTTACGTGTTTTCATCAGAGTACACATAGATGCGTATGTACACTATTATAGACAGAGAGATGACCCGTTTGCTAGTGAAGTCCATAATCAAATTACCACCCATCACGGTAATAAAATAGGAAACTACTTCTCTTTATTTGACTAATATAATTATTCTGAATAATATTTATTAAACCAATTAAACAATTTATTTACCACATAGGTCACTTCATGTGAGCCACACAGAATATTTATTTACCACATAGGTCACTTACAACCTACCAGAGGGATGCCCCAAAAACACCAACACCTCATTGAGTTTCTCCGTAAGTTCTGTAAGTCAACTTATCCCGCCGAAAAACAAGTGGCCGAGGCGGTGCTGGGCGTCACCAATAAGGACGAGCTCACCGAAGCACTTCTTCCCCTAAACCCTATTGTTTAGTTTTCAAGAAGAGTTTCAAGTTTCCAAGAAGGATCCAAGAAGGAAGGACAAGCCCTCATTTGAATTGTTTGAAGCTCTTGTGAAGGCAGCTGCCACCATACATAAGCAAGTCAAAATAATTGTCTTGCTACCTACCGGAGGGATGCCCCAAAAAACCCCACACCTCATTGAGTTTCTCTATAAGCCTTGTAAGGCAACTTATCCGGTTGAAAAACAGGAGGCCGAGGCTGTACTGGGCGCCACCAATAAGGACGCGCTCACCGAAGCACTTCTTCACCTTCTCACTTGCATTAGGACCCTAGGCCGGGAAGTAGAGTTACTCCATGTGATAGTCACTAGGCTGTGGCCAGCTCTACAACCATCTCGCCGCCTGGAGTATCAAAACTCGTTTCTTTAAATCTTTAATTCGCAGCGGTCGTCTCCATTCTTGGAGGAATTGAAGGATGACATCGTTAGTGGCAAGGATTGACGCATGGCCGCAACTTCTGACATGGCTCCATGATGACTTCTTCCTAAAGCCAAAATAGGACAAGCGTCTTTTGTTTGGGCTCATTTTGGTCTCATTTTGTTCTCAAGATTGATGTATGAGTGTGCCCATCATATTAAAGAAGGGATCCATGGAAAGGCAGATCGACACTCTAATAAAGTTAATGGGCCAGGATGTGAACTTGGGCCTAAAGACTGAGATGGTGAGGGAATGCGTTCTTTTAATGTTTCAAGTTCACTTTGTTTTAGGCGATAAGACGGTGAGGGATGCTACTAGGGGTGGGCACGGTTCGGTACGGTACGGTATTGGGCTTGTACCGCTACCGATACCGGAAATTAAAACCGGTATGGTTCGGTATGGGATTATGGTTTGCCAAAGTTGGTACCGTACCATACCATACCGAATCGGTATCGGTATGGTACGGTACCATTTCGGTATTCAAAATGACAAAACTCATAAATGAACCAATTGAATATTCAACCTATGAATTCACCAAAGATTCAAAGATTCAACAAATTCAACATCCAAATTCTAATCAACCAAATTAATATACATCAACAAATTCAATATCCAAATCAACCAAATCAATATCCAAATCAACCAAATCAATATTCATCAACAAATTCAACATCCAAATCCTAATCAACCACTGTGGTGGTGCTGATGTTGCCGTTGAAGAAATAGCAAGCCCACTGTTCTCCTTATGCTTGCTTGATTGAGACTGTATGACAAGAATTAACAAAATCAAAATAAACCCCAATCATTTCAGTTTCTGCTTCACATGCATTCTTTCCAACATATTTAATCAATTCAGCAACAATTTCATCAAAATAAATGTAGATATTGTCCTAATTCATCAATTCAGCAACAATTCATAAATACCGAACCCAACATACATATATCTAGGGCTGGGCATACATAAATACGACACAAATATATCTAGGGTTGGGCATCTATTCAGCAACAATTCATAAATATGCCAATTCATCATTCATCAATTCAGCAACAATTCATAAATTCCAGACATCAGCGTCACCAATAAGGACGAACTCACCGAAGCACTTCTTCCCCTAAACCCTATTGTTTAGTTTTCAAGAAGAGTTTCAAGTTTCCAAGAAGGATCCAAGAAGGAAGGACAAGCCCTCATTTGAATTGTTTGAAGCTCTTGTGAAGGCAGCTGCCACCATACATAAGCAAGTCAAAATAATTGTCTTGCTACCTACCGGAGGGATGCCCCAAAAAACCCCACACCTCATTGAGTTTCTCTATAAGCCTTGTAAGGCAACTTATCCGGTTGAAAAACAGGAGGCCGAGGCTGTACTGGGCGCCACCAATAAGGACGCGCTCACCGAAGCACTTCTTCACCTTCTCACTTGCATTAGGACCCTAGGCCGGGAAGTAGAGTTACTCCATGTGATAGTCACTAGGCTGTGGCCAGCTCTACAACCATCTCGCCGCCTGGAGTATCAAAACTCGTTTCTTTAAATCTTTAATTCGCAGCGGTCGTCTCCATTCTTGGAGGAATTGAAGGATGACATCGTTAGTGGCAAGGATTGACGCATGGCCGCAACTTCTGACATGGCTCCATGATGACTTCTTCCTAAAGCCAAAATAGGACAAGCGTCTTTTGTTTGGGCTCATTTTGGTCTCATTTTGTTCTCAAGATTGATGTATGAGTGTGCCCATCATATTAAAGAAGGGATCCATGGAAAGGCAGATCGACACTCTAATAAAGTTAATGGGCCAGGATGTGAACTTGGGCCTAAAGACTGAGATGGTGAGGGAATGCGTTCTTTTAATGTTTCAAGTTCACTTTGTTTTAGGCGATAAGACGGTGAGGGATGCTACTGGTATATACGGTATAGATGCCCAGCCCTAGATGCTACTAAGCTTAAACAAGTGGTGGAACTCATGGTGTCGATTGTCTTTAGGAAATTAGGAGCTGATGCAAGCGCAGAGAAATTTCCGGATGACCACTTTTTTAGCCAAGACTATAGCCCAATTCGTGACCGTGAGCAACCCGCAGGAATGGACGATGATACTATTGGGATTGTACAGCGCCTCGCGTTTTCCCTAAGAGGTGCGAGGTTTTCATTCGCATGTACCCAAAGTTAATTGGACAAGTCGATTCTGACGACTGGAGGCCTAGACATGCCTACTATATTCTACTGGTAGCGTCATATTTTAGTCATATTTCAGTTTGTGTAGCATGTAAGTAAAAGTTGTTTTGTAGGTATGGACGAATCTGTGTGCATGCTTAGGGGAAAGCAGTTTGTCGTTCCTATCTGTAGCTATCCTAAGCCTAATTAAAAAGGCCTTCGAAAGTGTAGGATTGAGGTTGATGAAAATCTAGGTTTAGTATCAAAAACTGATAATGAGAAAAAGAATAAGAAGAAATAATTTATATTTGTAGGCTCCTAGCTTGCACTGTGCTCCAAAGTCTTGTGGACACATAACCTGTGAAAGAGTTGTGAGGAGAAGAAATCAATGGGGGGTTGTACCTCACACTGTTAATCTTTTTGCTGAATGGGTGCTGAACCAGTCCGCTACATCAGTTCTGGAGCTATCAAACAACATGATGCGTAACTATCTTTCAGTCTTTTCTCAGGTGAAGATTAATTTTATTTGTTTTCTTATGTGGTAGCATTGATTACTTCTGGTTTTTATTTTTTTATTTTTTTATTTTTTTTGCGTAGATGAGATGGTTGAAAAGTCTAACAACAGCTAATGTTGTGAATTTTAGACAACCTACAAAATGGTAATTATAAAGGTTAGTCTAAACACAAATTATACTCGCAAGTGCACAAGGTCAATCGTAATTTAGTATGCCACATACGAGGTCATTCGCATGAGGATTGAGTTCAACTTCCAATTAGTCTAACCTAATTTACTTCACAAAATACTTTGATTACTCTAATTATATAGACAAGAAATTAAACACAAAAGGGGTTTTTGAATGAGTGATTTATTTAACAAAGAAATTAAAAGACAAAACAAGTAGAAAGCCATGAAACACAAAGATGAGAAATTCAAATTGATAAAAGCACTAGGACAAGGAATTCACCACTAGTAATCCGATCTAGCCTCTTATTAACCTATTAACTAACCATTTGATGTCACCGCTTAGTTTTCCTTTTTCATGAATTACCTATGGTATTTAGGCTAACTCGTATATTCCTACATGCAATTCGCCAACGGTATATATTTAGGTCAAATATCAACACGTAGAAACTCATTAAGATCGGTGAAAACCTCCAACAAGCATGTAAATCCTAGGAGTATGGTATTTACCCTAGACGAATTACAAATCTTAATCACAAGAAGCAAGCCTCAAATTAAGTATGGTATTTACTCTAATTTGCTACTTTGACTGGGATAACACGCCAGTTGCTTTGCATGCACATTTGGAGTCGTTTCTCCTCCAAGAAAATTCGGGAAAAATATGTAAATTGTAGATCTTTGTCTTATCTTTCTAACCATATATCGCACGCCTTGAGAAACAATCAGAAAGACCTTCAAATTTTCTTTTTCGCACAGTAACTAAAATCTGACTGAATTGCACTTATGTTGACTTGAGTTCAAAGACTGCTCTCATTGGCTACTCCGAAAATTCTAGAAACATTCCACAATCATCTTGAGGGTCTTAGCTTCAATCTCCAACTAGCTTTACACAAAAACTCTACCAAAAGTCGTATTTTTGTTCAAAATCAATTAACTGCTTAGGAAATATGAAAATAGAGAAAATAAAGTAAAAAGTCGTTTTTAAATCTAATTCTCTAACTAAGTCTAAAGAGTACATAAATGTGTAAATTTATGGGCTTATCAGCTGACACCAAGGAACGAGTTCTGGTGCTTTTGGATGCTATCAAAGTGATCCTCTTGGGAATTAAGGTGTGTAGAATTTTGGAAAGAGCAACCGAAGTTGGGATGAGAGCACAAACACAATCTGCGGTCTTCAGTCAAGGTTTGAGAATTGAAATTGGAACCTCTGATTCAATCATAAGGGACTTACAATTCATTTGAAGTGTACAATGTAGTGCTTATAAAATTGTTACAATTTATTTTTCATTGAGGTCATGTTGTCTATTCTTAGAATTTAATTTTGAACCTCTGATTCAATCAAAAGGGACTTACAATTCATTTGAAGTGTACCATGTAGTGCTTAGAAAAATGTTGTTCATGTCCAAACCTGGAATCAACTTAGAATGATGAAGTATGAAGTCTTCAGCAAGGATTGAATGGTGAGGACCTTTGGTAAGGATGCCTTCAGCAGTTAGATCAACTTGCAGAGGGAAACGAGACAAGCATCCGTCAAGCTTCGGGCACCAGTGTTGTAAGGGTAAGGGTCAAAAGTCAGCAAGTATGAGGTAAGTGGTAATTTTGGCATAGTAAGAGTAAGGGTCAAAAGTAGTTACCTTTTTACCTTAGCACTATTCCCCTTTTATAGAAAAAGGGAAGTGGATGTTTGCCCAAAGTTTCGATATGGGACTTTGGGCAAATCATTATCGTAGTGACACGTGTCCCAAGGTCTAGATTCAGCAGGCTTGGCCTTTGGTAGTCTGTTGCCTTATCGGAGAAAGATGTTTCTTCGGTACCTTCAGTTGTGATGACGTCATCAATACTCTAAGTTAGAGGTTTTCTAGAGGTGTCTCTTTTTTGGCAGTTTGTGGGTCTGTCTCTATACCAATCCCCCAATGCCGAATGTGTTTGGTTGATTATGGTACAGACAGTAATCCCCCAAGTTGCCGATTGAGAAGTGGCTTCTAGGTTGGGAACTTGTAAAATGTCAAATATTCATACCAAGCTGTTCGGCATGCCGGAGGTTGTCCTAAGTCCCCCTAGTTTGCAATCTAGAAGTTGCTTTGGCATGGAGATAACTGGAGGTGAATTAAGACATAGAGGGCCAATCGCGCGATAGAGTCTTCTACACAATCCCCATGTGTCTTCCTAATCGGTAGGGAGACTACGTTCATGTTGCGTGAGAGTTTCCTACACGATCCACACGCGTCTTGTTGATCGATTAGGAGACTATGTGCATCTCACACAAGAGAGTCTCCTACAAGATCGACATGCGCCTGGCCGAGAGAGTCTCCTACACAATCAACATGCATCTTGCCAATTGGTAGGGGTACTACGCGAAAGTCGTGCTAATTTTGAGAAAGTTCAAAGGTTGGTAATCAAATGCATGTCACGTGGCAAAAATGCTTTGAGTAATCAGATTGTAATGAAGGTCGTTAGTGCTGGAAACGAAGCATCATTACAGGTAGTTGAGTTGCAATGATGTGCATTGGCTCATGAATTGAAGCGTCGGTATGACACAAGGGTATAAAGTCCTTGCCTAGGGTAGAAGATAGAACACTTAGCATTAGAGAGAAATTTGAGAGGGTTGTTGTACTAAATTTGAGGGTGTCAAAGATGAGGGTACTGATTATGAGTTCCTTATAGAAGATCCTATAGAAGACAATAGGATAATCTTCTATGATGGAGGAATAAGTCAACAATCGGTAGACTCAAGTGAAGCCAGGCACGAAGCAATGCAAGTTGAGTTCGCCAACTTAGACGAAATAGCCGAACGTGTACTTGCACTTCCCTAAACTCCTAAAGTGGTGTCGAGTAATTAGGCGGTAGCTTCCACCTCTGGTGACTCATTGATAGCATCAACTTCAGCAGGTATTGAGATACCGATTGGGGTGCCTCTACCGAAGAAAAATATGATGATTGAAGCGGAAATAGAAAGGCTCAAAGAAGATTATGGCGTTCCGTCTTCAATAGGGTGAAGATTGTGACTTTCTTCTGGTCATCATTGTTTGGAATCTGGAATTTCAATGGTAAGATTCTTAAAACAAATTCATTTATTTTTTAATTGTATTCAGGGGAGAGGGAGAACAGGAATTGAACTCTTACTGTGAACATAGGGAAGAAACCCACATCTGAACTCAATTAGAGTCCTCTTGTGCTTGGCTTGTAAGTTTATAATTTTCATATATTCTTCTTATTACAACACCTGCCATTATGGTGGCATTTGCTGTATTATTTTGCCTAGTCCTCTCTTTTTTCCATCTTATTATTTAGGGCTTGTCCAATATAGATCCCTACATTTCCTATTGCCTAGATGTATACCCATCACTCTATAAATCTATGTGTAAAACCCAATTTCAAATTTAAATGTCTAGTATGATATAAGAGGTCGTAGTATTCCTATGTTTTTACATCGTTGCCACCAGACTTCATATTTTATTTATAATTTATTTCAAGCATTTCATTAATTGCCATAATTGTAGTTAATACTCCCTATTAATAGCATATTAATCACCCCATTTCTTTTTATTGTCATTCCCTCTCACATATCGCCCCCTAAAATTGCAAACCAAAAAAAAATCTGTAAATTACATATCCAATAATGTACCTATGAAAAATATAAATATATTATTAAAATTAAAAATAGGTATATTATTTACCAAAAAAATATATATAAAAAAACTAAGTCCAGTTACTTTGTAATTGAAATTTTCGTACATTTTTCATAAATTAAAAATAGGAACACAATAATTTATAGAAAATATAGGTACATTATTTACCCATAGGTAAATTATTTTACAATATACCTATAAATTTGTATAGGTACATTATTTAGAGAAAAAAAAATAGTATAACAGTATACTTCGTTCATACTTAGAGAAAAAATAGGTACATTATTTAGAGAAAAAATAGGTTCATGTTTAAAAAAAAAAAATGTTTTTCATAAAACAAACAATAAATAGATTATCAAAATATTTTTCAACATAATTAGAATGTACACTATTATTTATAAAACTATAATAAAATAGATTACTAGTAGTATAATTCATAAAAGAAAAACAACATAATTTTTTTATTAAATAAACCAAAACGTTAATCACATGTAGATTACTCATACGTTAATGTTGAATTTAATATTTAATTTCAAATAAGTTTCTAAATTAATTCCTACATCCATTACAACCATTTAAAGATCTTTCCAAATTCAACGTGTGTCATTAGTTACACCCCCACATAATACATTAACTTGTAAATAAGGGTAGTTTTGGAATCCGAAAAATAGAATAAATCAGATTTTAAGCTAGATTAGGTAACTTGCTTACTTGGATCCTAGTCATCGGGTTTTATTTGAAAAAATTGGGTATTTTAAATAGAAAAATAAAGGAAAGGGTTGTAGGTGATTAAAAATGAATTTTATGGGTCTAAGCTCAATTTACTATGGTTTATTATGTCTTTAGAAATTTTCTTTCAATTTTGTTCATTACAATTGTACATTTTCATATTTCCATAATATTAAAGATTCTAGCGATGCATTTTTGAGCTCTCCTCTCTCTTATGCTTTCATTTTCTTGAGAGACAATATGTCTATACTAGGACTTGAATTCAAGACCTTGTCTAAGAGAGAGCAATTACTCCAAACTACTACACTAATGGGTCCTTTGCCTAGAAGTTTTGTTTAAATTGAAGAGATATGAGACTCAATTGGCACCTAATCATATGTAATTAATATAACCATCTTAGGCCTTGAAACTATATAAAGAAGTCCCTTGTAAGGGGTTTGTAGCTCATATGATTAAAAATAGTTACCCCTACACTCAAGGTCATGTGTTTGAGTCCCTTGCCAAATTTCTAGCCTTCCAAGGGGGCGTCCGACCCCTCTTGTCCCAACCCCTACCTACGTCCAATATCGTTTACAAAAAGAAGTCCATTTCTGACTCTTGTTCTTTGTGTTGGCCGAGTTGCCCTTCTTTGTGACATCTAATCATTCTTCGTGTAGGGCATGCGGGGCTTATTGCCGAGTTGGTTGAACTTGAGACTTGAGAGTTCCTTTTGGTTTTGGCTCTCTTTCATCTGTTAGACGTTTTGAAGTGCACGCAAATTAGCTCTAGGGCTTTCTGATGCAAGTATTATTGGGTCGATTTCTGCGTAAAAAATGAGTGGGCTAAAACTAATAATGAAGCTTAATTAGAAGAGTTCTTTCATAAAAGAGAAAAGAGAGCTTCATTAGAAGAGTGAAAACTATGCCATAATCCTTTGTATCATGCCATCATATCACGCAATTGACAAAGTTATACATGGATATTGGGTGAGAGAGTTACAGCTTATGGTGATTTGACATTTTTGAAAACCTAGTTTTCTTGTTCATTTGTAAAATATGTGGGGGTGTTCTCTAAAATGTGGGAATTGCAAAGCCAAAGAAATTAAAACAAATAAAAAACAAATCTGTAAAACTGTGGGAATTGAAAAGCCAAAGAAATTAAAACAAAGAAAAACCAAATCATGAAGTCCATTTTTTTTCTTTAATAATTTTTTCTATTAAAAAGTTTGGGGAGGATGCATTTGATTAAAAGAGGATTCGAGAACTTGGTTGGTAGACCTTAGAAAATCCCCTTTTTGTCAACATTTGTGCCCTCCAAGATTGTCTTGTTCGAAAATTGTTGTTGGGTCTTGACTTGTGTTTTTTCTTAACCCGAAAGAAGAGTCTGGCTATTTCATTATGGTCAATTTATTTGTATTGAAAAGTGAGCTCAATCAGGGCCGTTTGATAACAATTTTTATGTTATTTTTAATTTTTTTATGTTAGAGTATAGAGGAAAATAAGAGTAAGAATGGGAGTTAGGATGAGAGAGAGTAACAAAAATGAAAACAATTTCAAATAGTTTTCAGTTTTTTGTTTTTGTTTTCACTTTTGTTATTCCTCCCTCTCATCCTCTCCTCTTCTCTTCCCTCTTAATCTCATATTCACTCTCATTCTCACTTGCATTCTCTTTTTCCGCTATATTCTAGCACAAAAACTAAAAACTAAAAACTTAAATTGAAATGATTATCAAACGAGCCCTTGGATTTCATCTTTTTCTTAATAAAAAATCTTACATCCCAGATCGAACTCTTTTATTTTCTTATTAGCTTTCTCTGCACTTTATTGGAAAAAAAATCCCAAGTTCCAAACTTCTGTTGAGATGTTAATAATAAAATATCATTATTTTATATAGAGATAGATGGAGTTCCACGACAATTGAGTTTGATTCTTTGAGCAACCGAAATGTCTTTTGGTTGAGAAGGAAAAAAATCAACCAATATGTCTTTCAGTTGAAAAGATACAAACCAACCAATACATCTTTCGATTGAAATGGTACATACCAACTGATATGTCTTTAATTGGTACATTATTCTGACTTGATTAAATGTATTATTCTTTCAACATACTTGATTAATTGGTAATGTCTTTGGAGAAAGTGGTGTTGCACAGTTTTAGATAAATTGAATGGATGTCTTTTGCTCTATACATACTTGCTGTTGTCAACAGAACAATATGTCAAAAACTAATTCAAAGACAGTTTACTACTCTCTTCTTCTCTACAACCATACAATTTCCTTATAGTAATTTCTAAGGGAATTCTTCGAGTTTTTACCATTCGCTGATTTCAAACTTTGTTGTTTCTTGAAAATGATTTGCCAAGAACCCATTAGCAAACTTAATTGAGTGGGGACAAATAAAACTTTAATTAAGGAGATGATTCAAATTGAGTCTTTCTACATATTTAATTTCATACTCAACAACTTCCCTATTTTATTTAAAGAACTTGGAGAAAGAAAAAAGTAAAGGCAGTCAGTTGAGAGGATAGGTTCTTTTTCTCATTAAAACTGCTAGAAGTACAATTACAACCAAAATTAAATTATATATTATATATTGGATGAGTAGCCTTTTGCTAGCAGAAAAAAGTAGACATGGTACTTGTGAATCCTTCTCAACAAATAGGCTAAGCTACAAGCCTAAATTTTCCCAATAAATGGGCTCTACTATTTGGACTTGGTCATTCTTAGAGCAATTCCAACGGCCAGCCTTGGCCCGGGCAGGAGGGTGCCCAAGCCTCAAGTCGACGTTCCAGCAGGCTTAAGCAGTCTGGGCAGCACGTGGGTCCCAGTAAATCGGGCCAACCCAAAGGTAAAACGAGCCCGTGCTCTAGCCTGAGAGCTGCCGATGTCAGCGCATGAGTTTAAATTTTTTTTACCGATGCACGCACCAATGGTAAAAAAAATTTAAACTTCCGTGCGCTGACGCCTTGATTTCCACCAACGGCTAGAAGCCATGTGTTAAGTTCTGGGTTGTCCGATCTTTTTTTGTCCTCCAATCCAATGGATACCCTTTTTTTTGTGTAAAAAATCCGAAATTTTTTTTTTAAATTACCAAAAAATTTTGAACTTTTTTTCTATAAATACCTACCAATATTCTTCACTTTCAATACCAAATCTTCATACATTTTCTTCTCCTTCTAATATTATTCACTTTCTACACAAAAATTTCTTCACTTTCAAATTTCATTTTTATTCATCATCTTATGGCATCTTCCATCGAGGCCAGAGGGACGTGGACAACTATGGAAGATGTTCTGTTCTGTAAATGTTGGGTCCAAATTAGTCATTGTCCGATCATGGGCAATGAGATGAAGTTCTCTCATATGTGGAGAAAAATTCATACCAAATTTTGTGAAAGATCGGGTTCGCCTCGTGTGGAAATGGCCTTGGCTAGTAGGTGGAAAATTTTGAATAAATAGTTGGGGAAATAGAGAGATGCGTTAGCAAAAGAAAGGGACAACCATCAAAGTGGTGAAGATCTTGGCAATGAGGTAAATTATTTGTAATTTCCGTTTTATTAAATTTAATGCCCTAATTTTTTAAATGTTTCTTGCATTTCCAATATTTTTTTAATAGATTATGCAAGCAAAAATGTGGTTTGGTGCCATTGGCCAAGGCATAAAATCTTTCAACAATCACCAATGTTGGGAGGTGGTGAAAAATTTTCGAGATTCAAAATTATTCCCACGAGTCTAACTGTTGTGTTGAACGAGACACTGCTCCACGATTCAACTGCATCGAATTCGCCTTTGGATTCCCCGATGAGTCAAGACTCACCAATCCAAAAGGAGCAGAGGCCTATTAGGAGAAAGGCGGCAAAGGCCAAGAGAGGGAGTAATTCCACCAATGATATTGCAAAACTTTTGGAGCAAATTGCTCTGAACGGCACCATGAGAATTGAGAGAGACATGAAAAAGATGCAAATGAGATGGCAGTGAATGAAGAATATGCAAGACAAAGGGAGTATATATGCAAACAAGACATGGAGAAGAAGGATTGGGAAACCGTGGCCATGGATACAAGCCATATGTCCCCTGAAACAAAGTCATTTTGGAAGCTAGAACGAAGGGATGTTATGATAAGAAGGCTTTTCTGGGACGATGGACCTAGCAACACCGATTGGTTAAATGATCAAAATCATTAGGTTGTATTGCTTGCCTTTTATTTAATTGTATTAGTTGTTTTTATTTATTTAATTAGTTGTACTGCTTTTCTTTTAGTGAAATAAAGAAATCATTCAATAAAATACCTTTTTATTTAACACATTGCATACATCAAACTAAAGCATAATTAAAAACAAAACACAAACAAAGCATAATTCAAACAACGCATACATCAACACAAAGCGTAATTAAAAACAAAGCATCTTCACTTGACTTCATTCACTATTATTGCCTCTCACCGCCCATAAGTGCTCCATCAAGTCAACTTGACATTGTTCATGAATATAAGACGATTGCATCTCCGTATATCGATCAATCATACGGTTGTTGAAACGACTGTCTCTAACCAACGGTTCATGCTCTAGTGGTTGTCCATTTGCTCCCATGGGCCTTTCATAAATTCTTGTCAATGTCGTGTTCATGGGATCAGGTTCAAACACCTTTGGAGCATCATAATCATACTCATCCTCCACAATCATGTTATGGAGGATGATGCACGTCATCATAATGCTCTGAAGCACCTCCTCATCAAACATACGAGCATCACCCCTAATGATTGCCCACCGAACTTGGAGGATACCAAAATAACTTTCCACATCTTTCCTGTAACCCTCTTGATAGGCAACAAATAATTTTTCCTTCTCCGATCAAGGATGCGGAATTGTTTTGACAAATGTCGTCCACCTCAGGTAGAAGCTATCTGCTAGGTAGTACGCACCCGAGTAGATGGTATTGTTGATTTCATAGGTGATCTGAGGGGCTTGACCTCTCAACACATTGTTGAACATCGGGGATTGACCGAGCACATTGAGGTCGTTTTGAGATCCGGCAACTCCGAAAAAGGCATGCCAAACCCATGTATCAAATGAAGCAACGGCTTATAGAATGATACTTTTTTTCCCTTTCCTATTCCCATAATCTCCTTGCCAGGCAGTTGGGCAATTCTTCCATTGCCAGTGCATACAGTCAATGCTTCCAATCATGCCTGGAAAACCTCGAGCTTCGGCTTTTTGTAGAAGCCTTTAGAGTTCCCTAGGCATAGGTTTGCGGAGGTAATCCCTAGTGTAGAGAGTTTCAATTGCATCACAGAATCTGACCAAGCTCCATAGGATAGTGGACTTCCCTATCCTTGCAATCTCATCCACATGGTCTGCAGATGCACCAAACGCCAGCATTCATAAAGAAGCTGTAAGCTTTTGCTTTGGAAGAAGCCCCAAAACCCCAGCAACATCACACTTTTGAACGAAGTATGCGTCATAAGTGCAAACATCATGCATGACTTTATTGAACAAATGGGGTTGCATTCTATATCGCCCTCGAAAATCAACAGTAGGGTACATAGAATTTGGGATAAAGTAATCTTCCAAAAGATTCTTACCCCGAGAATGCCTATGTTTGTCCACGTTTGGGCCACGACCGACTTGTGAACCACGGTGGCGGCCTTGCCTTGATAGCTCGAGTATACCCACTGCCATGGCAACTTGTTCATCATCTTCTTGCTCCTCCTTTTCTTCTCCAGCTAGTCTACGCCTTCCTTCTTTAATTTCTCGCTCTTGCCTCTCCAAGCATCTCCTCATGTTCAACATTAAGAGTGGACTATGAAATCTAAAATCTAAGAAATGAAATGATAGAGAAGATATGGTGTGAGAGGTCTAAGTTGAGCCTCTGATTTTATAGAGAGACTTAGAAGATAGATATGACACATGGCGCGATTTTAGAGGGTGAAAATCTTATCTGAAATCTGATATTTGTATTTTTATCCAAAAAATTCATTCGAATTATGAGATATGAATTTTTTAATAAATATTGACACAATCTTATCCGAAAATCTTATCCAAATTAATCGTTTAGGTAAAAAAAACTAAAAGTGAATAATATTTGCCCTTTGCCATGGCAATGGGTGAAAACACAACAAACCTTTTGCAAGGGCTGCCACTATTCACATGAATAGTAACAGCCATTGCCTTGCCCTTGCCTTTACCATGGCAAATGGGTGGAAGTGCTCTTAGCTCCATTGTTGTCTCTAACAGAATAAAGTAAGTCTTTTTTTTTTTATATAAATTTATTTCAATTTTATTCTTTAAGCCAACAGGTCTAGCTCAGTGAAAAATGGCTTTAATTTGCATATCAGTGATCTCAAATTTGAATCCCCATATCACCTTAGTAGTGTGTGTGAGAAACTTCATCCCCTTGTAGTTTAAATTATCGATTAAAAATAAATGAGTAACTTTTATTATTCTTTTTTTCTCTTTTGGTGGGAAGAAATCATTTCAATAAATTAAGGGCCAGAACCAAAATTAAAGTAAATTATATTTAGATCAAATCAGACATCGAACCTGGGTTGCAAATGACTTAACCCAACCCTACCC
>NW_018922019.1:66844-123886 GCF_002207925.1 Prunus avium
ATTTTTCTGGTGCTTTTTACAGGTTTCTGCAATGCATTTTCTCTCCTCATTGTTGGAGGCTGCGTCACATCGGTTGGTCTGAACCACTATCATCGGCTCCTTGACTCCACAGATGTTTCTTCCGTTGTTTATCCTCAGTGGAACGGATGGAGTTTGGGATGCCCTTAAAGTGCAAATCGCACTTATTGCTTGAATTATGGTAGCGCTACTCCTACTAGGTGTAGCTTGGGTGGCTTGCTCACCACCATTTTCTGTTGGTTACTGGTTTCTCTTTGGTGGTTGTCGGCTTGCTATGGTGGCGCGGCTTGTGGCTGTAGGATTGTGCGGCACATATCTGTTAATGGTGTTAGGGTTTCCTAATGTTGTGTTGTGCTTTGTGGGCTTTTTGCCGTTATGTGGGCTCTTGGCCTCTATGTGGGCTTTATGCCTTTATGTGTGTTCTATGCATTTTATTAGTTTTATTTGTAGTGGGCTCTATGTCTATTTGTATTGCATTTTGTGTGAACTCAATTATTTGAGTTCAATTTGATGTAATCTGGCTTTGACTTTCTCTTTAACGAAACTCAATTTCGAACAAAAAAAATGACTTAACCAACCCCACCAAATTGACTAGAAACGTCTATGGACTTGTGTCTAATAAATTAAAAGACAAAATTTTCAACATCCGAATAAAATAATCACAGGAAGAATAAAATATCAATTTGTGTCAATTCTTTTTTGGTACAAATTCGTGTAGTTTCGCTTGGAGTTTATATTAAAATTGTGATATCATAGACGAAGAACACTAGAACACGATCTAATTTTTTTGTCGTGTCATGGAGAAATTTCTAGGTGACATGTCATTATGTTGTTCAGAATTTACTCAAATTATAACACTTGTAAAATCATTAGAACTACAATTTTTTTTAGGTTTATTTGTTGAAATATCCTATGTGATTTCAAAATTGTATTAGGTTGCCTTTTAGGGCATGTTTACATATCAGTAATGGAGAAAGTAAGGAATCAGAGAATTTAGGAATCGGGGAACTACTGAATCGATATGGGAAGAATCATTCCCATTAAGCTGTTTACCAAACATATGGAATTAGCAAAGGAATAGGGTTGATTCCCATTGTTATTGTTTACTAATTTTCATGAATCAGAATCCAAATTAATTTGATTACTAAAATGCCCTGCATATTTTCACCACAACATATATATATTATATAATTCTCGAATTGGCTAAGGAGACCAAACTAATCCGGTAGCAAACTAGTAAATTTTTCAATGGGTGGGCTAACTAAAGTTATTAGCTTAAAATCTAATGATAATTTTTTTTTACTTACATTTTCTATAGTTTTTCTAGAAATAAAAGTATACATTAAATCATATAAATCATGCTAATTGTAAACACAAGAAGAAAAAAAGAAAAGAAATTAGAGTCATATTATGAAATGGTGAATTTCATTTAGAAAAATGCTTCTCTTTTGGAGACAAATTAATATAATTTTTTTAAAATTGATGTTGGGACAAACTTTGACACCAAATACAAATGTGAAAGACCTCTAACTATGCCTATTGTTGTTGAAATTGTATTTATTTTTAATTAAAATATTAGGCTATATGTATATTTAATTTGTTTTTTTTTCCAAACCTTCTCTGGGCTACAGCCAAAGGCAGCCCTTGCCTTGGTTCCGCCCATGCTCTTATTACTCCGACTCTTGCTTGCTTTCTTTTCATTTGTGGAATGTTGGGGTTGTGCTGATTTGCTTGATCATCATCGACTTTTATTTTATTCTTTTGTAGAATCATGGATTAAGAGAATTGTTTGAATTGATGAAATGGGTTGTTCATAATTTTTCATTTTCTTCTTCTTTTCTGAATTTAATGGGCGATTAACGTGAAGCTTAGGAAGATACATGTGGAGTGTGACAAAAGCAATTCATTTTTAGAACAGATTCTGAGAATCAAGTATTCTAAGAGTTGTTTGTCATTAAGAAGAGTGGGGGAAGGGGTGGGACATTGAAGCAATAGAATGGGGAGGGAGAAGGTGGTTGCTAGGGGTTGGGAAGGGCTGCTGGGTTTTTAAATATTTTTAAAAGTTAATTTATTTTTAAACATTTAAAATAATTTCGCCAAAGAAAAAATATTTATTTGAAAACTACACATGCGTAAGTGAAATTAACAATTTTTATCTGAAAACTAACGGAATTAGGCAACTTTGGTAACAGAATGGAAGTTCAGGGGGACGTTAAGTCATTATAAATTTCAAAGGGCAATCTGAGACAATTTCGAAACCACATGGGGTATTTCAACAAATAAGCATTTTTTTTAATATATGTACAAGTGATATTGGTGGATGAAGCAATCAAACACATGACCTCAAATACAATAATAACTCCTCATAACCACTTGATCTACAAGTGCAATGCAGTTTAAAATATCAACAAAAAAATTTAGGAGAAAGGGAAGTGGAAGGTGAATGGGAAGGAGAATGAAGGGATATATTTTGGGAATAATGAGGATGAGATGAGTATATTTTTATTTTATTTTATTTTATAACAAATGTATGGGAGTTTACCCCTGCACCCCAGTTCAATTCCCCCTTCCCTAATATCTCAGTATTAAAACAAAAAAAGGGTTTTTTTTTAATCACCAATGGTCCCATAACTTTCATAAGTCCTCATTTGAGTCTTTAAACTTTCAAATCAATCAATGTGGTTCTTAATCTTTTGATCCACACACAATTTGGTCCTTCTCATCGCATTTGTCAAAATCTTCGTTAAATTTAGTCACTTAACCAACTTTGAAGGGGTATTTTCTTTCAAATACAACCTATCCACCAACAACTCAAAGTAATTCTCACATATTTTACTCAATAAGGCTATCTGTTCTCCTTGATGGATTCTAGTGTAAATCTTAATTGGTAAGATATAGCCTTTTTGAGCAAAAATGTGAGTATTAGGATTGAAATGAACTACAACTAGATGACAATATTCCTTTAAAGTGGCTCATGCGATGAGACACAATCAATTTTTATTGAAAATTTTGTCGGAATGCAACAACAAGAACCAAATTGATGTGTCAATCCAAAGATGAAGGACCACATTGATTGATTTGAGAGTTTGAGGACTAAAATTAAGACTTCAAAAAAAGTTTAGAGATTAGTTGTGATAAAACCCAAAAAAAAATGCGGGAGTGTATAGATAAGGCGGGTGGTAAGAAGAAAAAGGGTGTTTAAATTATTTTATAAAATTGATCAAAATGTCATTGAGATGATGATTGATTGGTTGTGTACTCTTATAAATAAAAGATTATAACCAAACTCAAACGTAAGAATTCATAAACCACTCATTTAAAACGCCACCAATAACACCAATTAAAATATCATTATTCTACAACGAAAAGAAAAGAAGAAAAAAAAAAAAAAAAAAAAGGTCATGTGGCTGATGTGACATTTTCTCTTCCACTTGTTAGACAAAGCAATTGTTAAAGCCTCATTTTTACTCAAATAATTTTTACCGGCGGTAGGTGAGTCTGGCAGGCTCTTCTCCTCCTTATAAAGCCACACTCGCAGCTATTCCATTACAAAACACAGACTTCAAACTCTCTCTCTCTCTTTGTCTCTACTCTGATCTCTTCCAATCCCACCAACCAAAAGAGAAAAACAAAAAATAATTCCCCGAAAACCAAGCTAAGTATTAAGATGCCTACCGATAGTTCTTCAGTTTCAGGCCATGGCCAAACTGTTTGTGTCACCGGAGCTGGAGGCTTCATTGCTTCCTGGATTGTCAAACTATTACTAGAAAGAGGCTACACTGTTAGGGGAACCTTGAGAAACCCAGGTCAGTCCAAATCATTATCTTCTTGGCCTATGAGCTGTTTGTTTTGTCCTACATTCGGGTATCGAAATGTTATGTTGTGAGACTATGAATTAGAACCAGCCATTAATTCATTTAAATTATATCTGAATTTGAGGTTCTTATTCACAGTTTGATAAGGTAACACGTAACATATATGGGGATACATAATTCTTCCTTTTATAGATATGTTTTTTTTCCTTTTTGGTGCTTTTCTTATTTTGGGTTGATCACAGATGACCCAAAGAATGCTCATTTGAGGGAGCTTGAAGGAGCTCAAGAGAGGTTAAGTTTGCGTAAAGCTGATCTTCTTGACTATGAGAGCCTCAAAGAAGCCATCAACGGCTGTGATGGCGTTTTTCACACAGCATCACCGGTTACGGATGACCCGGTGAGTTTTTTTTTTTTTCTTTCTCTGTTTCCTTACTTTGTTTCTTCCTTTATCTGTTTGGTTGCTGAGAAAATGCCGGAAAATATGCACACTTTTTCTCTTTAGTTTTTACCAACCCACTATAACAAACCATGGGTTCCTAATATTCCAAATCGATCTGTTTGTCAATTGTGATGTTTGTGGACCTCCAAAAATTGTTCTCCGAGTCCCATAATACCCAATAAATATTTTACTATTTAAAAGGAAAAAAAACAAAAGATAAGAAGGAATACTTTGGTAACGGATAATGGTTTTGATTGGGTGAAGAATATTTTTCCTTTTCATATTTCGGAAAGCAACTTTTAAATTCATGTCCCACTTTATAAGGCCTATAAGAAAGTTATAGTAACTTACTTTTTCCCGTACCATACAATAATTTCTTTAAATATAACTCATACTAGAAGAACTCCCGAAAGAAAAATCCTATTGTAATTTGACTCAAAATAAAATTTGCTAATGATTTTCTACTATAACATCTTATCTCTTTGCTATTAAAATATTTTGAAGGGATTGGTTTTTTTTATTTTTTTATTTATTTAAATTGACATTTTTTTTAATAAGGCAATGAATGATGTGTATATATAGGAACAAATGGTGGAGCCCGCGGTGAATGGAACAAAGAATGTGATTGTTGCCGCGGCAGAAGCTAA
The DNA here is from genome assembly GCF_002207925.1 of Prunus avium. The sequence goes on from NW_018922019.1 coordinate 71,764, forward strand.
GGTTAAACGGGTGGTGTTCACGTCGTCAATTGGTGCAGTGTACATGGACCCCACCAGGGGCCCTGATGTGGTGGTCGACGAGTCTTGTTGGAGTGATCTTGAATTCTGCAAGAACACCAAGGTCAGGGCATAATATTATTTATTTTATTATTTTATCTCTCCAATTTATATAGTATGATGACTCATGATGCACACAAAATTACATCAATTGTTTGATATGTTTATCACTCATTGTGTCTCATAATTAAAAAGAATTGTTTTTTTATATACAAGATTTACAATATAATAAAGATGCTTAGAACTTCTTATAAATTACAAAACTACCATTAATTTCTTTAAAAAAAACCAAAACACTCAATATGGCATCAAAGTAATTTAATAATCAAAATTAAAGTCAAGTCAACAGGGCCAGCCGTTATTTTTTGAGTTTTTATTTTTCGATTTCTTTATAGAAATTAAATGGTGTATAATTTATTTATGTCACTAGTCCAAAGAATGAGTATGTAATTAATTATTTAAAGTTTAAAACAATTAGATGATAACATTTTAAATCAATACAACACCATAGGTGTGATCCAATATATGATTGGAAAGAGAAAATTGTTTGTTAAAACTTAAACATATATAAAGAGTTGTTAAAAAGTAAATGAAGGAAATTTGCCCATACATTGCGATGAAAAGTTGAAAACGACCAATTAAAACTTGGTTGTTAACATGTAATGACTAATGACAAGCCCTGCCTAGCTGACATCCGAAAGTAACCTATTCAGTTGGCCTTTAGTTCAATTTACCAATCAAAGACGAAATCACCAAAAACAATTCAAACCCATTTTACAGAAGATCAAATAGTCTTTGAAATCCAAATAAAAATGATCAAAATCTAGTTTGTTTTTGGCAAATTATAATTAACAATGAGTCTGACAAACATAAAATCATATATATTCAGAACTGGTACTGCTATGGGAAAGCAGTGGCAGAGCAGGCAGCATGGGAAGAGGCCAAGGAGAAAGGGGTGGATTTGGTGGTGGTGAACCCAGTTTTGGTGCTTGGACCACTTCTGCAACCAACCATCAATGCCAGCATCATCCACATCCTCAAGTACCTCACAGGCTCAGCCAAGACTTATGCCAATTCTGTGCAGGCCTATGTGCATGTTAGGGACGTGGCTCTAGCCCACATTCTGGTGTATGAAACTCCATCTGCCTCTGGAAGATACCTTTGTGCTGAGAGTGTGCTTCACCGTGGAGATGTGGTGGAAATCCTAGCCAAGTTCTTCCCAGAATACCCAATTCCCACCAAGTAAGTACATCATCATCATCATCCTCATCAATTTTGTTTTCTTCATTTCTTATCCAAATAAGATGTTTTCTGAGCTAGATGTTAACAACCGAGATGGGGATGGGTGCGGGGACGGGGATGATATTGCCATACCCGACTTTGAATTGGTCTGTTGCCATCCCTAGCTATTTTGGTATAAGTGAGATGGTACATACATTTACACATGTACATGTGGATGACTCTCAAAGTGATTCATTAAGTGTTTGGATATGTAGACGGCTCTAAGCCATTGATTTAATATCTTCTTAGTCTCTAAATTATTGATTTAGTGTCGGCCAAGTCCATGTATACGTAGACAGCTCTAGGTTAGTAATTAAGTGTGGGACTTGCGGACGACTATGATTAGCAAAGCTCTTTTGGATAATTTAAAGGACAGTTGACGCGATTCTTATAAAGAGTAGGACCACTTAGCAAATTTAACCTAAGAACACTACTTCTCAACTCCCGTGACAGACAAGTTTTTTTAAGTTATATTTTCTTGAGTAATATTAAATACATCTCATTTTCAGACCATATTAACAGGGTATATCATGTGGGAGTTATAGGATCGTGGAATCAGGATATGGAGCTTTTTTATGCCCCAGTTGTAGGAGTTGAGAAGTAGATACAAAAGGATAAACATCCCCGTTCTGCTCTTGAAAGCTCAATCTCTATCATGTTTTACTTTAACCAATTAGCTAGACTTTCATTCTATTGAAATTTACCTCCACTTTTTTAAGGTTTAAAAAAATGAATTGAAGGCGATAGAAGTAGTTTATATAGAGCTTTCTGTCACTAAATAAGTTCAGGATTCCTCCTGTCTAACAAAATTAAATACATGAAATGTGTGCACTTGAATTGAATATACAAGACAAAGCACTAAATTTGTATACAACTTGTGTCGAAGATTCAAGTTTAGAATTTTGTGGCCAGCAACGTTTAGCTTATTGAAAAAAGACATTAACCTACAGATTAGTAGTTTGAGATTCAAACTTTTGATATTTTGCTTTAAATGTTGTTGATATGAGTTTTTTTTCCTTTGCTTTCCCAAATTGTATGATTTGATGCCTGACTAGAATAGAATGGAAGACATCATGTGTATGCTTTTGATTGCTTGTGGAGGTGGGGCAGTTGGTGCACCAACTATGACTTGTCTGTTTAAAGGACTAGACGCCCCAAAAAGTTGAAACTGTAAAATGGATCAAAATACTTGTGGAGAAGATGAGTCCTTACCTAATCCAAGACTCCACCTCACCCTGGCTTTTATATATATATATATATATATAATTTCTTTCTTTTTCAACATGTCATTCTCATACTTTGAATATGTGAGTCTTTTTTTTCACCTACCCATTGTTCCCTGGGCCTGCAAGTTCATGGAGGACAGCATCTATTAGTCTTCTGCATGGAGACTAAATGGTCCTTTATTTATTTTTTATAGAATAAAGAAACATTTGGCTAATCATTCGTTTTCTTTTATATAGATTTTAAATGGTGCAGCCATTTTTTATTTATGGATTTCTATTGTCAAATATTTTAATGCATACACATATTTGTATTTTTTTATATAATTGTTGTGGAATTATATTAATTAATTTGTTTGCCATTCATTTACAGGTGCTCAGATGAAGTCAAACCCAGAGTAAAACCATACAAGTTCTCAAACCAGAAGCTACAAGACTTGGGATTGGAATTCACCCCAGTGAAACAGTGCCTATATGACACTGTCAAGAGCTTGCAGGAGAAGGGCCACATTGCAGTGCCTAAACCACAAGAAGATTCCATTAAAATTCAATCTTAAATTAATCGTGTTTTGGGTGCTGCCTGCTGAAAACAATTGCATGGTAATTATAGAAATTAAGAAGAATCAAAATTTGGAAGTCCTTAACTGTTTGTCCAATTATATTGGTGCTTAAATGAACGTATTTTAATATTATATGGAAAGTTTTCTGGAAGGATTTATTTGCAGTTACATTTCAGATAAACCAAAATATTTTTATAACTTGTGAAGCAGAAGTAACTTTGAATGGATTTTTCTGATTTCCTTTGATAATTGCCAGCTAATAATGGATTTGATAAAAGCATAGAAAATCTTCCCACATTGAGCAAAGGGAAAAATCAAAGTCAACGCTGTTGTGCAAAGAGTTAGATAACTTGATCTATACTGGCATTTGAGTTGGTATACCTTGCATATCAAATCATGTCCCTCCTAAGAATTTGGAATTTATTGCAACGTGGAACTGTCAACTGTTATAGCATGAAACGGGTACGTGATGAGACCAAGTCAAACAATATGGGTAGAATATTTTCATATTATATTTCATTTTTCAAAAGGAGGTATTTATAATACAAGGTTGTGAACTCTAGTAGGGTTATACAAAGAAACAAGATAAAATTCTAATTACACAATATCTATACAAAAAAAAAAAAAAAAAAAATCATAATAGACTAGGAAATAAGTCTACTAATTAAACTAGGATCTCGCTAACACTTTCCCTCAAGTTGGAGCAAAGACATCACGTATGCCCAACTTGTCAAGCGAGCTGAGAAAAATGTACTTTCTTAATTACTGGTAATATCAAATCGGTTTAAAATCCAACATACCAATTTCGACAAGCAAATCCTAGATATACTTTCTTTGGGACAAAAAGATGCCATGTTTAGATCTTGCAACTTCTATCCCTAAGAAATACTTCAATTCGCCCAATGATTTCATCTTAAACTCAGAAGCAAGATAATTCTGAAGATTTTGCATTTTTGCCTGATCATCCAGTTACAATCATATCATCAACATAAATACTTACCTAAATTATGCTTCATAAACAAGGTGTGGTCTGAGTTACTATGTACGTAGCCAAATTTCTTCATAGATGCAACAAACCTCCCAAACCATGCTCTTGGGGACTGCTTTAACTCATATAATGAGTTTTACAGTTTACACACAACACCTTCCTTAGTGGTCACATTAATACCAGGAGGAAGATCCATGTAGATTTCTTCCTTGAGGTCATCATGCAGAAACGCATTCTTAACATCAAACTGTAACAATGGCCAATCTAGATTAGCAGAAAATGACAAAAGTACACGCACAATATTGAGCTTTGTTATTGGGGCAAAGGTCTTTAAATAATCCACTTCATAGGTTTGGGTATAAACCTTTGCTACAAATCTAGCTTTGTAACGTTCAATGGAACTGTTAGCCTTATGCTTTAAAGTAAACACTCATCTGCACCCAACAACTTTCTTCCCTTTTGGCAAAGGAACTAAATCTCAAGTGGCATTTTTGTTCAAGGCTTCCATCTCAACATTCATTGCATCCACCCATTTGGGATCAGATGAAGCATCCTGCAACTTAGTTTGCACACATACACTATATTAATTGACACAAATATGATGCATATGACTTAGATAAATGATGATTTGACACATAATAGTTAATAGGATATTTGGACTTGGCATGTATATAAGGAGAATATTGTACTTTAGGTTTCCCACAAGTGATTCATGAGGGTAATTGATAAGTCGATAGATCATCAGAAATTACTTCACTATTATCACGAGTTGATTGGGACAGTGGCAGGATAGAGGGGGGTATCGCATCAAACTTATCCGAAGAAGAATCATTGTCACCATTTTCAGAACCAGGCGACCGGTCGGTTTCTGACAAACGACTGGTAGTTTCTTCACTGACGCCAAGAGTTTCACTCTCAATAAAAAGCGACCGATCATTTCCTTTTGGGCTACCAATCGTGTCTTTTTGGGCGACCAGCCATCACATCATTGTTATCAGAATTTTTGCTTTATGGAAAAAGCAGCCAATTGTTTCTTTGGAGGCGACCAGTCATTTCCTGCCTGAGGGAAAAATCTTCACTTTGAGCTCCTCCACCAGAAAACTCCAATTCACTCCCCCTATCCCTCTGAATTGGAGAGGCAGATGAGGGAGACACATAATAGAATACATCTTCATGGAACGTCACATCCAAAGTAACATGCACTTTCTAGGTAGGAGGATGGTAGTACTTATAACCCTTCTAAGTAGTAAAATAGCCAATGAAGACATAGTGTAGAGCAGATGGATAAAGTTTACTCTGTTGATAAGAGTAGACATGGACATAGGAAACACACCCAAACACCTTCAGGGGCAACTTAGAGACAAAAACCGGCCAAGTACGACCATGCAACACATTAAGCGGAGTCTTGAAATCAAGAACTCGACAAGGAGTATGGTTAATTAAATAGGCCCCGCCCAAAATAGCATGGCCCTAAAGGTGATGAGGAACAAACATATCCAACCTAAGCGAGCGGTCAACTTTAAGTAACTGACGATTCTTGTGTTCACACACATTATTTTGCTGGGGAGTAAATGGAGTAGTAGTTTGATGAATAATACCTTGATCACGAATGAAACATGCCAAGGTATTATTCCCATAATCTCCTCCGTTATCAGTCCAAAATACTTTGACTCGAACATGAAACTAAGTAAACACCATGACACAAAATGCAGGAAGAATGGAAGCAACATCATGTTTATTCTTCATCAAATACACCCAAGTTAAGCGAGTGCAATCATCAATAAACATAACAAACCAAAGGAAACTATTAGAAGTCACAAGAGCAAGGCCCGATATATCCGAATATACTAACTCAAAAGGCAATGCAACTTTATTATTACTTAAGGGGAAAAAAGTACGGTGGCTCTTGGCCATTATATAAGTCTCACATTTGAAGCTAGACTCATCACACGAACTAACCAAGCAATTATCTTCTTCCCATTCAGCATGGGCATATGAGAGTTTGGACGGAGCAGTCTTCCCATTGATGAAACTTCTCATACGACAACCAATAATAGTAAGGTGTGCATCACGAGACCTGTTGGCACTAAAAACTGAACAGATGGAGATGAGTGCAACTTACAAGTGGGATGGACGATCAAGAGATCGATTGGATGTTGGATGCCGATTCTTCCTGTCCTTGGATGCTGATCCTGAATAGAAGATAAGCGAAGCTCGTGAGGTCTATGGAACCGGTGTGGAACCAGCCTAAGACCCTCCGATGCTCAAGTAAGATTGTTTTTAAGAGCTCTTGCTGTTGACCATATAAAAGTATAAAAGTCAAGCTGAAAAGTCTTTCCCTGTACTGTGGTGGAGGGGTGTATTTATAGAGGGCATTTTGTATGCTCTTAGCGCTCATTTTCGATGTGGGACTCGTGGGAGGGCCCTATGAGGTTGACACGAGTCCTTAGATATTTCGGGCGGGTGCTTCGAGGTTGATTGTGCAGAATCGGTAGGGGGTACCGATTGTAGACGAGATGGGCCTGCAGCAGCCGTTGGTAGCTTTCAGACAATGCCATCGGTAGCCGATGCCGATTGTTCGATGCCTTGGGTACTTGGGTGGGTTTAGATGATCCACGTGTCGTTGTATGAGTGGAGGGTCAGATATGGTACAAACAAGACCAAGAGGCATAATTGGAGCCATCTAATTTGTCATGAATAATAGTAGCAGAGTAATCATGTGAAGGACGATCCTCCTTCATTCCAGAAGCACTAGAATGCGACACAACCTTGGAATTATCACCCATGATTGCAGCGGAAATACAACACAGAGCAAATAGAGCACACGACACCACAAACACACAAACCTAATATGGCACACACGATACAGACACAGGCACAAAAGAACCCTAAAAAGAAATTATGGCACACAATAGAACACGGGTGGGCACAACACACAAGGTCATTAGAAAAGTTGGCTCTGATGCCAAGTCAAACAATATGGGTAGAATATTTTCAGATTGTATTTCTTCTCCAAAAGAAGGTATTTGTAATACAAGTTAGTAAACCCTAGTAGGGTTGTACAAAGAAACAAGATAAAATCCTACTAAGGGCCAGTTTGGCATTGCTATGCTCTAAAAATAATCGCTGCCATATTTGCAGTGAGAGAAAGCAGTTTGGCGTTTGGTAAACTTTTTGTTAAAAGTGTTGTTGGTACTGATTCCCGCATAATTATTAAATCTAGCGCATCTTCGAAACTGATTCTCGCATAATTAGAAAATGAAAACACCTTATTAGCTACTTTCCCTTATAGCTTTCTCTCACAACAATTTTTAACAATTAGTGATTTTCTCATAGTTTACCAAACGGGCTGGGCTTCCCAAAATTTTAAAAAAGTCACTTATCACTCCAAATAAGCAATGCCAAATGAAAAGAAATAAAATCCTACTAGACTAGGAAATAAGTCTCCAAATTAAATTAGGATCTCGCTAACAAGAGATAAAGAGAATAATTACATGAACATGTACGCAATTTTTTTTTTCTTCCCAAAAACAAGGGTCTCAAAACCATATGAAACTCTGGTAGAATAAATGGGGTTTCAAATCTTTTATTTTGGTGAAGTTTAGAAAAGAATCTCAAATTTGGGATTGAGACGACTCCCACTTGAAATGCTAATGCTTAGTTTGGTATTACTGTGCTTTTAAAAAAAAATGCTTCTACTGTCCTGTGAGAATAAACAACTGTGAAGTGAAGCAACTAAGTGTTCGGTAATCTGTATTTGTAAAAGTGTTGTGAGTATGAAAAGCAGTGTCAAAGTGTTTGGTAAACTTTTTTTTTTTATATAGAAGTGTCATGAGAGAGTGTATAATGACAAAAAAGAGTATTATGATGAAAGTTTTTTTTTAACTAAAATTATCATTAAAAAATTAAAAATGTATAATTTAAGTTAACAAATAAAAAAAAATTAGTGTGCAAACATATAAAATATTTTTAAAAAAACAACTCAAAAGCAGTTGCTTTCAGTTGACAACTTTCTTTTTTCGTTTTTCTCATTTTTCTTTGTTTCTTCCTCTTCACTTCCTTTCTTTCTTCTTCTTCACTTCCTTTCTTTCTTCTTCTTCCCTTCCTAGGTACGTTTTTTTTTTTCCATCCTCCTTTCCTCTTCCTTCCTAGGCCCTTTTTTTTTTCCTTCCTATTCTCCTCCTTTCTCTTTTTTTTTCCTTCCTCTTCTCCTCCTTTCTCTTTTCTTCTTCCTTCCCAAACTTCTTCCCTTCCCATGTATTTTTTTCTTTCTTCCTTCCCACGCCCCCCTTTTTTTTTTCTTCCTCTTCTCTCTCTCTCTCTCTCTCTCTCTCTCTCTCTCTCTCTCTCTCTCTCTCTCTCTCCCTGGCAGTAGTTGAGAATGATGGGTCGGAGGAGATGGGTTTCTAGAGTTGGGTCGGAAGAAATTCCTAAAATACGTTATTTTATTTTGTTGTTTATGTTGATGTATAAATTGTTTGTTACTGATTTACTATTACTGTTACAGTTGGTAGTGACTAAGTTATAGCTTAGATCACTTGAATGGTTGAGATTTTGTGGCTGAAATACCTATAAGAAATAGCCAAGTGTCATACACACATTGGCAAATCTTTTTGTACCTTTCCTGATGTAAATCATTTGATAAAAGAAGAGATATAGATGAGCTATTAACATAGCAGCTTATACAATCTTGTAGAAACAAGTTTTCCAGCTCCTTCTTTCATCTCCTTCCCTCTTCTCCCTAAAATCCAAATCATTACCTAATATTCCAAAATGGTATCATCGAGCCAGGTTTGTTCTTGAATCTAGGTGTCGATTTCGCTGCGGGTATTCGAAGATTTCAACACAAAATCTTCATATCCTAAATCGATTCAGTCTCACATGGCTGGTTCAGTTGGAAGAGAGTCACGAACTCCAATTTTCAATGGAGAAAACTACGAGCTCTGGAGGATTCGTATGAAGACGATTCTCAGATCGTACGGAATCTAGGAATTAGTTGAAGAAGTACCAATTCCATATCCAAAACGCAAGAAGAATGAGATGGAGACATTGGACAAGTTGTTGTCTAAGCTCTTGAAGCAAGATGCAAAGGCGCTGGATCTCATCCAAGGAGCTGTTTCAGATGAGCTCTTCCCCAGAATTTCAAATGAGGTGACTGCAAAAGGAGCTTGGGATCTGTTACAGCAAGAATACAGAGGAGATGAGCATGTCAGGTCAGTCAAACTACAAGGTTTAAGAAGAGATTTTGAGTATACTCGTATGCGTGAAGATGAATCTCTATATGCTTATTTGACTAGACTGTTTGAATTGATAAATGAAATGAAGAGCATGGGTGCCCAAATTAAAAACTCTGAAGGAGAGTTATCTAATACTAGAATTGTGCAGAAATTATTGATAAGTCTTACTAAGACTTATGACCTTGTTTGCACGGTCATTGAACAGACCAAGGATCTGGGTACAATAGAAGTGCAGGAGGTTGTGGCCACCCTGAAGGTGTTCGAGCAAAGGCTTGAGAGGCACTCTGAGAATACTGTTGAGAAGGCGTTTGCTAGTATGAGTGTGAATGGAGCCAGTTCCTCATCCTCTATAGGAGGTGGTCAATCCAAGAATAGTTGGAAGACTAGAGGGAAGAAGTGGGAGGATAAACCCAATTCGGGTGGGAAGCAAAACTGGAAGAACGAAAGCTGGAGGAGTGATCAATCTAACAAGAATGATCAGAACAAGGGAACCTATAAGCACTGTAACAAGCTGCATTATGGTGAGTGTTGGTTCAAGGATAAAGTCAAGTGTCACAGATGCAGCAAGTTTGGTCACATTGCCAGAAATTACAAGTGATCAATCTAACAAGAATGATCAGAACAAGGGAACCTATAAGCACTGTAACAAGCTGCATTATGGTGAGTGTTGGTTCAAGGATAAAGTCAAGTGTCACAGATGCAGCAAGTTTGGTCACATTGCCAGAAATTACACTAGCAATATACAGAACAAGCCTGGACTAGTGGCACATTTTGCAGAAAATCAAGTTCCAGAGACAACAAACATGTTTTATGCCTTTCACTTACCTTCAAAACCAACTGACATGGGTGTTTGGTTTGTTGATAGTGGGTGCAGTAACCACATGACATCTCATGAATCATTGCTCTTTAACATTGATAGAAGTGTGAAGTGCAAGGTGAAGATGGGAATAAGGGAATTAGTTCAAGCTTCTGGAAAGGGGACACTTGTGATTGAGCTGAAAAATGGTCCTAGATATATACAAGAGGTGATGATAGTGCCAGGCTTAAATGAAAATCTTCTAAGTGTTGGGCAAATGGTTGAACATGGCTATTGGCTTTTGTTTGGTGACTTTATGGTGAACATATATGTTGACAGAGAATTGAAAGAGTTGGTTGCTAGTGTTCCAAGGAAAGGAAATAGGTGTTTTCCTATGAAGTTTGAATTCATGAACCCTGTGATGACAAATACAGCAACAGTTGAGGATCACTCATGGAAATGGCATAGAAGATTTGGTCATTTAAACCATGTTGGGCTGAAGATGCTACAAGATAGAGAAATGGTGCTTGGACTCTCTAGATTGGAGAAGTTTGAAGATGTGTGTGAAGGATGTGCTACGAGTAAAGCTCACAGAGAAGCATTTGACAAAAATGAAGTGTGGAGAGCTTCACAACCATTGGAGTTGGTTCACTCAGAAGTGTGTGGCCCGATGCAGGTCACTACAATTGGAGGAAATAGATATTTCCTTACATTCATTGATGATCATACAAGGATGTGTTGGGTCTTCTTCTTGCAACACAAATCAAGTGTATTTTCAGTGTTCAAAAGATTCAAGGCCATGGCGAAGTTGCAAAGTGGGTTTCAAATCAAGAAGTTAAGAACAGAAAGAAGAGGTGAAGTTAGATTTGCCTCATTAATCTCAATGGTTTTACATTTTTTTTAATGCAAACTGACTCAACCAATGCCTACACTGCTAAAAGAGATTACCTTAAAGCTCGACATGGTCCATTTGGTAAAGCAATGCGAATGAGATATGGCTACGGTACAATCTCATATTCAGTATCAACACATGAAAATACCACGTTTCTTGGATCAATTATGATTAACTGAGTGATACATTTGGGTGTAGAACCACGTCAAGGGTCAAATATAACACTTCTATGAAGATCCTATTTTCATGGGTTTGTATCAAGCACGAGGTTGTACAACCCAAAAAAGAAGAAGAGATATTTAGTCATATACTCATTCTTAGCACTAAAACTATAAATAAACCCTACACCAATTAATTTCTTTGCCATATAGGGTTTTTTTTTTATAATTTAGTCATATCCCCTAAACCATATAGGGTTTTTTTAGTCATATACCCTAAACCATATAGGGTTTTTTTTATATATAATTTGGGCTCCTATATTGGGTATAATAGTAAATCTCCCAAAAAAAAAAGAACACTCCGAATGACAACCAGCGTCAATGACACATGTTGAAAAATTGTGCAACTGGTAAGATACAAGTAACCAACCGACCAAGGAGCATTTACCCAAAAAAATAAACAACGACCAATTGAGCAACTATGGTTGGTGATGCATGTGTCCAAACTACCCAAAAACAATATGAATGGTTATAGCTTAGATCACTTGAATGGTTGAGATTTTGTGGCTGAAATACCTATAGGAAAGAGCCAAGTGTCATACACACATTGGTAGATCTTTTTGTACCTTTCCTGATGTAAATCATTTGATAAAAGAAGAGAAATAGCTGAGCTATTAACATAGCAGCTTATACGGTCTTGCAGAAACAAGTTTTCCAGCTCCTTCTTTCATCTCCTTCCCTCTTCTCCCTAAAATCCAAATCATTACCTAATATTCCAACAGTTTGGTCCAATCAGATCTTGGAGCTTCAGTTTTTTCAATCTCAATTTTGTTGAAGTGAAAGGTTCATGCTTTGTTGGGTAATTTCAATTATGATCAACACATGAAAATACCACGTTTCTTGGATCAATTATGATTAACTAAGTGATACATTTGGGGGTAGAACCATGTCAAGGGTCAAATATACCACTTCTATGAATATCCTATTTTCATGTGTTTGTATCAAGCACGAGGTTGTACAACCCAAAAAATAAAAAACTCCGAATGACCAACAGCGTCAATGACACATGTAGAAAAACTGTGCAACTGGTAAGATACAAGTAACCAACCGACCAAGGAGCATTTACCCAAAAAAAAAAAAAAACAACGACCAATTAAGCAACTATGGTTGGTGATGCATGTGTCCAAACTGCCCAAAAACAATATGAAGTCGGGAAGTTTTGGGCTTAAAATGAAGACTTACACCAACCTTATTGATAAAAATATTATGTTTAGAAATATTTAATTGCAAAGTGGACCCACCACAACTCAAAATGCCATGCGCATGTAAAGCTGTCGTATTAGCATTGTCATAGATAACATGATAGGTGTGGAGAAAGAAACATTCTAAGATAGACTTATATGTCAAAGGGTAGGTAAAGGGGTCTGTCCACTGAATAGTGTGCATATTTTGACCTTATTGGTCCTGCAGAAGGCTTCAAAATTCAGAAAGTTGGGTAGCAACTGTTGCTCAACGAACATCCCACCATTGTAGAACTGACTATTTTCTTCGAAGTTTCAACTACGTACCCATTGCATTTATTTTAAAAATTGTGCACATAACAGCGTAAGATAGGGTAGTTAGTCAGGTCAATGAACCCGCTTCTTTGCACCGAAATTCAGATCTCTTTTTCTGTAAGCTTGCTCGTATAAAAAAAAATTGTACATATATTTCCTTTCGGAATAAGTTTTTCTAAGTGGGGATTTGTAGCTCCACAGTTGAAGCCAGAGTTTCAACTTTCGTCCGTTCTCTCTCCAGACTTTAGGCTCCCTTTGCAACCAAAGAAAATAATTTTCTTTTCCTTTTAATTGAAAGCAGATAAATTGGTATATTATATTAGAAAAGGGACAACTTTATATTTAGCTGCCTATATTTAGATGACCCATCATGGATCCCAGAAGAAAGCAAGTATTGCGGTGGGTGGGAAATGAGAAGTAGACCAGTTTTGTCAATCACTTTTAATCATGTGTTATGTAATAATCACTCCACTCAAAACTGTCACCTATGTTGCACGGACACGGGTACGGGGACACGAAAACGCGATACGGCGATACGAAAAATCTCAAAAAAGTAGGACACGACAATTAAAATAATAATTAATTAATTCTCAATATTTCAATGTCACATAATTCCATAAAACAAAATAAATAACTCATGTTACACTATCCAATTGCTCCCTTGCATTGTTTTGGAAGGCTTTTTCAAGAGGTCCACTAAATCCCTTCCTTTTCTTTGGTTCCAAAACTTCTTCATTCATGCCAAAATCCAAATCAAAAGCACTAGCACTCGAAGAACCTTCTTTACTTGATGTGGCCAAAGAAACGGTTCTTCTAGCGTGGGCATTTTTTATTTTCAACTCCGCATCACTAACTCTTCTACTGCTGTGAATAGGCAGATAAGAAAAGAAAATAGAGATAGAGAACATAAATAAAAGAATTTGAAAACAAAGGGAAAAAAAATTTGAAAAGATACTTACCTTTGCAAAAGCTGGATAAGAGGAGAAGAGCTGCGCGGAGGAACTGAAGTGGCTGCTGAAAATGTAAGATTCATTTAGGTTTAAAAAAGTCTTTTTCCACTTTTAACCCATCTTTTTAAAAATATTTCAAATCAGTCCACCAAAGTTTCAAAAATCACGTTTAGACCCCAACTTTTATTTTCAAAATTTCAATATGGTCCCTACCGTGTCTTGTCTGTGTCGGAGCCGTGTCTTGACCGTGTCGGCGACGTGTCTTGACCTTGTCCCAGCCGTTGACCGTGTCCAACGCGTGTCAGCGGCGTGTCCGACACTCCGACACTCCAGCAGTTTGGAGTGTCGGTGCAACATAGACTGTCATGATGTTACATATTTTACCAAGTACTAAATATTTTTTTTAGAGCTAAGGTTAACTATGATGTATTCAGTAATACGCTTGAATGAAGCAAATCTGTCAACACTACGGTTAAAATGGATGGAATGTAATGAAATGAATCAGATTGATGTGTAAGATTAAGGAATATTGTTTGATTGAAAGTTTGAGGATTGTAATAACGATTTTTAACAAATTTAAAGATCATTTATGATAAAAATCCAAGACTAAATAAAATAAGTGAATAGAAGTCTTACGAGAGCTGAAAAGGTAGAGCCTATGTTGCATGAACACTCCATTAAACTTAAGTGTCGGAGTGTCGGACACTCGGACACTCATCGAACACCCGTGTTCAACAGCCAACGCCGTGTCAACGGTCAAGACACTCCCTATACACAGTCAAGACACTCTCCAAACACAGGTCAACTCATACTAGGGTCAACTAATGTGTTAATTCAATTATAATTCATATAAAATTAATAAACTACATTTGAAAGGCTTGGAAAGTTTGACTTTCACTATATGTGGTATTGTGAAATGGGAGTATGAACATCAATATTTTGTTTTTAAAAAAAATATATAAGTATTATTATTAGTATTATAAATAAAAAAATAATTGTCGTGTCTCCGTGTCGTAGTTATTTGAGATTTGCCGTTTCCCCATGTTCCCTTATCGCATATTCATATCGTCGTATTCATGTCCAGGCAACATAAGGTAGAGCGTTACATTTAACTATTCAACTAAACGAACGTTTTTCATGCAAATGCTAAAGAAATCATTCGAGAAATATGATTGTCTGTCTATAGATTGCTTCAATTGACTATCCTGCTTTTGCGGACACAGATTTTGTCATGCAACTTGTCATTACAAAAGAGCCTTAATACTAAACTATGAACTATTTGACAATCTGAAAATTGGTTCCGCCGCCACGCATGACTCATCAACCGCTGAAAATGCGTCACGCGTTCACACACCATTGACACTATCCTTTTACTTGATCATTTGATCTTACCCAAGTATCTGAAAACATAGGTAAGCCAATCTATCCCGTCCAAATTTTCTTTGCAGACGCATGACTGGCTCCAATCAATGAACATAATCAAGCTAGATATGCTTAAGCAGGGCGTAGGTCCATCAATTTTGGAGCCCCGGGGGAAAAATGAAAAATGAGGCCTTTTTTGTTTAACACTAATCTCATTTTGAAAATAAAAATATAATAAAAGGTTTCAAACTTAGGTGGTAAGTAAGTTAGTTTAAGGAAAAAATGCCCATTATATGAAAGATAAAGAAAAAGGCCCAAAAATGTTCAAAATAAAGCCATAAAAGCACTAGTTTCACACATAAAAGACCTTTTTTGCTAGTATATTTATTGGACTGGAGGTGTGTATGAGGCCCCATTTTTTTGGGGGCCCTATATACTGTCGCCCAGCCCGCACACCCTGTGTGCTGGGCCTGTGCTTAGGAATACTACCTACTCCCTCCTTCTACACATCAAAATCAATATTTCATCATTATTAAAGCACTGAAAAAAGGAGTAGAAGTAGCTTATGGAGAGTGCAAACAACATTTCTCCAGGGTAAAACATTGACAACACTAGATTTTGAGCAAAATTCTGGATTATATACAATGGGAAAACTAGAGCAGCAGACTATATCAAAATAAAAACTTAAGCATTTACACGTTGTCTTATTTTCAAGGTACACCAGTCTCTAGAAATTAGCATCATTATTTTTCCTTTGGGGTTCCTAAATTTCCTAGAAAAGCTGCATTATTAATCTAGCTTACAAAAGTATTCATCAGTCAAGATCTTCGGTAGACCTCCTTTGAGGGAGCTGCATGCTCACGATGTCTTCTCTTGCCAGACAGTACATCGATGCATTACCCTGCTGCTCAATTGCCAGTTGTCTGCTTTCAGGTGTTGTTAAAGCCAAAAGATGCGTAGCCTCTTTATTTTTACGGAAAACCAGATATGCAATTCCAGCCAAATACAATCCCATACCTGAGAATCCTAAAATTCCAAGAAAGACGACGGCCAGAACTTTGAAGTGGCTATGAAGAAGCAACTTGATAAATCCACTAATCAAATAGTATACATTTATGGCCATGAGCAGAGAACCAATGATCCAAGTGATAGCAGAAATCTGCAATTGGAGATAGATCCAATTAATAACTAAGTGAAGAGCATACAGTAAACTTACAGTTTGGTGTACTTTACTGTATTATGTCTAATGATTTAAGTTAATTATAGGAAAAAACGATTTTTCCAGAAATTCGTAAATGCGTCTATGCAATGCTGAAAGACAGCGGAACATATATCCAACAATTGGCATCTCAAAGAGCTTGTAACAAACAAATTAAAGGACTAGCAAACAGATTTCTTCAGTTATAATTGACTAACAACATAACTCAATCAAAAGCTTACTGCAGTAGAGTTGGCATATGCTCCCATCTTGGTCTTGCTGCTGGTGAACTTGAGAAGCGGAATAAGAGCAAAAGGCAGCTCAAACGATAGAATCATCTGCAGAAACAACATCAGAAGTAAGATATGATTTTTGGTTAGCGACCTGAGGACACAAGCTACTAGACACATAAACTATTTTACCTGACATAACTTTTTCAATTTTTAACAGGTTTGAGGGTCTGTGTCTATGCAATAATACCATTTCCAAAAACAAACAAAAAAGAATAATAACAATGCACAATTTCCTTAGCAATAAAGTATATTACTCAAATCGGGCACAACATGAAGGTAAATGATGTAATATAAACAATAAATCTCTAAATGAGTGTTAGACACAGACAAACGACATGTCCAATTTGCCAATATGCAAAATCATAAAGCTGTTTAGTGACTTCAGGGCACATCCAAAGGAACCTAACAGATCTAAATAAAATCAGACAATCATCAATTCATTTTCAGATTAAAACTTAACTTCATTTTGACAGAGCTTTGCGCTTTACGAAGCACATCTCCTGCACTGATATAGTTACTCAACCATTGGAGAAAACGTGAAAAGAATATAAGGGCCAGAGTCAATGTATTAAGTGATTTCTGACAGGTCACCTATATCTGCATTGGATCATGTGAAGAACTTCATAAAATAATGCTAATTCCCTTTTAACAATATTTGACTATTGGTTCCATTTGCTTTAGTAGCAAGAGGAAGCAGTTCATATTATTCTGATTCCTGAGCATGAAATTGGTGATTTGGTACTCACGATTTTGTATGTAACACTGTCATTAACTTAAAAGCACAATTTAATATGTTTTCTAAGGAAAAAGTATCATTATGCACTCCAAGCATACTAATATTCTGCGCACATAAATTATACAAACCAAAAGTATGTGTTCAAAAGAAAACAAGGCAATGTTCAGAAAAAGAGAACCCGTGATTTGGAAGTAAAAGCATAATTTACAGGCAACTTTATCTTACTGATGCAATAATAATCAGCTTTCCAGCCCCAGAAGAGCCACCAATAACTGCAACAATTAAACTAGGGACTATTGCCAAGCATCTTGTTAAGAAGTTCCGAAGCCATGGTTTCAATCGTAAATCTAGAAAGCCCTTCAACAAGAAATAGAGAAACATAAAGTAAAAATAAAACATGATGAGACAAGAAATATAATTGTGCTGTTTTACATTTCAACAGTGGTAGAGAAACGTTTTCCGAGATACAAAGCAGCAATAAATATGTACACCTCTATCTAGTTATTGGTGAAAAACATTAAGAAGCTTTGAGCACTAATTCACAGCATACTGATAAGTTGAGTTAGAAACAAATTAAACTCTCCAATAAGAAACAGGAAAGTCGTCCCGGAATCAGTCATCAATATTAAAATTAGCAATATAAAAATAAAATGCTGGTACCGGAGTAAATTTAGGCTTATTTCAAAGTATATATTGTAACTTCATAATAGTTTTGTTTAAACAGTGACCATGCTTTAAAGGGAAAGAGTTTTATTTCTCTAGCAAGATACCTGCATAACATATTGCCCTGCATATGTTCCTGTTATAGTAGAACTTTGACCTGATGCCAGCAATGCTACAGCAAAAAGTTTGGAACTCCAACTACCTAAAACATTCTGTAAATAACCATTATAAAACATCAGAATGAAAGTGAATTTTCTGTGAAATTCAGTATACAATACATTTCAGCATAGCATATGATAACCAATGCATTACATACTCTTAGTAAAAAGGAAGCTTTATTCAAATCCAAGTCCTTGCAGTTCATCTGATCTTCTGCATTCAAATCCGCGGAATTGCAAACCGCACCACTTACAGAAATAACGGATACATTTATTAGGAAGGCCACCATGAGAGCAAAGCCACTTTCTATCATATAAAATCTGCATGCTTCCTGCAAACAAGAAATTTTGTCAGATAAAGCTCCTTAGTATGTTCAACCATATTCCGAGAACATTATGCTATGGGACAAATTGAAATCATCTTGTCTGCAAAGTCTTTGTAGAGGTGATTTCAGTAAATATCCAAGCACCAATAAATAAAAGGGAATGATTGAAGTGGCTAAGTAGCAACTGTGGATTGGAACTCTTCTTATTAATTTATCATTTTTCAATAAAGTATACAACAAACTTCTCACCACACTATAAATTAGAAACACTAACAGAAATAAATTTCGTTTTTCACCCAAAAACATTTGACAATTTAGACTCTACCACCAGCTACACACGATCTAGTATGACCAAGATGTAATTTGGATAACAATATGACCTTAGATAATAATTTCCAAATCAATAAAAATAATAATAATAAATAAAACTGTGCCCGCTGTCAAAGCCTTTCATCTGCACCTTAAACTTGCCAATTAAATAAATTCTAGAAAATTATGGAGCTAAGGCAGGCTCAAGAGATAGAGGAATGTTAAAGATTGACAAATAGCAATGGACAACTTTGCCATTCATGAATCATCCAGCTAGGGATATGTTCCACCAATAAAGAGTTATTCATATTACTCACATATGTTGTCTTTGTGAGGAGGATAGCCAAAGAGGCAAGAGTTAAAGAATAATAGACATGAAGGAACCATTTTTCAGACATATTTACATTAAAGTTTTATTTTAGAAAAAAGACATAGTTCAAGATTAGTTTATTGAAGAAAAAGTATTACTTTGATGCCACGGACAGATCGTGGTATTTTCCTAGAGAGCACCAATGCAGAGTGGAGGAAGAGATTGTGCCTGTAACAAGTAGATAAAGTTAAAAATGGGGAGCAGAAAGAATTAAATGAAATAACTCAGAAATATATGAAGCCACTAGAAACCTACGGCATAACCATAGCACCAAGAAGTGAAATTGCAAGACCAGTAGCGCCACTTCCTTTGAGTTGAGGAACAAAAAGCCCGTTCAAAACTTCAGCGGCATCAGGTTTTGCGTAGCCAAGCTCAGCAAAGAAGCATCCAGCAATTGTGAGTACAAGGAATGCAATCAAGAATTCAAGTTTCCTAACCTGTAAGTGGAAAAATCTTCGGATAGCTCATTTTAAACTGTAGGCATGGAAAACAAAGATCTCAAAGAATCAAGGGATATAGGAAACATATTGAGTTACCCCATATTGTTGTAATGCAAGAAGAAGCAATGTACTAAGTCCTGTCAGAAGAACGCCAATCCATATAGGTATGTTGAAGAGCATGTTCAATGCAAAGGCAGTTCCAATCACTGGTAAGGAAGAGCAGTTAGAACAAAATGAAGAAACATGTGTCTGATCAATTCAGCACTAAAAATAGATAGAAGTGATACCTCATTATCTTCCTATCTCATCTTAATAATCAAAATCATTTAGAATCAAGAAAACTGTGGATTTACACATGCGGATGCACAAACATATATATTTTTCGGGTTTTTCTGTTTATAATTAGTCATCAAAATATAGATTAAAATCACGCAGCTGCAAAATCCTGTATTTACAATTAAAAAAAACCTAGTGCAATTTGACTATAAGGTAATTAAACACAGCACGGGCAATTGTTCAAGAAAATTATGTCTAAGAAAAGTTAGGACTAGCCCTGCATGCACATAATGTATGTGCACGGGCATGTAAAATAAAATTTACCTAAGGTGTATGGGAGTCCTTTTAGCACTGACAAAAGAATATTTATTTACTTCTAACAAAACCATTTATGAGCAATAGTACTACTGAGAAAAATCGATTCCTACATAAGCACTTCCAAATAGGCCTCTAGTCTCCTCTGAGACAGGACAGCTAAACTAGTTGTAGCTTTAAATTTCATCAGAACCATGAGTACCAGAGAAAAGGTTCTAAACATGGTTAAAAATCATTATCTGGTTCCCTTCTGTCTGAATTTATACAAACATTTGATGAGTAAAAAACTGACCTTCAGGAATGTCACATGCAACTATAGAAATCTCAGCAAGAACCCAAAGGATGAAATTTGTTACTCTAGGATATTCAGCTCGACAGTGCTCTGCCAAATGCTTTCCTACAAATTGAAACAACATTTTGTTTGATAATGTGGAGAATAATGTTTAGTTATAAAAATTAAACAAAAGTAACTGACTTAAAAAATCACATGCCTGTGACTACCCCAAGATTGGCTGCAAGGGACTGAATGACGAGAGCAGCACATGAAGCAAGTAATATTATCCAAAGTAGCTGCAAAAAGAGATTTCTCTGGAGCGTTATCATCAATTCTATGCACTATTTCATCCTCTCGTTACGAGAGAATAAATAATCCATGATAAGATGCTCTCTACAATTATCATGTAGTTGGTAGATTGATAAGGAGGATGACATAGAATGACAACACTCCAGTCCAGAAATTCAGGACATGGTACAAAACAAAATGACATTTTATGATGCTCCAGTCCAGAGCCCTTATTTTGGAGATGCTAAAATTGTCTAATTTCAAAGGTAAAACAACTTCATTGATGATGAAATACACACCCCATACTTGTATTGTGCCCCTGACTGCAAGTCCGTCTCAACTGCAAGCCAACCGCAAAAGATGAGGTTATGTTAAAGAGAACAAAATAAAAATAGAAGCCAAAAGTAAATGAATAGGTTACAATCTCACAATTTCCAGGATCTATATACGCAATTGAAACAAGAAACCCCGGACCCATATAGGCAAATAGGTTTTTCCAGCTTGTCTTCTGCATGAAGAAATGTTAATGGTCATCAATCAAAGAATTTCCAGTGAACATTTATTGCCCTCAAGATTCCTCACATTAGCAATAATCAAGAAAAATAAACTAATAAATAGACAGTGTTAGATAGGCATATTTTGTTCAGAGCTGAAATCCAGATGATATAGACTGACATATCATTCGTGTGTGTGTGTGTGTGTGTGTGCATGTGTGTGTGTGTGAGAGAGAGAGAGAGAGAGAGAAGTGAATTCAGTTAAAAATACTCAATGAAATTAGCTATTCATATGGACAGTATAGAGTACAGTAACCAATTCAGTCTATCACCCACTGCAGGTATCATGGTGAATTCTCTGCATCCCAACGGAACACAAATCAGATTTTCCACTTTTACTTGGATTTTGTTAATACCGTGTGTCAGCTCCTGAGCTTGCCTATATCTTGTTTCTTTTTTCTTTTTCTTTTTGTGACCAACAGGGAGGGAAAATTCGAACTTGAGACCTCTTCTTCCAACATTAGGAAGAGAAATACCACTGAAGAGCTAGTTGGTGGCTATATCTTTTCTTTAACCAAAAAAATATATATATTCAAAGAATGTTTTCAGTTAATCATCCACTTTCTATAGAATGTTTTCAGTCATCCACCCCAACACCCCTGCAGCCCTCTCCACTTACAAGGTGATGTATCAATGAAAACCACCTAAGTTTGTCATTCTTACATCATTTCCAAACACAACGTGATTCCTGTTTCTGATTGACCTAATCCCATTTCACCTTCTAGGCCTGATTTGCTCAGCATAGTTAAATCATTACCAAAAAAGTACACAAGAAAACAAATTCTCAGGACAGATCATGGAATTTCTTATAAAAATATACAAAGAAGTAAATGTTTCATTTAATCCAATATATGCTTATTTCAAACAATTTGGGGTTGCCTATATACCAATCTCCGCCCTAGCCTAGTCTGACTATGAGTTAAAATTGCTTTCACTTTCCACTCTGTAATTGTGGCCATATTTCCCATTGAATGGCATAAACAATGATAATATACTAAGATTGAAACAAATTGCATAAAATATGACAACTAGCACATCAAACTCACATCAGGAACAACAATTTGATCTGTATCTGTGTTCTCAATCAGCGGCGCATTTGAGAAGCTTCGGTTTCCAGTGCTTGCAATGAACTGTGGCTGCTCAGAATTCGAACTCGTCACAGCCATCTTTTCCACCCTCTACTTTAGCACTGCTGAAAGAGAAAAGCTTCTATTATAGTGAAGAAACCTCACATTACAGTTCACCAGTACTCAAATTACAATGAGAATCTGTTTTCTCATGACAGCACTTTCAAACTGGGATAACTTAACATAAAGTATTAATTACAAAGCTGGGATATGATGGGAACTACCCTCTATTTGGTGGTAAAAGGCTGAAAGAAAAGTAACCAACTTTGAATGAATTTCCAGGACAGGATTCTGCTGCTGCCCAGTTGAAAATGAAAGAAAAAAGAAATGGGTTATGCAACCAAAGCTCATTTGATGGAACAAAATTACAAAATTGGATCCCAAATAATGATAAGCCGTTAATATTCAAATCCACCTTTCTTCAAATACTTTGTGGGCAACCAAGTATAGGTAAATAGAGAAAGATGGAAATCCAAGCACAACTGAATAGACATATTGAGAAGGCTACACAAACCTGGATTGAAGTCTTTTTTCCAGAGAATGAGCAGAAACAACAGTTCACATCACATACATCAGAACCCTTATGGCATCAACTTACACAAACAGAAACTCAACTCTCTCTCTCTCTCTCTCTCTCTCTCTCTCTCTCTCTGCGAAAATGGAGTCAGTTGCTGAATGGCTCTTCCCCTCGAGTGCTCTTCTTAAAGAACGCAAGCTAGCAGCTACACTAATGTCTCTATCTCTCTCACGTATAGTCAGAAAGACTCATTCTCTTTTAACAAACACTTTGTTTTGTTTGTTTGTTTGTTTCCGATCCCACCAAAAATACTGAAGTACGTGTGTGTCTCTTTCGTTCCCAAGTTTCATTACTTTATGCTACTATTTCCATTTTTATTATCTCCAGAAAATGATTAAAAAAAATAATTCTCAAAAAGATATTTTCTAACCTTTTTTTTTCGCACCAACTAATTAACGGGTGTATTCAATCATGGTTTGAATGAATCTTAAAGAAGCTTAAAATTTGAGGGGTATTTCATGTGAATGTGTATCCAATTAAAGTTTTAGGTGTATTTCACGTAACTTGTATAAACCATACACAATTCAGGTGTATTACAAAAGTTATTGACTTTGAAGGAAATACATAGTGAATTTTAGGCCATAACAATTCCAACTTTCTTTATCGATTTGGTGGATTTCGAAGACTTTTTTTTAGGCCAAACTTTCTAAGACTCTCCTTTGTGAAATAAAATTTTCTTAAAGTAAACTCTAGATGACATTGAATTACCCCACAAATGAGGTAACCTTTGAATATTCATACTTTAGAAGTTTAACCTAAGACGTCTCGTACCCAGGGGCGGCCCTGACATGGTGCAAGTGGCGCCACCCCACAGGGCCCCCGAAATTTTTTTTCTTTATATTATATTATATATATATATATATATATATAATATTAAAAACTGTATATATACTCTAGCATGCACCACATTAATACATAAGTATATTTGATCGAGTTGGTTTTTAATGCATAACTCTTGGTACAAGGCCCAGATTCAAGTCTCAATCAATCTATTCATAATTTTATTCTTTTTTCATTATAACAACAACATTTAAAATAGTTTTAAAAAAGAAGCACGTGAAAAAAGGGGAAAGATCCAACTAAACTGATAGCAATATATATCACATCCATATTCTTTCTCCTTTTTTTATAAAAAAAAAGTACTTTCTTCCACTCAAAACAAAACCCAAAAAAATTCATGCATTCTTCTTTCTCTTGAACTCTTATTTTTTTTAACTGAACATACTAATATTTAACTTTATCAAATGAAAACAATAAAAAATATATATATATGAATTTGATTTGTGATTGTTATTACATGCTAATTGATGATGAATTTTAAGTATAAAAAAATTGATTTATGACATTAAGTCATGAGGAAAAAAAATTAGTATTTTCATATTAGATTACGTGAGGGCTCCAGTTTAAGTTTCACCCCGGGCCCTCAAAATCTCAGGACCAGCCATGCTCGTACCAACTCCTTTACCATTAAAAAATCATGTGAATTTGTAACTTCCTACCCTAGTAGTACTTATGCTTACAAATATTTTTTTAAATTTCTCTCTTGCACTTTGGTAAAAGAAAGAAAAAGTTTTTAGTCGTGGCGTGACTTGAAGAGAAGAAAGGAAAAGAATTGTGAGACAAAACAAAATAAATGAAAAAAAAATAAATGCAACATAGTATTAAGAATTTGTAGAAAGAGTAGAATATTAGGTGAGAATTATATTATCTTTTTTTTTAAATAATATTTAAAGAATATTAAACACAATTTTCTCCTTGCTTTAATAAAGTAGACTTTGGACTAAGAATTAATTATCCCCAAATAGATGAGAGCGCATATTTCAATTTCATATTGCAAAAGAGAATATTTTTGATAAAGACATAATACATCTTTTATAAATAGTGTTTGTGACAAAGACTCCACAAATCTTGACCGAATCCAACGGCTACCATTTTATGTGGTCCTTACCTGCCACTATTTGAGGAGATCTACGATAAATTCCCGTAGCCCGTGGCCGTCGTGCGTTTTAAGCCCATGAATCGCGAAATGACAGGTCGGTCAACTTTGTACGTATTTGTTTAAGTCAGAGATTTCACTATTTAAAGAAGAAATAAAAATAGAATAAAATTTGGTGTGGTCTACCAAAGCATCGTCCATGTACTTTGGTTGTGTGGTTTATAACTTTAGATTAGATTTTGTGCGGGGGACAAGTTGGAGAAAGAATCGGACGGCTGGTAATTTCTATGGATGACATCGAACGGATGGGGAGTGGAATAGCATTATGGTATTTTCCTCCAAGCATAATAATATTCTGCGCAAATAAATGGTACAAACCAAAAGTATGTATTCAAAAGAAAACAAAGGCAATGTTCAGAAAAAGAGAACCCATGATTTGGAGAGCCACCAATACAGGCAACTTTATCTTACTGAGGCAATAATAATCAGCTTTTTCTCAGGGGCACAATAACCAATTTTATTTCAGTTCCAATTTCCAAGCAAGGGAGGCCCTTGGCATAACTAGGCAAGGCAGTCTTCTAGGGCCCCTAAATTGGAAGGGCTCCCAATTTGTATAAACCCCTATATATAATTACCTATGTGATTTGAACTATTCATATATATTCGTCCTCTTCCTGAGTTCAGTATCTCCTCCTTAAAATTCAGTTTAAGTTTAAACAACATTTTTGTAGTGGTTCATGTCGGTAGGTCAGGTGGAGTATGTTTTTTATGGAAGTTGGAGGCTAATTTACACATATGATCCTTCTTTTCTTTCCCCATCATATTGACGCATAACTTGGTGGGATTGGTGACAAAGAACACTGGAGACTCACATGGTTTTATGGACACCCCTCCACCGAAGACAGACACCTATCTTAGGACCTTATTCGCCACCTAGCACAGAACTCATCGCTCGCATAGGTCTGCCTTGGTGATTTGAATGAACTCTTTGTTAATAGTGAGAAAGAAGGTGCCAACCTTGGACCAGTCAGAAAAGTGCTACATTAGCAGATTGTGTGCTTAGTTTTGTGGGATCCCTTTTCACCTAGTTCAATCGCAAGCATAAGGGGATCAAAGAGCGACTAGACAGTGTACTCCCAACCATCTCAGATCACATATCTATCCTACTCCAACTACATCATCCAATTCATGAAAATAGAAAGGAACATCCCTACTTTTCGCTTTGAGGTAACCTAGCTTCAAGCGAAGGATATTGAGCAAGTAATAACCCAGGCGTGGAATCCAATTATTTCGAATGTCTTGTGCATCAGAATATAATTACTTATGACATATGCATTATAGAAAATTCCAAAATTCTTGCAGTAACTTTTACCCATACAGTTGATGACAGTTAAGCTATAAAAAAAAAAAGGTAAAATTGACTAAAATAACCTTTTTCACAATTCTAAAATAGCCCCCTCTTGCATTAAAAAGGCATAGGGACAATAAAGAGGAAATTATAGGGACAACAAAGAGACTGTGTGGAATCGAGGCTATTATAAAATAAAAGTTGTGAAAAGGGCCTTAAGATCGAGATCTAAGGGGTTTTCCTCGGTAGTGTTTATTTACCTCCATCTTGAAGAGACTTATCCATACGGTTAATGACAGTCAAGATTTTCAACATTTTTTAGTTCACACTCATTTTCTTCACCTTGCCAAGTCCAAACAATGTCCTTAAGTGCAGGCCTCACGTCCTCCTCACAAAACTTGGTGTACTCAAGAGTGTCACCGGCCAATTTTGAGAACTTCACCACCTCCACTTCCGTCGCCACCTGAAACAACTCCGCCGACACTGCCAACTTCCCCTTCCTCCCCTCCTTTTTCCCTTGCAATTTCACCTTGAATTCCTTCTCACACACCACTCTAAAATTCAACCTCTCCGCCACCACCCGCAGCTTCACCATGATCGCGGAGGCAGAGCACTTGGACGTGAACATCGACCCCGATTTCCTCTTGTCCTCGAACATGTTCGACAAGTCAAACCCGGATGACATGGACGATATGAATTCGAAAGCATTGAAAAATGGTGGAGATGATGATGAATATTTTGTAGTACTAGTAGTAATGTTACCACTTCTTGACCTACCCAAATTTCCATTTCTATCATCCTTTCTGTTTTGGTCGCTTTCAATGGAATTGGGAACCCTAATTGGCCTAGGAAAATTTGAACCCTTTTGAAACCAAGGATCCCTCATTATCTCCTGAAACGAAATTCTCTTTTCCGGGTCAACAACCAAAACCTTTTTTATCAACAACCTTGCCTCCCCTGAAATCCAAGGTGGAAATTCATACTCAGCTTTGAAAACCTTCGTATAAGTTCTCATCACATTCTCATCCAGAAATGGCAAGTAGCCGGCAAGAAAAACAAAGAGAACAACCCCACAAGACCATATGTCTGCCTTTGCTCCATCATACCCTTTTTTCCTCAAAATCTCAAGCGCCACGTAAGCCGGCGTGCCACACTGCGTGTGAAGCATACCGTCGCTCCAATGATGCTCTGGTAATGCTGACAATCCGAAATCGGAGACCTTCAGATCTCCATTTTCGTCCAGAAGAAGGTTTTCTGGCTTTAGGTCGCGGTGTGAGACACCGCGACTGTGACAAAATTCAACAGCGCTTACGAGTTGTTGAAAGTACTTTCTAGCAACGTCTTCCTTGAGTACATGCGTAATAAGACCACACAAGTGGTGTCAAACTGTAATTTGCAAATAAAGACGTGCACTTTCCTAATAATACTGCAACATAAAGTAGGGACCGTATGCAAACGAAAAGTTTTATCCCATGTAGTATTTCCTGCATAAACTTACTTTCATGAAACATACAGCTGCTAACTTTTTATGCAGTTTTCAATGAATAAATAAAAAGAAGCTTTATCTGTGCACACAGGTGTTAGTTTAATAATTTTCATTATTCTCAAATGAATCACAACCATCAGAAAAATGAGCATCATATTGAGAACATGATACCAAGTATCATTTTGTTGACCAATAACAACCAAAAGGCATATATGTTGTGAAACAGGTTTTTTGAAGCTTTTAACTCTATGGTTGTCACCACCATTGAAACTAAGATCAAGATCAAAATATAAAATATTTGGTAGTTTAGAAAAGCTTTTATTTCCGTTCATGAATTTTGATGGATCTGGTTTTATAGTTTAGAGTCCAGTGTGTATCCACCTCCTACTTATATTGTCAAAATAAGTGCATTACATTTTTATGGATCTGCAAGAAAAACCGAGAAATCAATTGATGGCCGATGGAAATTGTCATAACATTCCATTGCACATTCATAAAAGCATGTCATGTTAAACATTTCAACGCTTGGAGAAGACGTTTCGATGGTTGAGTTCTCCATTGGCTTGCATGGAAATATTGCCACAAATATAATCACCAATACCATTGTCTTCCACACAAGTCTTCTTATCATAATTGAAAATTTTGCTCTAGAAAGTTGGGTGCAAACTATCCAAGTTATCCTTGAGATATATATGCTTCCGATAAGGAAGCTTTTTCATAGGATTTAAAACAAATTATATTTTGTTTTAAAGAAAGAGCATACGTTATTAATGAAATAAGGAAGCTTTTTTTTAAAATTAGTTATGGCAACTTAAATTTGTTGTTATCATAAAATATCCAAAAGGCTCATAGCATTTGTTGTGTTTTTTTGGGTCTCTTGGAAAATATTGGAGACTATTTACTAAAAGTTAATTATTTTTTTTATAAGTAGATTAGAGTTTTAAAAGGTAGCTATCGAAACAGAACAATCTCTTTGGAAAGAGTCAGATACTGAAATTTGCCATTTCAATAAAACATAAAGATGCCATGAACTTTCGTTGCTTCAATATTAGTTGTAATTTCGTTAAGTCAATATGATTCTTCACTACCAAGATTATTAGTTGAAGTACTTTTTTTTATTAGTAGGTAAATTTAAGTTGTTTGATTGGCCAATGTGATCATTACCTCTACATTCCTATGTTTAGGTAATCGCTTAGCGTCGTACATAATATTCTCTATCTCTTTCCTCACGTGATCAAATATAATATTCTCTATCTCTTTCCTCACGTGATCAAATATAATATTCTCTATCTCTTTCCTCACGTGATCAAATATAATATTCTCTATCTCTTTCCTCACGTGATCAAATATAATATTCTCTATCTCTTTCCTCACGTGATCAAATATAATATTCTCTATCTCTTTCCTCACGTGATCAAATATAATATTCTCTATCTCTTTCCTCACGTGATCAAATATAATATTCTCTATCTCTTTCCTCACGTGATCAAATATAATATTCTCTATCTCTTTCCTCACGTGATCAAATATAATATTCTCTATCTCTTTCCTCACGTGATCAAATATAATATTCTCTATCTCTTTCCTCACGTGATCAAATATAATATTCTCTATCTCTTTCCTCACGTGATCAAATATAATATTCTCTATCTCTTTCCTCACGTGATCAAATATAATATTCTCTATCTCTTTCCTCACGTGATCAAATATAATATTCTCTATCTCTTTCCACACGTGATCAAAGAATACGACCAAGGACGGTTTGGTGTAAATAATGACATGATTCATACTTCATAGTGTACAACTTGTGCTTTTGGGGGATGGCTTGGTAGAACCAAGCAAAATCCAACCAACCTCAGATTAGAATGATGAGTTCTAAAAGCTCTTTCATGGGCTTTTCGAACTTTTTCAATGAGAGAAGGCACAACGCTTTAGGTTTCAACAAGAGCCCACATTTTTGTTAATTGGGCTGCTGGGAAAAACTTATCAAGTGAGTGGGTTTGTTTGAAATCCACTTTTTTTCTGATTCCTTTTTGTGACTGAAAATAATTAATCAATAAACACACGATAAAATTTTATTAGATCAACATGAGAAAAAAGAGAACAAAAGACGACTTTAAAGGAGCCGTCTCATTATCAGTATGGCATACATGAGTAAAAACTTTTCCAATAACTTGAGCCGACTCTAAATAACATGGGGTTTTGTAAAAGAAAATTGAAAAAGTCAAAAGCTCTGATTATTCTTAATTTTCAAAATATTTCCTCATTAGCTTATCTTCCAGGCAATATATATATAGACAGAGATAGAGAGCCATGTGTATCAATCATTTTACAGCTTTCACATGTTGACGAGAATAATCTCCGGTCATTTCCCAAGTCCAATCGGATATTTATGTTTTTTGGAATTAAGCAATTACCACCATAATAAACCAAACCAAACAAATTAATATTTAATTGTCATTTTCAGCAAAATTTGGAAAATTATTATCTAGTCCAGCTAATCAAGCGAGAAGAATTTCTGAATTCTCAGTCTCTCACACACGTGCAAAGAAGGAAGACCGAATCATTAATTTGGTTCGTATATGTTCTTGTTTTCTCTCAAAGATTAGTATTCGTACGTAAATTTGGTCGTATATATAATCTAATTCAACGCAGACATGAAAAGGCAACAAAAAAACCTCTATTCATGAATGAGAACACGGAAGACTGCGTTTACAGGTTCAATGGATATATTGACCGTTACGTCCTATATTTATACTTATCTGGTCGCCATGGCCCATCAAGCATATTTAGTCCACGCATATATCTATATAACGATATAAAACATGATCCACTTGCAATTCAACCTACATTTTAATCAAACTTTGCACTTGATCAACCTACTAAATACACTGTATTCGAGGTTTAGAAGCAATATTTCTCCTATGTGCATACAATTGCGTGGTTGGATTGCCAACGCTTTGTGCAAAATACATACTAATGTAGTGGTTTAAGGCAATTGCTCGTCCAGAAAAGGTCATGGGATTAATTCCGAAATGTCCTAAAAACATAAGAAGATAAACGTGGTATAATTTGTTCACAAAGTTGATATTTATTGATATTAATTTCTAAAAATGAGAAATATCAACTATGTCGTCCACCCATATTATAACATGAGTACGTATTCACAGCAAAATTTTGACTTTTCATCTACTCTCCCCCTTCCCTATAAATCAAACTAAAAAAAAATACATTGCATGTATTAAACTTAACACAACCCAAGTCATTAAGGCAAAGTCTTTCATGCCCCACCCGAACGACCCGGTTGGTGTTGGTTTAATTACATGTATCTGGAGGCGTAAGGGGCTGGATTCATAGTGGAAAAGAGCGACCCGTCTTGACCCAGTTTCGCCCACCCCACCATCTTTGCAATTAATTGTCTAACTTCCCTCATTTAACTATTCTGCATAATTGCTAAAATCCAGTTAATCAGACCACGTAGGTTTTGGGTTGAAGTCTTACCTGAAATTCCTCTTTTTGTATGCTTGAGTACAAATTTATAAATTTTTAATTGCATTCAAGCCCTTCATTGATTTTAACCACTTGGGCTTAGTAATATTCGATACTTGCAACAATTCTTAAATTCTTTTAAGATCAAATTTATTTAGAAACAATGTTAATTATACAATTATTCTCAAAAATTAGTCAATATATAGAGATGTATTTCTGAAAAATGTGCGTCCAAAGATGACTAAAATCCTTGATTCATCAACTAGAAGCACAAGTACTCAAACCTGCTATAGATTCGTCGTGCAACGGCAAAAACGACAAATCCATATCGAAAGCCAAAGTTAAATAGAAATAAAATAATCTAATGATAAGACAAACCACAACAAACTCCTAAAGAGTTCTTAAGAATTATTAGACTTAAACAACCTAAAGCAGTACTACCACTCCACATCTTCTTGAGCAACCAAAGGGAGCCATAGCGCCAATGGCATATCCAGGAATTTTTATAGCAGTAGGCTAAATTTTATTTTTTACAGGAGATATATTATAAGCCTTTTTTCACTTGAAAAAAAAATGTAACTAAAATTTTATAAATCAAACTTGACAATAGTACGAGCAAATATAACACAAAGAAGTACAAAATATAAATAAATATAAAATCAAACACATTGTTCAACTACTTGAAATCCAAGTTGAGTAAGTTCCTCAGGAATTGAAGTATCAACATCAAATGCAGAATGTGTATCCTTGTTATCGTTATCACTTTTTTTGAAGAATGAATAAATAGTTTTTCCTCTCTTTGCCTGTCTTTTATCATCATGTGACATGATATCCTAACAAGAAATATTAGGCACCAAAAATCATATATGCTAATTAATAATTCAAGTTACAAAAATAAAACATATATAACAATGCCCAAAAGTTTTCACCTAAACCCTAAATCATAAAAACTTAACAACAACAATTAAAATTGGAAATTGAATATAAAAAAAGAGAGAAAAACTTACCAAGATTGAAGAACCCACTGAAGATAGGTTGGTACAATTTTTTAGAGGGGGAGACCTATTTCTTCTAGGCTTTGAAGGTTCAAATATGGCGTTTTGGATTGCTATAAGAAAAATTTTAATGTTTGCTTCTAATCAAATTTATATAGGTTATACCCAAGGGGTTTGGTTTAGCAGATACTGGCTAATTCTTGCAGTTGGGGGAACGAAGTTCGAAACCCAGCATGTGAAAAACACCTCATGGGGAGAGCTTTACAATAAACAGTCCCAACTCGGAGTGATAGCACACTTTGGTTCACCCAAAAAAAAAAAATTATTGGTTATAGATTGCATGTTTACTATTTCCTATATGCTTCAAGAGTGGGCTTATTTCTACATAGACAGATAGCCTTATTTTAAATAGAGGGCTAGACTATTATTTACTTTACTTAAATTTGGCTTATATCACTAAGCCTACGGAAAAAAAACACCAGCAAGTGCATATCCGCTCTAGAGCCATACTGGCTAAATCCATAGTGCCTCATTGACTAAGTCTAAATTCGATGCAACCCGACATGTTCCTTGTATGTGTGGGCCAAAAGACGATGACTATTTCATGGCGACGTGGGTAGGAAGGGAGGCCATTGTCCCGAAAAGGGTGGCGACTGAGATTTTTCTTAGGGTTTTTCTTTATGAGAAACCTTTGCTATTACGTTTTAATAGCTCCTCAGTTAACAAATTTTTATGAGCAATGGTATGCTAGCTCATCAATCGAAGGCTCCCATACTCAATAACCATCCAAAATATTAAGGGTTTAAGTCTCCACGCTATAAGACTAATAAGCTGAGTTTGGTGTCTAGGGTTAGAGTAATTATGAACGAATGAAATTTTTTTTTATTTTTTTTTGAATTATGAATGAAATTTACCAATTCCAATAATCCCCATAAAATATCTTGTAACTATTCAATTTAATCCAAACGTGAGCATACCGTCTAATTAAGTTGTTTATACCTTTTCTCCATGTGCATTTGTACCAACAATAGTCTAAATTCCATCTCAAGAAGTAGTGTAAGCAAAGTCAAACCCAAACGTGTACATGTGATTCATTGCCAATTCACTTGAAAACTTGTGTTCCACGTCTTCAAAGTGAGCGTGCAGTTTATTTACGTCACACTCCAAAAGTCTTCAGTCAACTCCTACTTGGAAGACCATGGCAATTTCATATTTATTTTCTTTTTCTTTTTCTTATCTTTCTTCGAGCAAATTAAACAATTTTGTAGCTCACTACAGGCACTGTTCCTATTTCGGCTTCAATAATACTTGAGCCATTTAAATCAAGTTTTTGGTAATTTAAATGCTATGGAATTGAAAATTGTTTCACTTGGTGAGTAAAGATTGAAGAAAACGACATGCGTGACTGACTTTGTATTCTATGAAAAGTGAAAAGAATATTTTCAATCATACCACAATAAACAAAAAGAAATTATGGAAATAAAACGTGGTTTTTGTAGTTTTGTTTGGAAAAATTGACAAATTTGGGACCACATGATTGTGATTTGCCAAATCCATGCATCTCCAAATGAAAGCTGACCTCATTCGTGGCGTCTAAGGGCAACTTGTCATTTGAAACTTCTGATACAGATATATTTTTTTATGGTGTGTGAGACATGTGTGACTACAAATCATTTTAATTCAGATGTGATTAATTTGATATTTTATAGATAGGAGCCATTGATTACTCTCATTTATAGAAGAAAGTAAAAGTGGTTGAGCGAATTATTCTCTTATTAGATCGTCTAACACATTATTTTATAAATTGCTATTATTTGCTTTCTTACCTGTTAATTCTTGTTTTGTGACATTTACGAATTAACGAGTTTTAGTGTGGTTTTTATCTGCTTTAGTTTTGATTAACATGTTCGTTTATTACCCTCTTAAAATGAGTACTTTATATGTTCGTTTATTACCCTCTTGAAATGAGTACTTTAGATGTCGTATTGATGTCTTTAGCTGTACTGTTGAAGTTTATCTAATAAAAATTTATAATTGATAAAATAAAATAAAATAAAAGAATTAACAAGTTTAAAACGACAAAACCCACGAGGTATAGTAAAAGAAAGAAAAAACATGCAAAATACTGAATTACTAATAGGTTAAAAAAAAGGAGCTTCTTATTCCATGAGGAATTTAAAGAAGAAGAAAAAGATGTCATTTTTCAGGTTCATTGTCATATGGCCGACACAAGTGGGTGACAATATGACAACATTCTCATTAGTCAATGTCAAGGTCAAATTCTCTGTATGCTTTTTTGTCTCTTTCTTTCTTATTATAATTCTTATTTCTGTTTTTTCTTTTTTTCTTTTTAAAGAAAAGAAGGTAACGCATTCAACCCAAATATAACATTACATGATAAGAACAAACGTGTTAATGGCGGCCTCGTTAAAATCTTTCCGGAGAAAACCACTTTCTAGAATTTATTTCTTTTTCTCTTCTTGCTTAACTTTCTTTCTTTCTTTCTTTCTTTCTTTCTTCGAACAAAAACAAGAAAAGAAAACTCTGTTTATAATTGGTGGGGACCTACGTACTTTTTTAGTAGTTGAGCCTCCCCAATCAACCTTGCAAGTTGAACTGAGGGAGTTCATTTGTCTCAAACATGTGCTTGGAAGTAAGACCACAGAGTTTGAATTCCAATGTCAAAATTCTTGAAATTAAATGGATATGGACGTACATGAAAAATATAAAAATCCATTCATGAATAAGAACGTGCGTGGACAATTTGTACAGGTTCTATTCAATGGACCGACCCATCAACAATAATATATATTCTACTGTTAGTCTATAGTTAAATTTCCTTTAATAATTTGGTCATGGTCTCCATGGAACTTGAGTCTTGTTGTACTTCTCAAGGATTGGGTATTTGACTTTTAGCGCCCAATCTGATCAAGCTCATGACCTCATTTTCTGACGCCACCGCCCAATTCATCAAACTATACAATGTGAAAGTCTAACTTTAACCACTTTTTATCTAAAATTATTCGCCCCAATCAACCAGTTTAAATCCACTTTGAATACTTAAATTGGATTTTTTTTTTCCTATGCAAACGATATTCTACTTTAATGTAATATGAGGGAGTTTTGAATTCGGGTGCAGAGTAGGGGGTAAATCCTCTCTAACCAGTTTTTTTTTGTTTTGGTCAAACCACTCTAGCCAACTTGACTAAGTGATCATATTTAATAAATAAAAATGAACTAGTTAGTGCACCAACAATATGATTATTTCTCATGTCAAAGATGCATGTTTTATTTTCACGAACGGGTGAAGTCATGAATCAAAGAACTTAGATAGGGAAATCAAGGAATTGGAATTGAATTAGATCAACTGCTCCCCCTTATAAATCTCATTCATGATTTTGAGGATTTAAAATTATAGATTTTAACGTGAAACCCACATAATGAATCCACTAACCCCCAATGGGGGCGACAACTAGAACTTTTCTCACCTAATGGTTTTCTCTCTTATTTATTATTATTTTTTTGGGTAAGGAGTGACTTAAAAGTGCCCTTTCTTAACATGCACTTGTTTACTTACCAGAAATGAGTATTGGAATGAATTCAATTCCTAACCATAATTTAAAATTATGTGGGTTTCTAGTTAAAATCCACATAATGAATCCAAAATTATGGTTAGTGCCCTATTTATTAACACATAATGAATCCAAAATTATGCGGGTTTCACGTTAAAATCTATAATTTAAAGACATAAAACAACTTTGACCTCGCAGCTGCACCTAAGTTAAACCTTAGATTGCCTAGGTACGCTTCTCAAGATATCAAGTCACATGTAGTTTTTGAATTAGTAATCAAAATATAGGAAAACAAAGCTTAAATTCGATCTCAAATCCATCTCAACTTACATAAACAAAACTCCAAAATTTCCACCAATATGCTTAAAATAACTTAAATAAAACATTGAAAACTGTAGTAACCATTTCCTTTCAAACCCG
Source organism: Prunus avium (assembly GCF_002207925.1). The sequence continues at coordinate 107,974 of NW_018922019.1, forward strand.
ATCAATGAAGATAAAAGCCACAATGATTCATAATCAATATGTTTCTAAAAACCAATTTCTTTCCACATCGATCAATGAAATAATAAAATATAAAGATAAAAGTCACAATAATTCATAATCAATATGTTTCTAAAAACCAATTTCTTTCCACATCAATCTGTATACTGTAGAACCCATAACACATGACTTAATTGCCAACTTATAAGTATATACTTAATACTAATACTGAATATAGTATAAAACTCTCACCAATAAGTACCCAGAGGAAAGTAATGGCCAGACATGTGTGGAGTAATCTCGACACACGTACGAGAAAAACTAATCATATATGTACACAGGGAAAAATGATAATATCACCATATCTGAAGGCAATGGGGGGAAAGGCTGGCCGTATACTTGTGCAGACAAATTGAACAGGTAAGCCGGAGAAAATCCTGGCAACCACACATGCAGGCAAATATATTCTTGTCGAATACGTGCAGAGGAGGCTCGATGAATGTACATTCACACCAACATAGCAGAAATATGCACATTCACACAAGAAGAGCATGGATATGCTGGTCATGCATATGTGTGAAACACATTCTCCAAACTCAACATAAGTATATAAAAACCCAAGGGCAAATCCTTTTATAAACCCTTTAAAACGTTTTTCTAATCCTTCCCATATCTCAACACATAAGTATATATATCCATTTCATTGAGAGATTCATCAAATAATTTTATTTGAAGGACACCCTTTAGGGTATTCTATGATTTTTTTTCAACGATCCAAACAGTTTATTTTTAAAGTCTTCATTCATAGATCATCCTTACGAAAAATCAGACAAATTGAAAATTATTAAGGCATTTAATTGAGACCAACAAAATCAATTAATACGGTACTTCAAGAAAGTACTTAAATTTCAATAATTTAATTGCATGGTAAATTGTTATCGAATTCAAGTGATTTTTTGTAGAGATGATCTTTGAATGAATATCTACAAAATAAAAGGTTTGGATTAGATGCAGAGTGGGCCCTACAAAGGTTTTTTTCACAGGTTTCCATCGGTCCACAACATGTCGTAAGACATACTCTAAGGTCAAGGAGGCCTCGAATGGCATTCGGTCAACCAAGCCAGTGGGGCCCATCATCTAGATAAATAGCCCAGTAGGGCCCATGATCTAAGATTTTCGATCTGAAAGTTCCTAAAGGTACCGATTGGTCAACTAAACACATTCAATAGGTTTGGTCACGATCCAAAGGTTAGATCGTCATTGATCACACAATCGGGCATCGATCATTAACCTAACCTTAGAATCGTCAATTCAGAAGATCTGAACCTCTGATTCTAGATCCGTAAGTTCTTACACACCCATGGAAATATGAGGAGCAACATATCTCATAATGGGATCCATGCAACGGTATGATCGTTTCAGATGAAACAACACATTATAGGAAAACCTCCAATTGTCGATCAAGTGATAAAATCTCACCAATCGAAGCATACCGTCATGCTGGGGATGACATGATGTTAATTTTAGGTCTAAAATAGGTCACCAACAACCAACCCTCGTGCCACCATCGACAACGGTGTTTTGGGGGTAATTTCCGGTGAAGGTAAAACTCAATATCACCTAGGAAGGCCCATACCAAAATGTTTGGAATGACAAGAAGAACAACTTTTGTTCTAGTCTCGACGACACTAGATGGTCAGTTTGGCCTGACACACCCCCAAAACTCGTAGCTGTCGTGGGTGTTTAAATCAATACCAACCATTTACACCAATAGCTAGAGCATGAGGAGGGGATGAAGATACATACCTAGATCAACGAAAATAGTTGCTACTATCGTCGAAAACGGCGTCAGAATTTTCAGAAACCCTTGGCCCTTTTAAAGCTCACAACAGCGCCGTGAGGGACTGAGGTGGCTGGGTCCTTGGCCAGGTAAGGTCAGTGGTCTGCACGGAGCATTTTCTATTGGTCTAGTCGTCGGCTGTGACCGTTCCTGTAGCATGTGTGGTGCTTATTTTGAAGTGCCAATAACATCTCTATATAATCTATATATATAAAGCAAAAGGCAGAGAATGGTGAAACATTCAAAATACCAGAAAATGCCCTTAGTTAATGCAAATATTAAGAATTGAAATTATTAATTAAATGAGGATAATATGGTAAATTCACACTTTTTCATATTTAAAAAAATAAAAATAAAAATAAAAATCAAATAATGGATCCTATTTTTATGGAACACAACTACCCATGATCTTTTTTAATTCTAAAATAAATTTAAAAGTTTTTAAAAAAAGCCTCTGCAGGCGTGGAAGCGCGTGTAGAGAGGCTAGTAATAATAATAATAATACATAAAATAATGTCACTTTATTATTCTCCCCCATCGTTAGTTGAACCTAGATTTGAGCCTCGATAGCAAGTCAATTGAAGCCTTGAAAATTTATAAAGAGGGAGGAAGAGAAGGGAATAATCTCATTTGCGAAGTCCACAAAAGATGCACTCATGTGAGAAGGAAGAGTTTAGAAAAGAGAAAAAAAAAACGAGTAAATTAATAATAAAAAGGAAGGCAATTCCATATACTTGTTGGGAATGCTTTAACACTCAGCATAAATATATAATATTCCATAATTCATATATAATTCAAATTCATCATGCATATTATTAAATTATAAAATATAAACATGTATTTTGTTTGAATATATAACACACATATGGGGCATTATAATTAAGTAAACACTACTAATAATAGTTTACTGCAGCTGATGCACATGCTTTTATCAGCACATAATCGTCATTATGCGATTTAATTAATTCTATGGGTCCGATTAAGAAGAGTCTCGTTTGAGTTGCGGTACAATATGGTTATGGAAGTCAAAAGTTCCGATAAAATCCAGATTAGCAATTAATTACTCCTTTTGAACATGAGTTTGAGTTGAGTTAGCAGCCAACTTTGACATTAACTTTTTAACCTCAAAAGTATTTATTTTAAAACTTACTACGATTAATAAATCATTTTATAAAAGAATGTGATGACTATAATGGCATGTAATGTCTAAATGTCACCGGGGAAACTTTTTATCTCTTAACACTAGCCGCCATGCATCGCATGAGCACGTACAAAAGTTAGGGAAGTTACTGTAGGAAGAGAAAAAGAGTGTATGAGAGAGAGAGAAAAAATACTGTTCATAAATGTCAAAATGGTCATAGTGTGTTTTCCTCTGTTAGCTTATGTTGGACATTCCGTACAATCACATTTAAAAATGTCATAAACTTTTATAAAATTAATAATATAGAGCGGTGATTTCCCCACTCCAATTTTGTCCACTTACACTCCATTTTATAACTGAAAAAGGAGTGTAAGTGGGAAAATCATTACCCATATATATATTTGGGAGGAGACATGCGAGATAGAAGGAATAGGTGATTTGATAGTCGGGGATCGAGCAGGCTAGGGTGGAGGGGAGATCACATTGCCTCAACGAGGGGCGCTAATGAGAAGGGATGTAGCTATTGGGTGGGGGCGGCGGCAAGGGTGGGTGGGTCGTCGTGTGAAGGGATATCAATGCTGGGGGTGGTAGCTGGGATCGGTCGGGTTGGGTAGGCGGATGGTAAAAATCATTACTTTTATTTTAAAAATTTTGAAATGGAATTTTTAGTAGCAATAATTAGAAATTTGTATTAATTTTAAAATGAACTCTAAATTTTTTGAACATTAACTATATGTAATAATAAACAACACCTAGTTACTATATGACTAGTCAACAACTAGTCATAGACACAAGAACACTACTACACATTAATCATATCTCCAATCAAATAATCAATTTAACTTGCAAGTCTAGAAGAATTCTAAATTTAGGACTCCCGAGTGCTAGAAACAACTACATTAATCAAGGTGTGTACATTCATTCACTATCACCAAACAAGCAAAGAATGAAGAACACACTACAAACACAGTCAACACCAGAAAAAGTTTACCCATAAACCCACCACGGGGAAAAATTGGGGATTATCAGTCCGACCAATAAATCCACTAAATTTGAGGACACTTGACTAGTCGACCAAACTAATCAACCAGGTACCAAAAAAAAAAACATGAATATTGAAAAACATGATGCAATGCAATATTTGTGAGTGATTTACCTTTGTTGATCATGAATTGCAGCTTAGCCGATGGTTAAATACATCATCAATGAATGAACCTTCTCTGATCGTCAACTTAAGAACCTAACAAATGGGGCAAGAAAAGCCAAAACTTAACTAGAACCTAACGAATATTTTTTTTCAATGAATATAATAGTGTTAATCAAGGAACGTGTAATTTAGTAATATTTCTCTTTTCAATATTAAAGAATATCCTTCGTCAAAATAATGGGATGATAAAAATCATCCCCCGAAAGAAAGTACTATGAATCCAATACATCTAATGTAGTGATGAATGAAGTTCGTTTCTGTCATATCATTCATCTGGGAATTCTACAACCGCGTTGACAGCTTTGGACTCGGCAAACAAAACGTAGAATATACACTGTTATCCAATGTAAAAATAATACATGGTTTTCATTTCATGGAACGTGGAAAATGTTTCAATCTGGAAAACGTGACAGAAAAGTAAAGCAAAGACCCCCCCACGCCCAACAATTACCCCACTATAATAAAATAAAATAAAATTACAAAAGTTAATACACATGACAGAGACAGCGTCGGGTCAATATAGAACTTCTATATGTTCCCCTTTCTATTCTTTCATTTGCTGAAAAAGAAATTAAATCCATAACACAATTCAAATGATTTTATTTATTTAATTTGATATGGCGTGCTTGACTTTTCACATCTTCTACCCAAGAAATTCAACGCTCACGACCGACATGTCGTACAACTTGCAGTCTTTATAATATTCCTCTGTATACAAACAGCACAGCACACCAACTCCAGGCCAGTCTCTTGGCACTATTTTATTATTATAATAAATATATATTAGTATATATATGGAACTAAAAGCTCATGCCAGCTCTTCACTGAGACTACTCGTTTATATCTTTATCTTTCATTCTCTTTCTTCCCAGCTTCCTTTCTGGTTCTATATATTTGCTTCATCCACCCAAGTTTGGTCAAGATTTTGGTGAAGGAGTCTTCTGCCTTGTGATTTTATTATTTCTTCTTCTTCTTCAAAGTCAAATTCAGGAGTCATATATATAATATACTTGGTGGTGAGAGATTTGCCTGCTTGCTGTTGAGGATTTCTGGAAAACAAGAATTCAAGTGTTGTTTTCAAAAGGATATGGACTACTCATCTGCTGCATATGATGATACTTCTTTGGATCTTAATACCAAGCCTCTCCGACTTTTCGATGATACTCCGGTAGGTGCAAACTTTATGTATCTAGAGAACTAAGCTCTTTCTCTCTCTCTCTCTCTCTCTCTCTCTCTCTCTCTCTCTCTCTCTCTCTCTCTCTCTCTCTCTCTCTCTCTCTCTCTCTCTCTCTCTCTCTCTCTCTCTCTCTCTACTAGATAGTTATCTTTTAACTTACAGAAGTTGATTGGTTGTTTTCAGATCAAGAAAGACGTGCATAGCAAAATATTGATTGACTTTGGGAGGCAGCTTTCAGCAAATGAAGAGGTTTGTTTTCAATTCTTTCTCCACCTTAGCTTCTCTATCTTCTGTTTTGTCGCTATATCAATGAAGGCCTTGAACTAGGATTTAATGTGTCTAGGAGCATATTTTTCAAGCTATTATCATATTGGATCGAAAGCGCCCAAATCTTCGACAGACGTCTTACAAATTAGGATGATTAAAGTACTAAATATGAAACATTAAATATCAAATGATTTATTAACTATTGGATTGCATGTCTAAAGAGTTTGTTAATTTTGTTCTCAGAGTGGTGCTCTATTGGAGGAATTGCAACGGGTGAGTGCAGAGAACAAGAAGCTAACCGAAATGTTGACGGTGATGGGTGAGAGCTACAATTCTTTAAGAAGCCAGTTACTGGATTACATGAGCAAGAACCCAGAGAAGGAGCTTAGCCCAATTTCAAAGAAAAGAAAGTCTGAAAGCAGTAACAACAACAACACCAACAGCAACAATATCATCAATGGAGCAGTGAATGGAAACTCTGAGAGCAGCTCCAGTGATGGAGAATCTTGCAAGAAACCAAGGGAAGAGACCATCAAGGCAAAGATTTCAAGGGCTTATGTTCGTACCGAAGCATCAGATACAACAAGCCTGGTAAGTAATTAGTCCTTAATCCATGTCTTATACAATGTCACTGAGGAATGTTCTTGTTGGTTTAGTTAATAATTTAAGGTTTGTATTGAGCAATTTTTTTGTGTATTTATAGGTTGTGAAGGATGGATATCAATGGAGAAAATATGGCCAAAAAGTTACTAGGGATAATCCTTGTCCTAGAGCTTACTTCAAATGCTCTTTTGCTCCAAGCTGCCCTGTCAAAAAGAAGGTGAGCCCAAATTCAAAACCTTCCCCCTCTTAATGCTTCAAAACTTATTATGTATACAGAAGAATTAATTGGTTTTAAGAGCAGGATTTCTGTTCAGTTTTTTCCCCCTTTTAAGTGGCATATTAATTAAAGGTTCTTCTTGTCCATGGTTTTTGCTCTTCAGGTGCAGAGAAGTGTTGAAGACCAATCTATTCTGGTGGCAACTTATGAAGGTGAACACAATCATTCCCACCCTTCTCAAATTGAAGCAACATCAGGCTCAAACCGCAGCATGACCTTAGGATCAGTCCCCTGCTCAACCTCCCTTGCCTCATCTGGACCTACCATCACTCTTGACTTGACCAAATCCAAGTCCAGTGCTGATACTAAAAGTATAAAAACAAGAACCGAAACACCGGAAGTTCGAAAGTTTTTGGTGGAGCAGATGGCTTCTTCCTTGACAAAAGATCCCGATTTCACGAAAGCACTAGCAGCAGCCATTTCAGGAAGAATACTTCAACATAATTCTTACTGAAAAGGAATGGTGGAAGTCAATTAAGAGAATTGGTTTTCACTTGGTCAGACTGGTTTTTGAAGATTAGGTGTATATGTAAATACAACATTGGAAAAGAGGACAACTTTTGAATTCACTTCAATTAGGGCCTAGATTTCTTCCATACTTGGACTCCGAGTTTCAGCTTATATAAACTGCAGTGCCTGGCTATCGATTCAGCTAGGCATTGATCTGGAAACCGGCTTTTGTAGCTCTGGAAATCGATCATTTCATTCTTGCTTCAAGCATGGCCAAGACTCAAGAGGCCAAGAAAATGTATTAAACAACTCTTAGATCGTTTAGCTGTGACACACTGTATTATGTACTTTTTGTAGTTGCAATGCATAACAGTTTTTCTGTCAAAAAATTCTTGCAAATGCTGCTTCTCTTTTACATGTCCTACCAAATTTGGCATCCACTCTAAAGAGGATGCTCAGTTGCCAAAACGGAATTGAGTGTAGATAGTTGATGTGCGACTAAGTTCATAAAGGATCTTTTTCGACCAAAAAAACAAAAAGCAGATGAAGGATCTCAACTACTGTGAGATTCTTTTGCCAATTGAAATCTACGACAGTCGGTGTTTGTTTCTCGGTCAATGTTAGACAGAGGAGGCTTTCAAAGAGAACATTGTCTTTGACAGAACCTACCATTGCGTTGAGTCAAAAAGAAAAAGGGAAAACAATGAGGCAGTTGAGCGAAACTGGGAAAAAAAGAGGGGAAGAAAACAAAATCAACTGCATTAATAAATTGTGAGCAAACAAAACTGACCCAAATATATATTTTCTATAGAGAACAAGAGCTAGACCAGTCTAATGGAGTAATTTACATGTAATGACCTCATTAGTTATCGTTGTGAAAAACAAGTTATTCATAGCTTTCTAGTCCTAAGTTGGATCCTTAAGCTTCCTCCAGCATTTTCTCTTCGGTTACTCGAAACAGCGATCTTGTTCACGTGCTTCTGCTGCGTCGGCACTCCTGAAACGGGAAGGATCCATTGAGATGATCATTTGTTAGTCCACCAGCTCCATGGAAAACTTGAGTGAATGTAATCAGCCTCAGGTGGTGATTTCAGCAAGCAAAAGAAGGATTTTGACCAGCTCCATGTTAAACATTTCTACTTTTCGGTCACACAATCTCCTAAAACTTTGTTCCTCAAAAGATATCTATGGTCTAAATTTAAAGCCTATACGGCTCGGCATGGCCAGTAGCATGTAAATTTGGGTGCATAATATTTAATCCTTCAAAACCAAATTACAGAACCGAGAAAATAATTCAACAATACAAGTACTGCATATTACTATACAAAAACGAAATCATTACACTATATGAAGATACTGCAAGTATTATCATCACTTCAGATCAGAGAAAGCCGTGACCTTCTTGGTAACAGGGCTGGTAAAGGACCAGAGAGAGCCGAAAAGGTCCTAACCTTACCCACAAGCTGCTCCGGGTAAGAGAAAACGCTAGTTGTATTCTCTCCCTCACAGACAGCTCTGGCCAGCACCGCCTTGGCAACAGTAGCTCTGATGTCATGCGTCTCAAGCCACAGAACCCCCAACCTTCACGCTGTTTAAAATATTAAACCATTTTTACCCAAATTGATTTAGACGTTGGAGTAATCGACTGTGACTGAACAACGTGGCGATGGTGGGGCAATGAATTTTAATGTGTGAATCTGTTGGTAATAGTCCAAAACCAAGCATCAATGGCTTGTGTAGTTACAGAGAGAAAACAAAAGGTATCAATGGCTAAACCCAAAACCAAATACGACTGCCAGCTCAGGTACTTTTTCTCCTTCTCTCTCTTTCTTGACCATTTTGTCCTCCTCAAAACTCAAGCTCTTGTATACCCACATGTGTTGGATTTGTCTTTTACATTGTTTGTGGTTCTTTGATTGTGTTAAATAGGGCCAAGCAATCAGGGAAGATGAGGATTGGGTGGGAAGGGGGTTAAGGACTATATTGCCCTCCAATTCTGTTTCACATGAGCCTCACGTGTGAATATCAACAGAATTTTGGTGAAATCCGCTACAATCTAACGGCAGGTGTGAAATTGACCGTTTTTAATTCAGGGGGTTAAGTTCGACTAGGGTCCTAGTTCGGGGGTGCATGGCAATTTACTCAATTGGAAAATTAAACACCATTTTATTTTACATTCCTACACAAACCAAACATGTGAAAGGAATATAAAGTGGTATTTCCTGTTTACTTTCCCAAAATTACCAAACATGGAAAATGAATTTTCCATTTCCCATCTCTTGAAAAAGATATGGGAAGTTATTTTCCATCAAATCTTTTCCGCGAACGAAATGGGCCTAAGAGAATACATATCGCAAATCTTGGGCTTGTGTTTCTTCATCAAAGTAGGTATTGGAAGTGACATAACATACGAGTAAACCCAAAGAGAAAAAAGAGAAATAACATACTAGAAAGAGATGCTCTGCTAATTTTTGAACCAGAGAAGAAATTATGTAGAGTATAAGAAATCGGTGTTGTTCGGAGGATTTGGGAAGTTTCCGGGGAAATCTGAAAATTTCCGAAAAAATTCCGAACACGTTCCAGTCCAGAGAGGGCCCAAAAGAAAGAATGACACCCCCCACATCCAACTAGTGGACCCAACTTATCCAACTACCTTCCACACAACAAAATCACAACGTTTTATAGGTCCTGCTAATTCCCCATAACAATAATTCAAAAAACAAAGAAAAAGAGGAAACTTGGCAGCCACAATTCATGGCCACTACAACATCTCTGCTTCCCAAATCCCCCTCACCATTTCTCACCAACACACCTTCATTCCCTTCAACCCATTTCACCAAGCTCTCATTTTTGAGCCCATCAGACCACCCCAATTGCACAAAAAGGCAAAATCTTCACACACAAGCCAAAAAGAAGAACCCCTGGCGTGACCCTTTTGATGATGGAGAGGACCCAGACATGGGGTATGGCTCTCTTTTTGCAGAGGGGAAGCAGGAAGAGGATGACAGACCGCCTGAAAACCCGGATAATCCATACGGGTTCTTGAAGTTCCCAATGGGGTATAGTGTGGAAATTGCATCATTGGCTTTGAAAGTGAGGGGGGATGTTAGGAGGTGTTGTTGTGTGGTTTCTGGTGGTGTATATGAGAACTTGCTGTTTTTTCCGGTTATCCAGCTTATCAAGGATCGGTACCCGGGTGTGCAAGTGGATGTAGTGGCGTCTGCCAGAGGGAAGCAAGCTTATGAGTTGAATAAGAATGTGAGATGGGCTGATGTCTATGATCCTGATGATCATTTTCCTGAGCCTGCTGAGTACACTGACATGGTTGGACTTCTTAAGGTTGGTTTGTTCTTGTTCTTTTAAACTATTTTCGTAATTGATTTATATCTAAAAGTTGATAATTTCTTTTTTGGGTCAGTTGAATAGATATTGATGAGCTTAAATAGAATGTTATCTGGGTGATGTTGATTAAGATATATAGTGTTTAAGGCTCTTTCTGCATATACCTGCCAAAATTTTGTCTTTCTTCTATTTGTTTGCAGTCATACCACCATGTTTCAATGGAAAATGTGGTGCTCCAATATAGGTTGGGTATGCTTAGTGTAAGTTAGGTGCTCCAAGAGGTAGTCTTTCTTCTATTTGTTTGCAGTTATACCACCATGTTTCAATGGAAAATGTGGTGCTCCAATATAGGTTGGGTATGCTTAGTGTAAGTTAGGTGCTCCAAGAGGTATTGGACTGTAATGAGAAGAAAAAACAGAGAGAGCATTGAGGGCTTTTGCATGAATGGAAGCTGAAAAAGGAATTAGTTGTTTTCACTAAAAAAAAGATATGATTCATTTGATGGTTAAAGTTTTCAATCAGTGCAATTCAATGTTAAGTTTATTTAAGATGAACTAAAATGCAGATGTTCATCAGTTTGCTACAACAGCAGCAACACGATTTTTTCAAGGTTTAAAAGTTTTTATCGGTAATGTAGCCAAATTGTGTTTGTTATAAGAGTAGTTATATGGCATGGTTCTTTCTGTTTGGTGGAGCTTCTCCAAAGAAATATTTTTTTGGAGATGTTCTCTTACAGTGTCGTGTTAGAAACTCCAGCTTCTCGAAGGAGACGTGGTTTTGCTTCTTGGATAGCAGATAAAGGATTTTCATATTTTGCAGCCAAATGATTCTCTCTTCTTGAATCACAGATAATTAAGAAAATAAGATTATCATCAAGAATGATATTTCCTTTTTTGTCTGCAATGCGGCATTGGACCAATTAAAGATCGACTAAAGGGGCTTTCATACTCAAGTACACTAAAAACAGATTATTACAGGCCTACTACAAATTTAAGAATCCTGCTAAATCTTGGTGGCATTATGTATTTGTAGTTCATAATTATTACTACTTGATTAAAATTTGTAACACACTGCTCTGTTTTTACAGAATAGGTATTATGACATGATCTTATCAACCAAGCTAGCAGGGATCGGACACGGAATATTCTTGTTCATGACAACAGCCCGAGAACGGGTGAGCTATATTTATCCAAATGTAAATGCTGCAGGAGCTGGATTGTTTCTATCTGAAACATTTACACCAAATAGCATGAATCTCTCTGAAGGCGGATATAACATGTGAGTTTACAACATATCACAGATTATTTTGATACTTGTTGGGAAATATAGAAACCTCTGGAATACAATAGTGAGAATGTTCCTTTTGAGCAAAGATAGTAGTAACATGAATTGGTAAAAATATTATGATATGATTTTGATACTTCCTTTAGATTCTGTATCTAGAAGATTCACACATGTTTGTCCATTCAGGTATCACCAGATGGTTGATTGGTTGGGTAGACCGGTGCGGGATGTGCCACGGCAACCTCTGCCCCCACTTAAAGTATCAATCTCAAAGAAGCTAAAGCAGGTTGTAGAGTCCAAATATCAGAATGCAGGTGTAAATAAAGGAAAATATATTGTGATTCATGGGTTGGAATCGGATTCGAAAGCCTCAATGCAGTCTAAGGGGGATGCTGATAGCTTACTGCCCATCCAAGTGTGGGCTACAATAGCTCGTGGTATAAGGTATGAAATTTTATGGATCTTTTAAGGCATTTTAGATTGAACTAGCTAGCATGTTTACTTAATAGTTATATATTATATATTTATATACTCTTTTTCTGTAACAATGGTTGGAGGTTGACAGCAAGTTATTAATGTAGAATTGCATTTGATATTTTATGTTTCAACAGGGAATTTAGGCCAGTTTTTGTCATTCCACATGAGAAAGAAAGGGAAAATGTGGAGGAAGTAGTGGGAGAAGATACCAGCATTGTGTTCATGACAACCCCTGGGCAGGTATGGATAACTTTGCTAATTTCCCAAGAAACAATTGTTGAGCAAAAACAACCGAACTTGGAAAAACGACATGCAAGAGAAATTTTGGAGTGATTATGGTGAATATATGGGTGGGTAGGAGAACCATCTGTGTCATACAAATAATTTTTCTGTGCCTATCTTGACACTTATTCTCCTACTGCCCCCAAGAAACCTCATTTGTTTCGTGATATCAATCCTCCATGTAGAGCAGTGTTTTAAATAGCGATTTCAAAGCATGCTTTGTAGCTAGCTTTATGGCGTAGCGCTCGACTTTTTCTGTTAAGGTTGTTTCAGAGGTGACAGGATTGACACTCTTGAAAGCACAAAGCATGTTCAAATTCTAATGGTTTCACTTTACTTTCACTCATTTTTTCTTCTCTGTTTTCTGCTTCAGCTTGCTGCCCTTATCAATGACTCAGCTGGTGTAATAACTACTAACACTGCAGCTATCCAACTTGCAAACGCACGCGAAAAACCCTGGTAAATCACATATGGCAAGACTAATTTGCTAACATTACATAAGCACTTGCTTGAACACATATCTGTTGTGTTATTCACTTATTTATTTGCCATTGAATTTTGAGCTTCAAATCGGTTTCCTTCCAAAACATACACCATATCATCGAATTCATTTATTCGAAAACGTCATTGTTTTGCAGCATTGCATTATTCGGTTCTGAAGAGAAAGGGAAACTATTTGTTCCCAACACAGAAGAGAAGAAGAATTGTGTTATTGTTTCATCCAAGACCAGACAATTAAAGGATATCGACACTGAAGCTGTTAAACGCGCACTTCAAATTTTCAATGTGTCCTTAGCTCTAGTCTAAATGGGGTTGGGGGTTATCCTGATAACTGATTAATTTTTTTTTAAAATTATTTTAAATGTTGTATTATATGCACTCTTTACCTCAGTTTGTATAGCAGATCATTAAGCTACAATAACAATTAATAAAATTGATTCTCTCAACGTTGAACATAGTCCCAAATCATTTGGGTACAAATTATCCCTATTGAGTTTAACATGATTACAAATCAGGAGATCCCGGGTTCGAATCCCGGTTGTTGCAACGTGTAAGTGTCCATTTGACATTGCTTATTTGGGGTGATAAGTGATTTTTTTTTTTAAAATTTGGGAAGCCTAGTCCGTTTGGTAAACTAAAAGAAAGTCACTTATTGTTAAAAATTGCTATGACAAAGTTATAAGGGAAAGCTAATGAGGTACTTTCATTTTCTGATTATGAAGGAATCAGTTTCAAAGAGGCGCTGGGTTTAATGATTATGCGGTAATCATTTTCTAATTATGCGGAAATCAGTACCAACACTTAACAAAAAGTTTACCAAATGCCAAATTGCTTTCTCTCATAGCGATTATTTTCACAGTACAACAATGCCAAATTGACCCTAGTTGCATTAGTTTCTGCCTTATAGATATGAATTTGCTAGTTTCAACGTATCCAAAGTAGATATTAATCTTCCACTATATGATATTTTAATATAATTTTTATAACATATGTTATTCTTACTGTGAGAATTATTCTTATTCAACACGAATGTATTATTGAAAAATACGTACGTACATATATATGTAAAAGACTATAGCTGCTCGTCTATGCTATTTATTAAAGACAATTTTAAAAAAACCAGTAAAGCCGTTCGGCTATCCTATTTTTTTAAAAACAAGTAGAAAAAAATCGATTATAGCCGAACGGCTATACTATTTACTAAAAAAACAGATCAGCCGCACAGCGCCTGGGCGCCTACATGTGAAATAGTATAGCCGTGCGGCTAGACCTTAAAAAAAAAACTACGTATAGCCGTGCGGCTGTACTTTTTTTAGTATAAAAAAGAGGACCCCAGCGATTAGGTGCCACGTGTCAACACAAAGTCTATTTTTGAAAAAAATAAAACACGACGTATAGCCGTGCGGCTGTACTATTTTTTTATTACAAAAAACCCTCTATCCATTATAGCCGCACGGCTATACTATTGACGAAAAAAAAACAGAGCAGCCGCACAGCTCCTGGGCGCCTACGTGTAAAATAGTATAGCCGTGCGGCCATACATTTAAAAATAAAAATAAAAAACTAAGTATAGTCGTACGGCTATACTATTTTTAATATAAAAAAAGGACCCCCAGCGATTAGGCGCCACGTGACAACAGTCTATTTTTGAAAAAAATAAAAACCCGGTGTATAGCCGGGCGGCTGTACTAGTTTTTATTAAAAAAATAAGACCCTCTATTGATTAGTGCCATGTGTCAAAAATAAGTATAGCCGCCCAGCTATACTATTGAATTAAAAAAAAACTTAAAAATAAAGGACCCTTTTATTTACATTAGTTTGTACCTTATACATATTAATTTGTTAGTTTCAACATATCCAAGGTAGATATTAATCTTCCACTATATGATATTTTAATATAATTTTTATAACATATGTTATTCTTATTCAATAATATGTGAGAATTATTCTTATTCAACACGAATGTATTATTGAAAAATACGTATGTACATATATATGTAAAAGACTATAGCTGCTCGTCTATACTATTTATTAAAGACAATTTTTAAAAAACCAGTAACGCCGCTCGGCTAAACTATTTTTTTAAAAACTTGTAGAAAAAAATCGATTATAGCCGAACGGCTATACTATTTACTAAAAAAAAACAGATCAGCCACACAGCGCTTGGGCGCCTACGTGTAAAATAGTATATCCGTACGGCTATACTATTTTTTAGTATAAAAAAGAGGACCCCAGCGATTAGGTGCCACGTGTCAACACAATGTCTATTTTTGAAAAAAATAAAACACGGCGTATAGCCGTTCGGCTGTACAATTTTTTTTTTTTAAAAACAACCCTCTATCGCTTATAGCCGCACGGCTATACTATTTACCCAAAAAAAAACACAGAGCAGCCGCATAGCGACTGGGCGCCTACGTGTAAAATAGTATAGCCGTGCGGCCATACATTTAAAAAAAAAAACTGAGTATAGTCGTACGGCTATACTATTTTTAATATAAAAAAAGGACCCCCAGCGATTAGGCGCCACGTGTCAACAATCTATGTTTTTAAAAAAAAAAAAAAACACGGTGTATAGCCGTGCGGCTGTACTATTTTTTTTTATTAAAAAAAGGGTTATTCGCAGCAATGGTCCCTCAACTATACCCGTAGTTACACTTTGGTCCATCAATTCAATTATTAGTTACGGGGGTCACTCAACTAGGTGCTATGTTGCACCAGTAGTCCTTCCGTCAAACTCTGTTAAATTTTCTGTCAAAAATGCGGGTAAGTTTGGAAATTCATCCACAACCCCTCCCTCTCCTCCACAACCCTCCCTTTCTCTCTCTGAGCGAACTTAAAATTTGCAGCCCCATTGGTGTAGAACAAAAGAAACCCTCTACACATCCCTATCCCCAGCAAACAATAAACTCATGAATATTCATGGTCCCAACCTTTTAAATTGAAACAGTAACCTCCACATAACCACCATTAATCCCGATTCCAACCACCTTCTGGTTACCATAAAACCCAACCACCCTCTTTCTCTCAGTGACTCACTCTCTCACTCGTGAAATACAAGTAAAAACACA
>NW_018922019.1:125208-243766 GCF_002207925.1 Prunus avium
ATGCACCGGATCCCATCAGAACTCCGAAGTTAAGCGAGTTTGGGCGAGAGTAGTACTAGGATGGGTGACCTCCTGGGAAGTCCTCGTGTTGCATCCCTTCTTTTTTTGCCTTGTTGACGTTTCAATTGTCGTGGGCGTTTGCTTTCCGTTAGAGCTGGCAAACGGGTCGTTTTAACGGGTTCCGGGTCGTTAACGGGTTAACCCGTTTTCTTAACGGGTTGACACGAACACGACCCGTTAAGTTAACGGGTGACAAATACTAGACCCAAACACGACCCGTTACAATTCGCGAATATCCGACACGACCCGTTAACCCGTTAAGAATAAACCAGAAAGAAAAAAAAAAAAAAAAAAAAACTATCACAGCTTCTCTACCAACACGCCTTCTCTGTCTTTTTTCCCCCAAACCCCAACCCTAACTTTTCTTCCCTCTTTCCCTCTTCATTTCAGTCCTCTCACCCCAAAACAGTATATATCTCTCTCTCACAGATATCTTAAAAACTTAACAACTAAATAAATTGAGGAAGAAAGAAAATTCAAAATTAACTGAGAGAACCAAAACCAACAACTCTAGAATCAATCACCCTCTGTGGACCGACCTAGATACCTCCTCCTTGATCCCTGGTGGCTGGGTTGGCGAAGTCATCCCTGGTGGCTGGGTTGGCGGAGTCTATTGAGTGGAGAGAAGAAGAGCAGAAGAGAATCTTGACAAAAAGATAGCAGAAGAGAAAAAGAGAAGAACAGAGCAGAAGAGAAGAACGAGAGGAAGAAGAAAAGGAAAAGGGGAAAGAAGAAAAAGACAAAAAGGTAAGAAGAAAAAGACACGGAAAGAAGAAAGAAAAGGGGAAGAAGAAAAGAAAAGAAAAATATTTTGCAAAATTACAAAATTAACCTTCTTAACGGGTGGTAACGGGTTAACCCGTTTTCGACCCGAAACGACCCGTTAGCTTAACGGGTGGCTAACGGGTTCACCCGTTTTCAACCCGACCCAATAAGCTCAACCCAAATACTGATAATTTCGTGCGAATTCGTGTCGTGTTAACGGGTCGTGTGCAATATTGCCGGGTCTATGTATAGTGGCTTTGTGTGTGGCAAAGCAGTGCACTGTGAAGATTTTGTGGACTTTAGCTTGAAGGTTTGGAACTTTAAATCTTTGTCGCAAAACAATTTGTTCATCCAAATACATGCGGGAAATCCTATTTATTTAGAATTACTGCTATGTCATCTTCTGAATCATTTGGGATCCAATTCCAATAACATTAACCTTTTCTTAATTTTTTTTTATGGGATATTAATTTTTTATTTTTTCTATTTGCTGACATTTGAGAAGATTGACTCTTGACCATAGTCTAAAATATCGATAATATCGACGAAATTCGAGATATTATCATTTTTTCGGGTCACAGATATTTCGGAACGTGTCCATACACATATCATATAAATATCGATAATATCAAAAAATATTAATGTCAATAATTTCGCTCACACTTCAGCATTATTTTGTCAAAATATCGCTATAATATTGAAAGGGAGCTGATTTCCCCACTCCTCTTTTGTCCACTTACACTCCCTTTGTTAGAAATAGTATGTTCCCACTCCTCTTTTATCCACTTACACTCCCTTTTTTTGTTAAAGTAAAAACTATTAAAAAACAAAAGGGAGTGTAAGTGGACAAAAGGGGGGGTGGGAAAATCACCACCCTATTGAAAATATCGATCTAATGGAAAAAAGGAAAAAAAAAACACAAAGCACACACGCAAAGGGGATTCGAACCCCTACCATTTCACTCCTCCAACGCCTTAACCACCACATTGCTTATGTTTTTGTCATAATATACAAAGGGGAACTCTATGTGGTACTAAGTCACTCATGTATCTTACCATGCAATGTATAAATTGTAAAATATTGTAGTAAATCATTATATCTAAATGATTATGGTGTGTTTAATTTTCTTTCATTAATTACTACATATTTTCTACACTCGTAGTGTTTGTCACCTCGCTATATAATCAACTTAAATCAGTTAAACCCATCATGCAATGCATTTCCTTCCAAATTTTTGTGATAAATTAATAGATAATTGACCAAATAAACATCCTCCAAATTTTCAATAAAAATTTCCAAGTTTTTCTTACAATTTCCGTGGTTTTTATTCAATTTTCATCGATATCGATAATATCCCGATATTTCCATCGAAATTTTTGTATTTTTGAACTACCGATATTTCCGATACCATCGATATTTTGGACCTTGCTCTTGACCAATCCTATCTCACTTGAAATTAATAAATAAAAATAGATTATTATAAATAAACCCAATCCTAGGCATGTATTTATAAAAAAACTCACACACTATTGAAACATAGAAACACACCCAAAATCAACCCCAAAATCAACAATTGTATATTTTTTTGGTGTGTTTATAAATGGGTTTTGAGTGTGTGTAATGATGGGTTTTGGGTGTGTTTATAAAGTGTTTTGGGTGTTGGGTTTTTTTTATAATTTCAGCCCCCATTTTGGGTGTTTTAGTGAAACCCCCAAATAAAAAAAGGTTCTCAAACCCAAACCCAAACCCTAACCCTAACCTTATTTCAGAACCACAACAAAAGGGGGGGTGGGGTGGGGGAGGTGGTCTCTACCCCTACTCCCCTCTCCCCCTCCTCTTTTATCCTCTTCCCTCTTCCCTCTTAACCCCTCTCTATTCCTTTGTCCGAATTTCTGAGGGTGACTCTTTTGAGTTGTTGCCCCCTTGTAAAGAAGCCACTTCTCCCCCTTCCCCCACCCTGTATCTCTCCTTCCATCCCTCCTTTTCCTTCTTCCTTTCCTCATCTTCTTAGGTTTCTTTGTTGTTGTTGTTGTAGGTTCTTGGGTTGCAGGTATTTACCTTGTCCCCACTGTGGCGGCAACGACTGTAGTAGAGGCGACAATGGCGACGCCTCTGCAATTTTTTTGTTGTTGTTCGGGTCTGCCTTCTTGCAAGCCTTAGTTGTGGGCCTTGGTTAGCTTTGTTTGGTTATGAGTTGTTTGGTGTTTAATAAGTGCACAGTCCTACAAAAATTGAAATAGACAATGGGAAAAAATCGTCGTCTTTTTCTTTTGAAAACCGTCGTTAAATCGACCGCCATCTTTTGAATGTCAAATTACGACGGTAATTCACCTTCATCTATTATTTGTAAAGACGATGGTTCTTTCAGAAAAACCATCTTCTATTAGATGTAAACACGACGGTTTTTCAGAAAGAAGCGTTGTCTATTAGATGTAAAGACGACGATTTTTCTAATAGAACCGTCGTTTATTATATCCAGAGACATCGATTTGTTTAAAAATCGACGTCTAATAAATCTAAAGATGACGTTTTGTTCCAAAAAACCGTCATTTATTAATTGTAAAACGTAGTGATTTTACATTTTTGGTTTTTTATTTTTTTATATTTTATTTTATAAGGTTTTCAACAGCTCTACAACGATTTTAACTAGAAAAACAACCATAATGCGTTATGAACAATAAATTCATGTCCAAATCTTCTATTTAGTAAAAAAATATTTATTTCATAAAACTTGAAGATTCAAAAGTAATTACATTGTTAACCAATCTTGATTCCTACTATATCCATACAAAATACCATCTCCATAGCATTAACCTATAATTACAAAATACCATATCCAAAGCATTAACCTATAGTTCTTGTATCTTCCACAATTTGTACTTGGTCTCCACATTCAACTGTCATCTTGGTGTTTACAAATCTGCTGTAATAATAGTATGTCTGCTGCACCTCTATAGCTCAGTGGCCTCAACCTGCTGTAGTATGTATGAACCAAACATTAGCTAACAGCTGTAGGATTTCAAAACATTTTTCCGAAGTTCATTTGAATATTAAACATGCATTAATCAAATTAATCGCAGCGGAAGTCTATGGTGGTTGTTTAAATTCAAAAACAAAACTTCTTCCAAGTATCTTAAGCCATGAACATTGATATGTTTTTCATAAATGAAAATTCAAGAGAAAGGATAAGATCTAATTACCCTTGAAGCAATTATATGAACCAATTTGTGTTTGGTCTTCTCTTGATGATTTCCTCTTTGTTGATCTCCTCTTTGATCTTTGCTCCTTAATCTTTCTCCTCCATGTGAGCCACAAAAGTATATGGCCTCTAAGTCTCCACACCAATGGAACCTTGAGATGAGAAGAAGTATCTTGAGAATACTTGGATGCTAGTGCAAGATTCTCAAGATTGGTTTCAATCTAAACCACTTTGAAAGATGAAAGTGTTTCACTCTTGAAAACTCTCTTTTGTCTCTCTTTGATCTCCCAAACCCATTTGGTTGATGTTGGATTGTGTTTTTGGGTTTTTTTTATAATTTCAGCCCCCATTTTGGGTGTTTTAGTGAAACCCCCAAATAAAAAAAGGTTCTCAAACCCAAACCCAAACCCTAACCCTAACCTTATTTCAGAACCACAACAAAAGGGGGGGTGGGGTGGGGGAGGTGGTCTCTACCCCTACTCCCCTCTCCCCCTCCTCTTTTATCCTCTTCCCTCTTCCCTCTTAACCCCTCTCTATTCCTTTGTCCGAATTTCTGAGGGTGACTCTTTTGAGTTGTTGCCCCCTTGTAAAGAAGCCACTTCTCCCCCTTCCCCCACCCTGTATCTCTCCTTCCATCCCTCCTTTTCCTTCTTCCTTTCCTCATCTTCTTAGGTTTCTTTGTTGTTGTTGTTGTAGGTTCTTGGGTTGCAGGTATTTACCTTGTCCCCACTGTGGCGGCAACGACTGTAGTAGAGGCGACAATGGCGACGCCTCTGCAATTTTTTTGTTGTTGTTCGGGTCTGCCTTCTTGCAAGCCTTAGTTGTGGGCCTTGGTTAGCTTTGTTTGGTTATGAGTTGTTTGGTGTTTAATAAGTGCACAGTACTACAAAAATTGAAATAGATAATGGGAAAAAATCGTCGTCTTTTTCTTTTGAAAATCGTCGTTAAATCGACCGCCATCTTTTGAATGTCAAATTACGACGGTAATTCACCTTCATCTATTATTTGTAAAGACGATGGTTCTTTCAGAAAAACCATCTTCTATTAGATGTAAACACGACGGTTTTTCAGAAAGAAGCGTTGTCTATTAGATGTAAAGACGACGATTTTTCTAATAGAACCGTCGTTTATTATATCCAGAGACATCGATTTGTTTAAAAATCGACGTCTAATAAATCTAAAGATGACGTTTTGTTCCAAAAAACCGTCATTTATTAATTGTAAAACGTAGTGATTTTACATTTTTGGTTTTTTATTTATTTTTATTTTATTTTATAAGGTTTTCAACAGCTCTACAACGATTTTAACTAGAAAAACAACCATAATGCGTTATGAACAATAAATTCATGTCCAAATCTTCTATTTAGTAAAAAAAATATTTATTTCATAAAACTTGAAGATTCAAAAGTAATTACATTGTTAACCAATCTTGATTCCTACTATATCCATACAAAATACCATCTCCATAGCATTAACCTATAATTACAAAATACCATATCCAAAGCATTAACCTATAGTTCTTGTATCTTCCACAATTTGTACTTGGTCTCCACATTCAACTGTCATCTTGGTGTTTACAAATCTGCTGTAATAATAGTATGTCTGCTGCACCTCTATAGCTCAGTGGCCTCAACCTGCTGTAGTATGTATGAACCAAACATTAGCTAACAGCAAGATCTAATTTAGCAAAATATACATGAACCTGGGCAAAATATTCAATGCATCTCATAATGCAAAATATATAGAAATTGCTTCCAACATGCATATCCAATTTAATTGCTTCCAACATGCATATCCAATTTTTGTGTCCTCTTTTTCCCATGAAAACGCAGTCGGCTGCAAATGGGTATTCAAGATCAAACGATGCTATGACGGATCGATTAAAGCACGTCTTGTCGCCAAAGGGTTTCATCAGCAGTCTTGTATCGATTATTTTGACACGTTCAGTCCAGTGGTCAAGTCGACCACTATTTGCACCCTAAACCTTAAAAATGCTTTTATGCATAGTTATCTCTTTGAGGCGGTGTTTATGCAACAACCTTCTGGCTTCGCTGATCCTCTTCGGCCTACTCATGTTTGGAAACTCCATAAGGCAATACATGGTCTCAAGCAAGCCCCCTGCGCTTGGTTTTAGAGGTTTAGTGGTTTTCAACTTCAGGTTGGTTTCATCAAAAGTCGATCAGATTCATCTTTGTTTATGTATCGTGATTGCTCGCATGTCATGATATTACTCCTCTACATCGAGGATATCGTGCTTACGGGTAGTAATCCCTCTCAACTCTCCGCTTTCATTCATGCTCTTGGTATTGAATTTAAGGTCAAAGATCTTGGTAGGCTTTATTACTTTCTTGGCATCGAAGTCTCACATCTAAAAGATTCTATTCACCTTACACAAAATAAATATACACTTAATCTTCTCCAGCAAATTAATCTCCTAGAGTGTAAACCAGTCTCGACCCCCATGGCCTCCCAAACTAGGGGTGTTTTCGGTGCGGTAACCGCACCGAAACAAAGAAACCGTTTACCGGTCGACTACCTGCGGTTTAGCCAAAATCCAAACCAACGCCGCACCGCACAAAGACGGTTACCGGAGCTGCCGGTTACCGTGGGTAGCTGCGGTATCGGTCGGTTACCAAACCTGGAATAACAAACCTGCAAAAAAAAAAAGTAGAGAAAGAGAGAGAAATAACCTTGATTCATCACAAACACAAAGAAGGAGGGAGAGAGAAATTTAAAAAATAAAACCAAACTTAGTTATTAACCTAAGAACCAGAGAGGAAATAGAGAAAGGAAGGGGGGAGATAGAGATGAGTTAAAGAGAGAGGGGAAGAAGAAGATAAGGAAGAAGGCTCGTGGTTTTTTGTTTTCTTGGGCAGTGAACGGTGAAAGGAAACCTTGGCATTTATTAACACCCATTTAAAATATTAAAAAATCCCATGACAATCAAAAGTTGTTAATATTTAGAATTTAAAATTAATTACATCAACCCCATTTGCCCATTTCCCCACTAGAATATTAAAATATTGTATAGAATATCAAGGGAGGGAGAAGAAAATGTAACAGCAGAGAGAAACATTTCTCTCTCCTTTTTATTTTTACCTTCTTCTTCACTTTTCTTTCCTTCTATCTTTTCTCTCTGTTTCTCATTTTCTTTTTGTTCTGCGTTTCTCTCTTTTCTTTCTTTTTTTCTTTTTCTTCCTCTTTCGTTGCTTCTCTCTTCTCTCTATTTCTCTTCTTCTCCTCTTTTTGGCCTGGCTTGGTGGGGTTTTTGGCCTCCTGTTTCTCAGATTCAAGGGGAAGATGAGGAAAGGAGGAAATTCAGAGACGACTAGGGTTCGAATTTGAAGGGAATGAAATGAAATGAGGGAGAGTCGATCTCAACCTCTAGTTTCTTCGGCCAGGTGTATTAAAAATATATTTTAATATATATATGTATATATATATATCGGTCGGTTGCGGTTGCCGACGGCTTTGGTATCCTGCAACCGCATCCGCATCCGCCGTATTTCGGCTCGGTCGTCCAACAGCAACCGGTCATTGACCGGAAAAGTCAACGGTTTGCCGATCGGAAACCGCCGGTTTCCGGTATTTGCGGTCCAACCGCACAGCACTATCCCAAACCTTTGCTTCTTGCACTGATGGGTCTCCCCTTACTAATCCAACTCCATATCGCCAACTCGTGGGTGGTCTTCAGTATCTCACCACAACTCACCCCGGTATAGCCTACACAGTTCAACATGTTTCTCAATTCATGAGTTCTCCTAGTGATACACATTTGGAGGCTATGAAACAGATACTTCATTACCGCAAAGGAACTCTTGGCCATGGTTTATCCCTTTGCAATTCCAATGATTCTTCTCTACTTTTGCATACTCGGATGCCGATTGAGCAAGGTGTCCAGACACTCGTCAATCAACTATAGGGTAGTGTATCTTTTTGGGACCCAATCTCATTTCATGGAGTGCCAAGAAGCAACGTACAGTGTCTCAATCTAGCACCGAAGCCGAATACCGCGCTCTAGCTTATGCATGTGCTGATACTATTTGTATTCAAGGCCTTTTACGTGAACTTCGGTATTCTCTCCCTTGTCCAATTATTATTAATTGTGACAATCTTTCAGCTACTTACACGGCAACTAATCCGGTCTTTCATTCTCACACACAAAATTTTGGTCTTGATTATCATTTTGTTCGTGAAGGCATTGCCACTAGAAGTCAACAAGTTCAATTTATTCCCTCTACACACCAATTGGTTGACGTTTTCGCCAAAGGTTTACCCACAGATTGGTTCAATCGTCTCGTTTCCAAACTTGTCACCTCCCTGGAGTTAAGTTTGCGGGGGAGTGTTAAGTAGTTACATCAGTTACCACCAAATCAATGAGATCAATTCGATATGATTTGTAACAGTTTTCAGTTATGAGATTAATTTGTAATTTACTTTGTAATTAGTATAGGACTGTTACATTAAAATCCCCTTTATAAATATTGTATTCTTGTATCCTTCTCAAATCAGTAAAGATAAACCTTTTCTACACTAATCATAGTGACCTTGATTGAATCATAAGAGACGTCCCGGACTCCATGCGACAGGGATCCACAACTCAAACTGCCACTCTGTATTTGCACAGAAAAACCCCAGAAATTAAAGTAACTGAGAATTAACATAAGCTTCTTCTCTCCACCCTAACAAAAACACTTCATCTTCTTCTAATATTTATTTATCGTGTATGCTTTTCAGTTGACAATAGGAATTGGCTAGCCATACGCTTTTATAAGCCTTGCTCCTACAAGAATATGATTTCTTTTGTACCTATGTTCGGAAACAGCGATGAGAATGGGGAGGGGTAGAAAGATGACTGGGGAGGAAGGGACAGGGATAAACGTGTAACCCAAGTTTATTATTATTAAGTTTTTATATTTTTGGGTTAGAATGGTTAGAAGGAGTAGAACAAGGAGTATGAATGAGGGTTTAAACTACTAACAACAAGCGCCGTTGGATTAATCCAAAGGTTTTTATTAAATAGTTGCTCACAGGACTTTATTTTTAGGTCCTTAGGTGAGGGTGACTGCAATAGATAGTACCTTACGCAGGATTAATGAATCAATGTCATTACATAAGATGTTATGGCAGATGACAGAGAAACCAAATTCGACATGAATGACGCAGGACAAAAGAGAAGAAAAACCTACTGCAATCTCAATTCAACAAATTTTGGTGTTCTAAACACGACTGATTCTCTGGTCTAATTCAAAATGTTGAATTACGAAGGTGGCTTTGCACGAGTTGTGGGATCTTCCTTTGACTCCACTTGTATCATTACAACATAGCCCAACGTCCACAACAAAATGTATCGAAATGGTACACACCACAGGCATGCGAGAAGACTTAAAATACTTCCCACATACTGAGGATCTTTTATGTACCCAAATGGAAATTCTGTCACCCAGGGAATGTTCTTCCCAAAACGTACTCCATAATAAGTACCAGATTCGCCGAGCAACTGATAGACCCTAAAAATTGACAGGAAAATAATCAGATATAGATATTTGGAACAATCAATCTTTACTTGGCAGCTTAAAATCCCTGCTGCTGAACTCTTGGATAGACATAAGTTACAGGCTACATTTAATGATTAAGAGATTTCATAGTTCTTTTAAACATTCCATGCTATAGTTTCTTGCTGACCACCATATAATTGGAATGTAGGCTACAGTTACATCTAGCTTACGGTTGAGACAAACTGAGCTTCAAAGAGAGATTTCAAATCAAGGACATTTTCATACTTTAACAACCAATGGAATTAATGAGTCCTTCCTCACTTTAGGCCTATCTTACTATCAAGGACCCTTGCAGATAAATTCAATTCACTGAACAAACTAGTTTATTAAGTGTAGTAAATGCAGTAATGCCTTAGTATAGCTACCGAGTGGAGTAGGCTGATAGGGGTTAAGTGTAGTAAATGCAGTAATGCCTTAGTATAGCTACCGAGTGGAGTAGGCTGATAGGGGTCACACTCCCCATCCAAACTCTTCATCCTCTGCGTTGTCTTGGGCAGTGGGACAGAATGGATCATCAGAGGGTGGAAATTTCCTCCAATCGGATTTATTCTTTATGGGCAAGATTCTTGCCGCAAGAATAACTATCACAAGATGCTACTCAGTACTCTCTTCTCCTTATCTCCCTCTTTCTTGCATTACCCTACAAGTCTAAACTCGTTTTCTTTGGGATGGGGAGCATAAACTTTACCTTAAAAAGTTTAACTGACAGGGATAACACACATAATTTGTAATGTGTTCAAGCAGATGTTCACCATGAAAGAACATAATGGTGCATCAACCAAACACCAGTTCTAGCATATTGATTCTTCTAACAGATGCCTACTAAGGAGAATCATTACATTAAAAGTACACACGCTAGTTTTGTCTGAACCCTTACTCTTTCCTTCTTCCATTACACCATCAAGGAAAATCATTTCCCAACCCTCATGAAAATCACTATATTTAACTAGCCATACCAGAATATTTCATTCATATGAATTATATGATTTCATAAATTCAATGAATCTTTCTTCTCTCAGTCAGGATTTTTACACAAAAAGGCCTCCTTTCCCATTAACTAGGATTAGCTGTCTATAGACGCACAAGAAGAAAGAATGGCCTGTAATGTGCCATAACCTTCAAGAAGCATTTGAAAAAGGATGTTGGTAGAAATGATGACAGATCTCACATCACTTTGTCTATTCTAGGATCACAAATACGAGCTGAACCACGTTTGGTGTGGACTAAAATGCACCCTGCACTTCACATCAGACATGAAAAATATAGGCATCACCAGTACCCATTAAGGGAATTCATTTTAAAAGCAAACAACCTGCCATAGGCTGCAGCTGTGCAGCATGACACATAACAATGGCCAACATGAAAACCATTTGCCCTGAACCATCAGTTCTAGAACAAGAACTAATTAAAGATGATTAAAAGGAATTTTCTCAATCCTATATGTTTGACAAAAAGAAGATGGCCAACAACCTCAGTGCCCAAACAACCGTAAAGAACTCTGCAAGTGTCATACATATTCAATTCAGGTAAATTAATTCCTGCCATTAAAAGACAGAGCTTCACAAACTGCCTAATCAATGAACCCATATATTAGTTGCACATGGGTCAGTGAACAAACAACTACTCTCCAATCTTTCCACATCAACACATCCAAATTAAACTGAAAACTACCAATGTCCCAAAATCTTGTCAACGTGGCAAAATGAACATGATATAGTGAGCTTCCAATCACACAACAATTAAAAACACCTGAATATGTGTAAATGAATATAGCTGGACTGACCTGAAGTTGAGGAACTGGCCAAAGGCAATGAGGGGCCAGAAGTAAAGAAGGGGAGGCCAAGTGAGGGTGGAGACTGAGAAGAGAGAGAGGAACTGAATCAGTTTGAGGAAATGAGACACATAAGCCATCACTGTGCATGGGTCACGCCCTTTCCCACACAGGTCCACCCATGTTTGTGGGTAAGTCCATAGCCAATAGTAGAATGGGAAGGGTGAAAGCAGACCTAGTGCAGCTGCTATCCCCATTTCTTTTCACCTGATCTTCTCTCACTTTCTCGGGAAAATTCCTTCATCTGTGGTGCAGCGAATCTGAGCTGAGGTATTGTGTGGTGTTTGTGTGAATTTCGAAGTGGGACAGGGCCGTACCATGGCCAGGTACAGAGGCCCATTCTCATAGTCCAATGTGTAGCAGGCTTCGGGTTTTCTCATCTTTGGGAACCATACATAAAGGGCCCGCTTATGGATGTCAGATATTGATAATCCAATCAAGGGACATTGTTTAAGAAGACCTAAGATTACAATTGGACAAAATATTAGAATGTGAGGATGTAACGCATCAATCGGTAATGATGGTTAAAGAGACTCAAAATCATTTAACTAGGCTATAATTTCCCGACGTGGGATTCACTCTCAACACAGAAAATCGAATGAATTGTTCAAACCAATCAAACCAAACCAATTTGTTGTTTGATTCGGTTTTCACATTAAAAATACTTAATTTTGGATTATACCCAATCAAACTGCAATTAATTATTTTCAGTTCGGTTTGCCTATTCTGAACCACCTAAACCAAACCAAACCAAACCATCTATGTTTTATCCCACACATCAATATCAACCATTAAATATATATATATATATATAATTAATTAAACTTACAATATGATGCTCCCTGTGGTATATGTAAGAAGAGAATATAAACTATTTGCTTAATTGCTTATATGATAGGGAAATAATCAAACCAAACCAAATCTAATCAAATTGAAACCTCACTCCCTCATGATGTTGCATTTGTTCATTGTACGATTTGAGGTATAAATCAAACCACGTTGGGCCACACCTATTCCTAAAAATCAGCCAAATAAAAAAATTAGTTACTCATCTAATTGTGATGAAATAAATAGAGAAAACACTTTTGTTTTCATAGAAATGATCCTTGAAGTATCGAAATAAAATAGACGGTTTCAATTATGAAACCACACCACGCGCTACTGGACGAGGTAGAAAAATGAGAAGATACAAGGTTAACGGAGAAGGTAGTAGCAAGTCTCATATTTCTTTTAATAGATGATGAGTACCACACTCACTCTTTCAAATTAGGACAAACTACAGTAAACCCCCCAACCTATAGGGTCATTTACGAGTTCATACCCGATTTTGGGGACATTTACCAGTACATACTCAACGTCGTGGGAACCTTACAATTTGCCTCCTCTGTTAACGAGATCGTAAAAAAATCCGTTATCTGCCTACGTGGTATCTAGCTGGATGATTTTTTAAGGGCATTTTCGGCATCTCATGTCCATGGGTTTCGCGCCCAAACAACACGTGGCGCTCTTTACCCCAAGCTTAACTTCGAAACACCCCCACACCCCTCATACCCTAAGCCCCAAATCGACAGAATTTGTTGCCTAGGTTCCAATTCGAAGAAGATGAAGACGATGAAGACGACGATGTCGACAAGGTTAACAATGTCTGCAAATCGAAGATGCGAAGTGGGCCCGCCCATTTGTCACTGCGGCAATCAATGTCGTTTGACGACGTCGTGGACTGACAACAACCCTGGGAGAAGATTTTGGGGTTGAGCCGATTATGGGGTAAGAAGAGGTTGTGCATTCTTTGAATGGTATGATTCACAAGTATGCGAAAGGTCGAAAATTGTGATATGTGGACTATTGAAACGATTATGTAAGGAATCTTTGTGCTTTCAAGGCAGCTCCAACCTCTATTTTCAATTTTCGGTTTTCCTCTTCTTCCTTATGTAATCGTTTCAATAGTCCACATATGACAATCTTAATTGAAGTGCTAATTTCACATGCTAGTACTGGAATGGAGAGACGCTGGATCTTTCAAGAATGGGAAATTAGCACTTCAATTTTATGGTCTAGAATTTAGGAGACTTGGGTGATGTTTTTTGTGGCCATTTGTGGGATATTTTGGCAATCAAATTGCTTTATGTGTATGAAAGGCATGTTTTGTGTAATCTCCCATGTCAATTTGTATGAAAGATGTTTATGTATGAAATGTTAGGCAATTTCCAAATGCACAGACTGTTTGCTTCAAAGCAATTTCCATTATATATTGAGTTCAAAATACATACATACTTTTCCAACATTTGCAGCTCAAAATACAAAATGAACATGATCACCTAATCTGGAATACAACCATTTCCAAGTCATGGAAAAAGTTACCAAAATTTGACAAAATGGCCACATCACAAAACCAAAAGTTGTACTAGTTCAAAATACAATACATGGCATAAACTAAGAACTAAGAGCCTATGCTCTCTGTCTCTTGGATGCTCTCAATCCAATTCTAGCAGTATCAACTGCATTTGGATGGGAAGCATTTAGTGAAGCATTTAGTGCAGCCTTCTTTGCAGCAGCAGCAGCCTTTGCCCTTACATATGCAAGCTTTCTCCTTGCTCTTCCAGCTACTTTTGCTTCTTCCACAGAGAAAAAAACAGTTTTAGGTTATATTGGTGTCAAACAGGAAAACAGTTTCAGGTGATAAGGAAGAAACAACAAAATAGTTTCATAAATAGGCTAGCAATAATAATAGGCACTCACAGCAGCAATTGCAGGGTCTTGGTTAGGTATTTTTCTTGGTCTTCCTTTACCCCTTGATAGGGGTTTTTCCTTTTGAGGTAGATTTTGATGGTGAGTGGTTTTGTTATGGCCAATTGAGCCACAAATACTGCACCTCATTTGCATTCCTTGTCTTCCCAACCATTTTTTCCCAGTCTTATCTATTCTCTCTTCAGCTCCTTTTATCCTCACATTTCTAGGTCTTCCAGGTTGTCTAGTGTAGGCTAGTGGCTTTATTGCTGTTTGGTTGGTCTTCTCCCATAGTTGTGACCCATTAATTGGCATAATCAGATTGTTATAGAGGGTCATGTAACTGTCTTTGTTGTAGTATGAATGCACATAATCCTCCACAGTTGTCCCTCCTTTGTAAGCAATTCCATGAGCACAAGGAATGTCTGACAAGTCCAACTTTCTGCAAGAACAAGTGTGGTTATCCAAGTCCACTATATATTGGTCACCTCTTCCTGCATCCACTTGATTTTTAGGACCACCAGACCATTGCACAGTACAATTGCATGCTTCTAATTTTTTGTCTTGGACATGGTAAAAAATGTTCTTGCATATTTGATGAGGCCAACTGCTCATCTTGTCCCTCCTCCACTGGATCATTCTCATCAACAAGCACCTGATCATCTCTAGCATTGTGATAATTGGCTTGTCCCTTGCTGTCTTGATACTATTGTTGAAGCTTTCACACAAGTTATTTTGCAGCATGTCACACTTAATAAGTGTTCTGAAATACTTTACCCTTTGAAGACCTTGTACCATTTCCCTTCTTTGGTGCCTTAGCCACTGTTTTACCCTTTCCCTTCTTTGGTGCCTCAGGTTATGAAAAATCCCCAACATCATTCACTGCTCTCCACTATCTTCACCTTATGTGGCTCAAGATATTTAGTTGGTTGCTCAACATTGCTAATTCTCTTATAAGGAACAACAGGACTACAATCAACATATCCTAGATCCTCACTCACCACTGACCTATGTTTTTGTACCCCGGAACCTTCCACCCTTTGCAGCTCAATTTGTTTGTGTTTGTTTAAAAAGGTATAAGGGTCATCAGTCAATTGTGTCAAATAAATATCTATCTTCCTCACTCTTGGCACACATTCACACATTTTCATAACATCTTCATCAGAGAGAAGCTTTTTTTACAGAAGAAGAGTTGGGAAGCTCATAGTGATATAACACTATACCATCATAGCCTAACTCCTTAACCATTAGACCAATTCAAATATAGACATTTGGTCCTTATTGCAAAAATCAATGAAGTTCATAGTCCCATTTACATACAGGTTGTCACATATAGAACCCCCATGGTTCATTCGAATAGTAAACTTATCATCTTCACCTACAAAGCCACATAATAGTCAAACCTATCAATAAACAATTGTTGAATACAGAAATGGTGAATAAACAAGGACATAAACAAATGAAGGTTTTGGACCACTGAGTATTGTCTGGAATCCAAAGCAGTTTGGTCTGACAAAAAAAAGTGTTTTTTTTTATATAATGCTTTTCCAACAACACACCGACATAAATGGACCATGGACCACAAATATCACTCTCAAGCACACTTCAAAGCAAATCAAAGGTTCAGAAACAACAAAACCACAAGCCCTTTATGACGAAACCAAAAAGCTAGAAGGAATAAAACCCCAAGCAACTTACAGTAACGAGGAGCACGACAGCTAGGAGGACGAAAACCCCACGGCATCTCGACTTACAGCAACCCAGCCTTCTCTGTGCTTTCGATCGAGTATC
Organism: Prunus avium; assembly: GCF_002207925.1. The sequence continues at coordinate 141,140 of NW_018922019.1, forward strand.
TGGAAATCGATTTGGGGGGCCTCTGGACGAGTATCTGGAAATCGATTTGGTGTTTTTTTTGTTTTTTGTTTTGAATTAAAGAGCACCACGTATTGTTTGGGCACGAAACCCATGGACATGAGATGCCGAAAATGCCCTTAAAAAATTGTCCAGCTAGACGCCACGTAGGCAGATAATGGATTTTCTGACGATCTTGCTAACGGAGGGGGCAAATTATATGATTTCCACGACATTGAGTATGTACTGGTAAATGTCCCCAAAATCGGGAATGAAATCGTAAATGACCCTATAAATTGGGGAATTTACTGTAGTTTGTCCTTCAAATTAAGTTTGAACTACCAGCTTTCTCAGGCAACCTAAAACTTTAAAAGAAGGGGAGGATGCCAAATGCCTACAAGGTCTTGGTGCTAGTCAATGAGAGCAAGTTCACATGGTTTTCCATCTTCTTTCCTATTCATATAGGCGGCGCCACAAATTTTTATTTTTAGGTGATGATCATGGACCACTTGTCCCATGTGATGCCAGGTGCCAAGAGAAAAAGCCTACCCCTTTTTTTGGCAAAGCAGGACATGCATGTACCTTGCATATATATTCATTTGAAAAGTTTGAAAACGCATTATGGATATCTGCATGATTTTCACACTGCTATGGCAATGTGATTGTTTGCAAGTGGAAACCCAACAACAAGTTTTCTCTTTTGGCTGCTCTACCTATAAAGAATATATCATCTAAATCTTGTCAAGAATTTATGAGCAACTGGGTATGCATCATTTTTGTGCTTTTTATGACGTTTGACATGAAAGAAGAAAATATACGTCTGGACGCGGTATAGGAGAATATATATGTTTTTAACAGATAAAAAAGAAAATAAAAAGTTACGGAAATGACAGGAGACTCATATGCTTATAGTTGTAGGAATTTTTTTTCTAAACCATACGTATACATACCGTTTGGAACCAAGGACTTAAACCGTGCGATTGCATAATGTAAAGCAGCTTTATAAAGCAAGGGACTTGAATCGATTCCATGGCATTTCTTTTGTATATTCATTTATATATGTTGAGAACCAAATTTCTTATAAACCATTTGTTTCACTTTACTTCTAGCTAATCTGGAATATTATTCTGAACTTTTACCATCAATACAGTCAACCCAACTTGCCAATAAATCTTAGACCAAAAAGTTTACTTCGTTATTACAATTATTAAACCAATCATGTGAAAATTAATCAACAAATTGGTGGTAGCAATAATTGGATCACTTCAAAATAAATATTTCTTGGATTTATGTCAATTACATATTTCCATTAGTACAAAGAACCCACTAGTATAGTGGTTTGGAGCAAATGCTCCCTCCAGGAAAGGTCCTGGGTTCGAGTCCTAACATCTGTGTTGTGTGTGTGTGTGAGTTTAGTGTGTTATCGCCCATCTAAATAGGAATGATCTTTTAAATTTTTAAAAAATATTTAGTAGTAAAAAGGAGCATGAGGATAAGATTATGCAAAGCATGGTCATTTTGATCATGTTTGTAAAATGAGGGAATATTCTCAAAACAAGAAAGAGGGCAGATACATACATCACTTCTTCTTTTTTCTTTGTTTTTGCCACACCAACAGTGAACAAGAATAAAACTTGCATGCCCCAAATTATAATTCAATTAAACACCCTAATTTATCTTTGTATGCACCTTTATGCAACTAGAAAGAGTGCACAGATTGCGGAGATAATGGCCATATATACCAAAGGTTCGATAATTGATCAACAATTCTCTTCGGTGAGCATCTCCAAGATACAAGGCAAATGAGGCAAGACAAATTTACCTTGTCAAAGGCTCTTGGCTTAATGCTAATTTAATCCATTGGAGAAGGTAAGATCTCTCATACACGAAACCCAATTATATAGATGAGCTTCACATGCGCATGCATTCCATCTTTATAAAAAAAAATGTTTTAAACACTAGATTTAAATTAAAATTTAAAAGCTTCTTAAAAATATGCTAATAATATTGTATATCAAGTTAACATCCTCCCTCATGTGCAGTCACATTATGAACTCTGTTGAACTTGTGTGATGACACGTTAGGCAATTATTTGGACCCCAAAGGCATTTTTTATTATTTTTTATTATTTTTTATTATATGAGCGATATTATAGAAAGAAGAAATTGAACCGAAGACCTAAATGTAATGATAAACGCTCTTAATCACTTGAATTACAAGTCCCTTATCCACCTTAAAGATATTAATTTTTAAAGAACTAACCAAGAATGCATAAGTGGAAGTGTGGTACAATTTAGTTTTATTCTTTTGGGATTATATTGGAGTCCTATAAGTATAGAGGTACGGGGCTCGAGGTCAAATGTAGAAAGAAGAAATTGAACCGAAGACCTAAGTGTAATGATAAACGCTCTTAATCACTTGAATTACAAGTCCCTTATCCACCTTAAAGATATTAATTTTTAAAGAACTAACCAAGAATGCATAAGTGGAAGTGTGGTACAATTTAGTTTTATTCTTTTGGGATTATATTGGAGTCCTATAAGTATAGAGGTACGGGGCTCGAGGTCAAATGGGGACAAGATAATGAAGTACATTTTGGCTGATGTGCGAACATATGGATGGTCATAATCTATCCAGTAGGATATTTCAGGCCTTTTTGTTGACAATGACGTCCTTTTTTTTTCTTTTTTCTTTTTTGTGAGTGTGCTGATGATGTCTCATTTCTGTTTATGAACAACTGCGTATTACAATCCTAGTAAATATGTCGAATATCAAACGACCATATATAGTTGAGACTTGAGATAAAACGTTCTTTCCTAAGATAGGCTTTTGTCTAGGAAAATTGAATCACACAGGTACACAACGTGTCTCTGGCCAAGTCTTACAAATTAAAGAAAGCAACACTTGTTTACAAATTACAATATATGTAGGGTTTAGGAATATCTCAAATAATTTTATTTAAGGGACACTCTTTAAGATCTTTTACAAATTTTTTTTTCAACGATCCAAATCATCTATTTTTTAAGTCTACATCATAGATCATCTTTGCAAAAAATTAGACAAATTAGAAACCGTTTCGACATTCAATTGTGTCATACAAAATCAACGAACACGATGCTTCAAGAAAGTACTAAAATTTCAATAACTCAATTTAGTGGTGAACTGATATCAGATTCAAGTATTTTTTTTTTTGTAAAGATGATCTTTGAAAGAGATCTAAAACATAAACGGTTTGGATTAATAAAATACAATTCGGAGTGAGCCCTACAAAGATATCCTTCAAATAAGGTTATTTGAAGAATCCCACAATTGATGTATATATATAAGCTGAGAAGCAAGCATCATTCCTTTTGGTGGTGATGATGTACTCACAGGACCATTTCACATGCTTAACAATTACGTGGTGCTCGCATGCTTCTCTCTCTTACTACCTACACCAATAATTGGTGATACAAAATTAGTATATTATGTTTATATTTATATGATTTGGGAATGGTTTCTATGTGGTCATAATATATAGGCTTTTAATTATATGCATTTTGGTAATCTTAATGCTAGCACACAAAAAAATTTGGGGAAGGAGAAAAGGAGAAGAATATGATAGTTGGATTAAAATGTTATCCAATTAGCTATTGAAAAACAAGGACTACATATGGATTTTGAGTGATTAAAAGCGTTAATTTTTGTGTCGTAGGTCGAGATATTGCGTTAAAATTTCCCTTTCCAATTATTACTTGTCTTGAGAAAAAAGATTACCTAATAAAAGAATTTTTTTTATCCAACTAGCTAGAATACATTTGAGTATGCCACATCAAGTATATTCATATTGCGTACTGATTACATTTTTCACAAAGATGAAATAGACATAGGCACATGAATCTCAAATCTGTAATGGATGTGTGGTCCACATAATTTTATTATACTTACAAAACAAAACTATACATACCCTCACTATATATTTTGCCTATATAAAAAGTGCAATGATCGATGTATGACCACAGAGAATCCTCTATCATAAAAAAACTATATAGGTACATATGTCATAAAATATGATCATCATTAGTCATATAGTTATATCATAAAAATCCCCAGTTGACACAGTCCTCCACATGATAAATACCACTCTCTCTCTCTCTCTCTCTCTTTGAATTTTCTATTATATGTTGTGTGCTTCATAGATATCATGTACCTTATTTGGTGTTGGATTGAATTTGATAACTTACTAAATTTAAAGTATGTAGACGGAGAAAAGTAAGATATGTGTTGTCCAAATTGAAAGTAGATGATATTTATTTATGAAGCAAACTTATCCCATGAAATCCTCATAAAATGGTAGAATATCAACATCTTATAAGGTATCGCTAATAACCCCTTCAAAATGAAAAATATTTAGCATCTACCTTCATTTTTTCGTTTGACATATACCTTCAATTTAATAGTGAATTATCAAATCCAATCAAATCCTAACACCAAACCAAACTTATGAGCCAATAATTGAAACAACGTCCAGTCAATTCCCCAATGGAATGGTACATATCCTGCGGCAGTGTGAACTGGTGGGGTGCCACATCAGCACACCTCTACTTATAAATAAGAAGAGAGATTGAGGCACAGAGAAACACACTAGAGAGATAATACCAACTCTACTTTGAGCATCATAGTTCTAATTTCTTTCTCTACTATGGTGCCAACTAAGGTAGCTGCTGAAAATTCTCCATCTCTGGTGCTGCCACTTGAAGTGGTGGTGAGAGAATATGAAGAGAGAGATAAGGTGGCGGTGGAGGAGATGGAGAGGCGGTGTGAGCTTGGGCAGCGGGGAAAGCCTTCTCTAGTCACTGATCTCATGGGTGACCCTATATGTCGCATTCGCCATTTCCCAACACACGTTATGCTGGTAATTAACCTCTTCATCTCCATGCATGCCTAATCACAAAATTAAATGCATTTGGAGGGTTCATAGGGTTTTATTGCTTGTTGTCTAAAGCCTATTTGGTTTACTATTCTAATAATGACTTGTTTGTGAAGAAAGAAAAACGTTAGGCACGACATATATTAATAGTATATATAGTAAAATACTTTTTTTTTTTAATTTTTAATTTGAGTGTTTTCCTGGAATTAACGAAATGTAATTGGTAACCCCAAAAAAAAATTGTAATTGTGAACAGGTTGCAGAGTACGGAGAAAATGAGATTGTAGGTGTCATAAGAGGTTGTGTAAAAGAGGCCACAAGAGGAAATTCAGTTTTTGTAAAGCTGGCTTATATTTTGGGACTAAGGGTCTCTCCCACGCACTGGTTCCCCTCTCTCTCTCTCTCTCTCTCTCTCTCTCTCTCTCTCTCTCTAATTTCTTGTACTTTATTTGTCGCATTAATTCATTATTTTGTTCTAGCTGCATTAGCATAATAGCATGCACATCATATATATAATATATTTATAGCTCTAATATATGTTAGGAAGATAATTTTCACTGAATAGTTAAGTAATATCCTATGCATGAAATTGGTTTATTTCTCGGATGGTATTGGTAATAGTGAAAGCAAGAAACACAGTAATTAATTTTCACTTCTTTATTCTTTTTGGCTTCTCTTGCTTTTGTACTCCAAGTTTGCTCCTTGTACTACTGAGAACCTGTTCTCTTGCTTTTGTATTTCCATCTGTACATTTCTTAGCACAAACTCTCTCTCTCTCTCTCTCTCTCTCTCTCTCTCTCTCTCTCTCTCTCTCTCTCTCTCTCTCTTGTGAATAATCGTAGCTTGATTCTAATCCCACTCCCACCCCACATACAGAGAGAGAGAGAGAGAGAGAGATTAGATTCTAGCATAAAGAGAAACGTAATGTTCCTGGTATCATGGAAAGGAGCAAAAGCATGCAAGTAGCTAGCCTGTCATCGACACATGTATCCACCAGCCGCTACTTTTGCTAAAGAAAAAAAAAACAGATCAAATCTCTTTTTAATGGAATGTACTCCTCCCCATCCCATTCTCTCATTTCTTCCATATTGTATGTACGATTTGCTACTAAATTGCCTCATCCACAGTGTGCTCCATGATCCATCCCCTCTTTTCTTTATTTTATTATTCTTATGTTTTCATCCTTTTCCTTCTTCGCTATGTGTCTAGACAAAACCTCCAAGGATGCATGTCAAAGAAGCATGCAAGAATAAATTGTTACTTGTGTATATTAGCGCTGGGAAGATATAGGGTACTTGCGTAATATTAACTAGTTATACATTTTAATTGAAATTGTTGTGAACTTTCCATGCAGGAGGCTAGGCATTGGCACCAAACTAGTGAGACATTTAGAAGAATGGTGCAAGAAAAAGGGAGCCGAGTATGCATATATGGCCACAGACTGCACCAACGCGGCCTCTATCAATTTGTTCACTATAAAATGTGCATACAAAAAGTTTCGTACACCCACCATTTTGGTCCAACCAGTCCACGCCCACTACAAGCCAATATCTTCATCAGCCAATAATAATATTGCAATTGTTCAGCTCCCCACAACCCTAGCAGCCTCAATCTACCGCCAACTCTTTTCCCAATCATCAGAATTCTTCCCCAAAGACATAGACGCCATTTTAGCCTGCAACCTCAGCTTGGGCACTTTCATGGCCCTACCAGAAAAGTCCCTCGCAAAATGGGACCCGCAAAAGTGGACCCTACCTCCAAACTTCGCCATCCTTAGTGTTTGGAACACCAAAGAAGTGTTCAGGTTACAAGTGAAGGGAGTTTCAAGCCTAACATATGCATGTTGTGTAGGGACAAGGATCGTAGATGCATGGCTTCCATGGCTCAGATTGCCTTCGTTTCCTAATTTCTTTAAGCAATTTGGGGTTTATTTCATGTACGGGCTGCACATGGAAGGGGAGCATGGAAATCGGCTGATGAAGGGTTTGTGCAACTTCGTGCATAACATGGCTAGGGATGATCGTGGATGTGCTGCTGTGGTGGCTGAGGTGGGCCAGAGGGACCCAGTTAGGGAGTCGGTCCCACATTGGAGAAAGTTTTCTTGGGCAGAAGACACGTGGTGCGTCAAGAAGCTTGATGAAGCAAGGCAAGGAGGAGAGAGATCATCATCAGATCAGTTTGACTGGACCAACACTCCATCTTCTTCTTCATCGCATATTTTTGTTGACCCTCGTGACTTTTAGGCATGTACTCACTTGCGTCGAGAAGGGAAAGAAAAAAAAAACATGTTCATAGTTACATCTAAAAAGAATTGCAAGTGTAGTACGTATAACCCTAGATCCAAGTCAACTGAAATAAGAAATAATAGGAAAAAAGAAAGCATGTTACCAATGAAAAGCAAGAACCTTCTACAATTTAGGTGACTATAAAATAATCAGAAATAAAGAGATCAATTGCCATTCCCACCATGGGTGCAATATTGCGGTCCCAGAATCTTTGTTGAACAAAAGCTGAGGACTTTGACACTTGTTGTGAGGGCCTAAAGCAGATATGCAGCTAAATTCTGGGTATTATTTTTCTTGTGATTTTTTGTTTTAAGTACTTTTATGTTAAAATTCATATATATATATATTTTTTTGGAGATTCATAATTATACCCAATATAGGGGCACATTAATTATTAAAAAAAAACCTTATATGAAATGGACTTTAAAAACACACCCAAAACTCATTTACAACATAACAAAGAAGCTTTTAACTTCTTATAAATTACAAAATTATCATCGATTTCTTAAAACAAGCCCAACCCTAAAACCTCATAAAAAAATCCAAAACACTCAATAGGACATCAAAGTAATTTAATAATCAAAATTAAATTCAAAAAGGACTAAATTATCTATATCATTAGTGTTAAGAATGAGTATATGACTAAATATCTCTTTCTTTTTTTTAAAATTCTGTTTTATTATTCTTACGTAACTTTTTTAAAGTTGGTCCTTTCAAAGGTTTTGAGACATTTTCTTCCCCGTGTCAGTGGGGACCAAAGATTGAATTATACTGCAATGGCACGTTAACGATGGGTTAAAAGGTTTTTAAAGGTGCATCAACGCAATCTTATAATTTAATTACAAATGGTAATTAGGCCTTTGATTCTGATGCTTTAGTCTGTGGACTTAGTTTTAGAGGTGTGATGTGGCTACAATACTATAAAAATATGGTCCTCAATTATATTTAATCGCCAACAAAAGAACCTCTTCTTTCTCTTTCTGCTTCTTTGCTTTTGGACTCTTATGTTATAATGTTAGACGTTTTCATTTGTTGATACCCTCAATAGATCTTCAATTGTTTGGAGGAAGGTGAAGTCTTGCCACACCCGCTTCAATCAGTTATTTTGTCGGAAAGCCAGACCATAAAGAAAGGGGGAAGAGCTTGTATGTCACGAGGATAGCACTGTTTTACTATCCCCAACCAATCACGTTCCGTCATGTCAAAAAGTTATCACACATTGCAAAATGTGATTAGTTGGGATAGCAAAACAATTACATCCCCGCGATATACAAGTTTTTCTGTAAAGAAGTGCTTAAAAATATAGCTAAAATGCACCTTCAGCAGTTTTCTACTTCATTTCTACCTTCTTTTTTTTTAATGAAAAAGCTCTGTTTGTAAGATAATTTTATCAGCGGTCTCACATTTGGCCAACTGATAGTTCACCCAAATAACAATTCCCTGGTATGATCCACATCAGCTCAGGATCCTTGGTTCCTATGCAGTTGAAAGCATTCAATATGAATAACTCAGATGACCATGGAAATTTTTATACCACTGTAGATGTTATTACCAGGAGAACTTCATGCTTCTTCTAGACCTCTATGAAGGAAAGTCCATGGATTTTAACATAATTATTAATGGGTGGCTTTCGGTCTTCCATTTCCCAAGCAGCCGACCAGTTAAGGTCAATTAGAGATTCATTCATCGCATGTTAAACACTACTTGGCCATATAGCTTATATTTAACAGTGACCTTCAGTATTGCCAACTTAGGCTTTTGGTCTTACATAAAACTTGCAGATTGCGAGAAGTCAGCGATGAGCACAGCAATGCTTGTTCGGAAATCACATTGTAGAAGCTTTAGCAAAACTTGAAAATCTGGAGGACTCATTTTCTAGGAGAGCCTGCGGATTTCCTTGTTCAACCTACATAGGTGCAGAGAACAAGATAAACGGTTTTTCAAGTCGGTGATTTCAGAAGGCAAGGAAACATTTTAGCCACTCAGTCAGTACTGCAACTGTAGATGACACTCTAGTAATGTAATGAGAATGAGGTTGACATTTAATCAGCAATCTGGAAGGCAGATGGCAGCCGATTTATTCTGTTGAAGATATATTTAATCTTTATAGGTGCTGTGATATTGGCCTTTGCAACCAATATAATCTAACGTTTTAAAGATGTCTTCACTTTTCTTACAAACAAACGTTATTTCTGGATGCAAATCATAGACATCAAATAGTAACAAAAAAGATATAAGGAACACAGGAAAACACACAGGTAGATACACGGGAAAGCATATGACATACCAGGATACCATGGTCAAGGACCAAGACACTGTCCATATTTAAGACAGTGGAAATACGGTGAGCAATTGTGATAACTGTCATCCCTCTGCATTCACTAGATATAGTTTTTTGTATTATCGATGCTGTTTGCGTATCAACATTAGCCGTGCATTCATCCAAACACAGGACCTGAAGGTTTTCAATATGATCAGTCTTTATATGTTAATAAAGTAAAACACCCCTTCCCCAAATGATCCATGCAATGCAACACATGCCTGTAAAGAACAGCCATACATATGTACACTTAATTTTAACTTCAAGGTGGAAATGCTTACTTTTCCATCTATTTCTTGTTTTTTCTTTATTAATTGTAAATTGATTAAATAGATCATATAGAATTTTGAAATTGTACTGGAAGCATAATCCATTCAATTTCTCAGAAATAACAGGAGAGACATATAGACATAAATAGAGGTACATATTACCAAAGAATTTGATAGAAAAAGAAAAAGAAACGAACAGAATTTGAGTTTGACAAGAAGGCGGAAAACTTGAAAAAAGTGGCATAAAAGGTCAATATCGCTGAAATCCAGTAATTCATCCAAAGCAATCACTTTAACCAGATTGAAATGGTTGCAAACACAACTGGCACGTTCTGTTGAGTGATGCTGATGCTCTGTTGAGTGATGTTTAACAAGTGATGTTAAACGGATCCTTGGAAATTTTTATAAAATTGAATAATCAAGAAACTTGCAGAAGTTCATATTTCACAAATATTGCAATTTCGGCATATGGTTATTTCATTGTGCTGTCCCTGAAGTATTTATCACTGTACCTTTGAAGACTTCAGAAGTGCGCGTGCAAGGCAAAGAAGCTGTCGTTGCCCAACAGAAAATGACATCCCTGATTCCTTCAGGTGAATATCTAGCCCTCCTGCTGCTTCTACTTCCTCTTTGACACGGCATCTCTCTAAAGCCTTCCAAATTTTAAAGTCATCACTCAGCAGGAATGGATCTAGATTGTCCCTAGAAATTTGGAAGAAATGCATGAAAATCGACTTATTAATTAAAAGAGGTCATCTGACCAATATTAAAGGTTACAGGGGTAATAGAAAGTATGAGATCTAAAAAGTTAACATCAAAAGAATATACCTTAAAGAAAATATACCACAACTACGAGGACTTAATAGAGTACCTTAATGATCCTTCAAATAAAAAAGGAGTCTGAGGAACAACAGAGAAATGTCCACGAAGATCTCTGATAGGAGCACTAGCTATGTTTATGCTATCCACGAGAATGCATCCTTTACAGATTGGTGTGAGGCGGAAAAGGGCATTCAAGACACTAGACTTTCCAGCTCCTGTCCTTCCAATAAATCCGACCTAATTAACAATCAAGGGGAAACAATAAATGAACATTATCACATAAGTTCTAACCTTTAACATCAGGCTGAGTATGTACCAACCTGCATCCCTCCCTCAATAGTAAAACTAATATCACGGAGTGCAGCTGGTAAAGACGGCTTGTATCTCAAGGTTACATTCTGGAATTCAATCTGTCCTTGATAGGGCCAACTGGGATGTAAGGGTTGGGATCCATGCAGTTCTTCTTGTGGAACGTCCATATACTGTGAAGTGTAAAATCAGACATAAGTAATTTGTAGCAATCTATATCAGACAAAGATCCATCTTTGTACCTCAAGAGCTCTTTCAACAGAAACCATTTCCTTCTCCGTTTCAGTGAAACTTGTCAAAAAGCTTCCCAGTAAAGACACAACTGGAGCTGCATAAGACAGAGCCAATCCTACCTGTATAAGAATGCACATCCTTTAACTCTATCTTTAATTTGACAACACATGGAAATGGATAAAAGACTTCAACTTTGACTCAAATCTCAAAAAATGAAATTTTATTGTAATAGGTTGAAGATAGATGAAGTTCTACAGAACTTACCAACCCTGGGGTACTGAAATTGATTGGTAAACTGCCATGAGATCCAATAACCGCCATGACAGCAACAAATGAGATGATAAATGCTGCTAACAACTGAAAGAAGATCACTGCCAGAACGTCAGAGAAGGCCATGAAAAACTTTTCTGGTTTGCCATAACTTCTAGCAGTTATTTATATTCTAAAACACTCTGCCTTACATGTAGCTCTACTACTAGATCTAGATCCCAACCGACAAAACTCAACTTATACTAAAAGGCTTCAATTGCAAGGATTTGAACTTAGGATTGCCAGTTCTGATAACCATGATAAAAACTTGTGGGATTAACTGCAATTTGCAAAATATTAAGCTGTCAGGATGTGGGCTTACAAGTATTTTATATTCTAACAGGTTATACTTTTTTCTCCTAAACTATAAAACTTACGTTCCCTCCTTCTAGCCATACAATTTAAAGCCTTAAAATCCAAGCATATAGTCTTACTGTTAAGAAGAAATCATGCTTAGAAAGTTCACTTCACAACTAACTTGTACCCCATTTGCTTCAGATTATTTTGTTCTTATGATGAACAAAGCTCCAGAGTATAAATGTGTACTAGTAACTAAAATTGACTAAAAAGGGTGGTTGTTAAATACTGAGATATACCTGAAGACGCAGGGAAAGCCACAAGCTTGCTGTTAACTCTGTGTAAGAAGTTTGTTGATACATTTTGACCTGCTCAGTGAATCTGGCGAAAAAGAGGTCCTGTCCACAACCGGAATTGATTGGTTGCAATATGTCTATCAATTTTACTATAAGCAAAAATCATCATCAAGACCAGTAAGAATAAACGCAACAAACAAGCAATCTTGTACATACAATAATACCAATAAAAAGAAAAAAGCAGATATGTACTATTTCACTCAAGCTATTTTTACTAAAGCACTAGAATAAACTTTATCATCCTGATGGGTAACTATAATTTCAATGATACTAAGCTATGTTTCTTGTTTAGTTGGGCTTCATTTCTTCTGGTTGGAGTGATCCTGATTGTAATTGTCCTAATAAAAGTCTCAAATAAAGGATACTACGCTATGAATCCAAGAAATCAGAACACAATAATACTTAAATCTCATGCACCTCATACCACTTCCACTAAGCCCATTATGAGCTGTCTCAATGTTTTTTTTCCTGAACTATCCTATAAAATTTTAGGTTTTACCATGTCTCTAAAGAATTTCAAAATTTATAACCATGCTCATTTTTTGCTTCATCCTATGATCCAAACAGATTCATTTGTTTTATGAAATTATGAATGTTCTTTTGTTTTTTACCGACTGGATAAATGAGAGCAATCCTCTAATAACATCTTTCACAAATTATTTAATGTGACTGGTGCAACTGGGAAAAGTGATGCTACTACAGAACATAAGTATTCCCAATATACACTTGCTTTAAAAGGGGAATGGAACATTTAAAATTAGCAGTACTTTCTAAACTTCATTTCACAATTTGAGGACCAACATACCACTATTAACTGCAGAAAAAAGAGGAAGCAGATATTGTCATACATTTTGAAAATTTTGAGGCTGTATACTAATTTTTACTGCACATACAACTCATTTACGAATGTCGTGGTGCACCTTTGTTCATGCATATGTATCCATGAGTATCAAGGACCTTTGAAGCAATTATACATTCTTCCCCATGATATCATCATATAAATAATGGTCGTCGTCACTTGGCAGTCAATCTTTTACAAAATATGTACCTCAGACTTGAATGCTCGAATAGTTGATGAGCCATCAAGTGTCTCTGTGAAGGATGTATAGATGGGAGATCGAGAAACACTGTCCAGCCTTCGCAATTCCCGAGATGTTGATCTGTAGAAGAACTGTATAATTCTTCAACAATCAGATTATTCTTATTTTTTCTATATAAAAATAAATTTTCTAAGCAATGGATAGACCATAAAGTTGAAAGATGTCATCTGCCACATTCTTAGGATTGAATCACATTCTGTTTTGATGTGATCCCAAATTATGTTGTATTCTAACAATCTCCTCCCATGTTTGGTGTACACTATCCCTGAAGAGTTGTGCAGGTCTAACACGTGGCATTTTCAATGTAATATAAAGGCTTTGTCCCGTATTTCTTTAAAATTCTAGGTTCCAATGGTGTTTGAACTTTGAAGTATCACGAGTCCTCCACTTGCTTTGTTTAAAAATCACACTAATCATTTTCATGAAAACAAGATATTCAGTCCTAAATTCCTTTGTTAACATATGCTAGAAAATGATCCAAAACATGGAAATATTTTACATCATTTGTTAGACAGGGAAAAAAGGTAATATTACAAGTAAAATTTCATATGAAAAAAGAACCGGCTTACCCTATAAAACGGGGGAAATCTATTGAACTCTATGTAGAATTAACAATTTTGTGTCACTATTTTAAATTGCCCTAGTCTCTTAGAGCAGTTCCAGCAACAAGGGCTGGGGGGGGTTTAGGCCCAAAAACGTTTCCAGCAGCAAGGGCTTGGGGGGGGCAGCTGCTGGGGCCCACGAAACCAGGCCAGCCCTCAGGCAAGATGAGCCTTAGTTCAAGCCTGAGTTTGCTGACGTCAGCAACAAAAAAAATTTAAAAAAAATCTTTAAAAAATACAAAAAATTTCAGATTTTTTTTAAAAATAAATACTTAGTCATAGTTTTCACTTCCCACACCAAAAATCTATACAAATTTCTCTCCTCATATCTCATGTGAATAGTTGTTGCCATGGCAATTGGTGGAAACACCACAACCTTTGGCAAGGGCAGCCACTATTCATGTGAATAGTAGCTGCCCTAGCTCCCCCCTTGCCATGGCAAAGGGTTCACTGCTGGAAGTGCTCTTAGAACATTGCATTTTCCATAACTCGATTTCCCAACCTATTTTATGAAAAAAACAAGGAAAGTATAATAAAACTTTCCATGCGCCCGGTCGCAAGTTTCGTATATTAATTAAACATTCACAATCTGAACTTGGCTTAGACCAAAAAAAAATGAAAAAAAGGGCATGAAGAATACCTGAAGTTTGCTGTAGATATACCAGAATGGCAATAGCAAAAGCAAGAAGAGGACCTAGAGACAAGCATAAACCTTTAGAACAACATTTCAACGAATGAGGATGGCCAAAAGTTTGGAATTCCAGAAAAATGCCTCACAAAAGTTAAACCTTTGGATACCTGTACGTATGACAAAACTATTGCAATTCCTAGCAGGCCAACAAAATTGGCTAGCAGAATGTTAAGAATGAAGGGGAGAGAATCATCAATTGTATATAGATCTGAAGAAAACCTACAGGCAAAACAAATACATAGAATTTAACAAATTATAGCTAATAAAATCAGGAAGATATTGGGAAGGAATCTTATAATAACCTGTTTAGTATTCTTCCGCCAGGTGTCTGATCAAAGAATTGCACTGGTGCATTGATGAGCCTTTTCAGCAGTGTATCATGCACCTTAACAGCAGCTTGTAAGCCACCAAATGCAAATGAGAAAGCCCTCACTAATGTAAGAATTGAATTTACAATGCAAAAGATGCAGAGTATAACCTGCACTAATCCAACAAAAACAGAAACAAACGTCTTAATAAAAAATTAAGGGCATTTCCTTTTCTTTCTTTTTTTTTGGAAAAAATAAAATATCACTGACCTTCTTAGTTACAATATGAGCTGTCTATAAGCTAAATTCATAATTTCAGCAACAAGAGTAAAAGATTCATAAGCTGGTATGTTTATCGATTGCAGTACACAGTATAGATAGATCACTTCAAAGTTCAAACCAAATTTATAACCCCCAAAAAAAAACACGAATGGACAACTTTTCCCTTCTTATATTTTAACCGTGCAAGGGATTTCTTCAATATTCCACTAAAATTAGTGTTAGAAAATAGGGACAGAATAGTAAATAATTAGGATTCCAATTCTTGGAATCCCTTGTTTAAGGGGGTGCTCCATATTTTGTTGTTTCCTAATTTGGTTGTATATCATAACGTTGTTTCCTATTCTGAATACGGCTGTAAGGTTTATGATAGGGTACAACTTACAACCCTACAACCAAATCCGAAAACCGGATCACAGCCCTGATTCAAACCAAATCTTCCTGGAATCATAATCATAATGTAATTTTATTCCAACTATCAGAACTCAAAAATAAGCAAAGAGAGAGTATGAAGAACTATCTATTTATAACATATTCACATTTAAGTCTTCATATTTTGACGATCTGATTATCAAATTTGAATGCATAATTTGGAGCTAGCATACTGTAAACCACTTGAAAAAATTTGCAATTTTTGGCCTTTCTGAAGGCTTCTACTATTTGAGAGAATCAGGACTCTTGGTAACCTTTTAATTCATCAAAGTTTATTTTAAAACGAAAAATCATGCCATAATTTGGAAAACTGTGGAAGTTGTTTACCAGATAAAAGGATGTGGAATATTCTTTCCGACTGCTTCTTGTTGCATCAACCCAATTTGACAGCCACAGATCATTCCCATTACGAGAAGCTTGCATTAGGATTGCTGACAGGCATATTACAACTGAAATGAACCAACCAGAAAATGTGGCATAATTCCTGCAATCATAATTAATATTAATCCCACAGAATAGATAATGGAAACCCCAACTATATCCACAGCCAATACAAAATTCTTGTCTCTTGCATGCCGTGAAATGTTAAATCATAAACTTTCCTGTAAAAGATATGAACTATGAAGTCAGCAAATTTTTTTTTTTTTTTTGAAGAGAAACGATATATTAAAGTAGTTAGCAAAATAAATCAACAGAACAAAATTGATATCGGTTTTCAATGCAGCGGAATGTGATACTCACTTGTAGATGGTAAGTTCCACTCTGCCCTCTTTTCGTGCCTCAACTTCAATGATCTCTTGTGTTCTATCTGAAGCAGCCACGGTATCTTTTTCTAGCACGAGATTTTGTTGGCTTTCAACATGAATATCTTCGACTGCACTGCATTCTTGGCTTTCATTGTTTAAACATATATCAATTTCATTCAGTGGAGAGAATGTTGAATATGAAGAAACGGGCCAATCAGCCGATCTTCCTACCCACTTGACATGTCCTTTGTCCATAACAACAATTGTATCGGCAGAAGATATTGCCTGTGCAGTAACAGATGGAATCATTTGCAAAAGAACTGGTGATTGGAATTATATGTGGAACAGTTTTCTATGACTTGAAGTGCTTTATAGTTTCTCATAAACCAGAAAATTTTGCGACTACGATGATAACAACTTCGTCAACTGAAACAAAATATATTTTAATAATACGAAAAAATTGTATGATGACAAGCAATCATGCATCAAAATCCATTCAATGTAAGAAATTCCAAACAAATTCATAGAAAATGTTGTTCTGGTGATCAACTGAGTTCTGTTTAAGTCAAAATAATAAATTTAAAAAAACTCTGGGGAAACATGTATAACCTGAACATTGTGGGTACAAAGTACGCGAGTCTGTTGTTTCATAAGCGGACCCAAAATGGCGTTATACAAAATACACCGAGCAACTTGTGCATCAACTGCACTTAGGACATCATCAAGAATAAACATATCCGAGCCATTATACATAGCCCTGCAATTGCACAAAGTTACAACAAAATAGAAGAAAGAATTGAGGCCCATTCATAGCTAGCCATGGTGGGTATAGAGAGAAGATGTAACCTTGCCAAAGCAATTCTAGCTCTCTGTCCACCTGACAAGTTGATTCCTTTTTCTCCAATGTAAGCCATGTCACCTCCAACCATTAATGAAATATCAAGGTCTAGAGCACTTGCCTCTAAAGTATCCGAGTATCTACCAACAAAAAGGAAAATCACAATAAGAAATTGGGGAGAACATTCCACTCCAAGATAAGAAAAGGATCCACTTGCACAAAAACTGGAGAAAACTCGTTCATAACCAGGGTCGGCCCAAAGTAAGGACACAGTGGGTGACCTCTTTATGCCCCACATCAGAGGGCTGAAAAAATTTAATCTATATGTATGGTAAAAAAAAATACAAAGACCCCAAAAAATTGCATACGTACAGGGGCCCCTTTTCTTTTAGAGAGAGGCCAAAAACGTATAATATGTAAAGAGATATCATACAAACAAACTCAAACTTTTGGAATTACTCTAGTTACATTGGGTCATTTGAAAAATTGAATTTCAAATATACTTCTTAAACTAATTTCATATCATGATACATGCCATAAGCCTGGATATGCTACATTATTTTATGGGCACTAAGATATAGTTTTTCCTTTAAATAAGGTTTGAAATATTGAACTACAATGCAGAGTGGGGCCCACAACGTGTCTCTTAAATAATCCTATTTAAGGGATCCCTCAACTGAAGCTGACTATGTACATATGCGCATGTGTCTGAAAAGATGAGGTTCTTCAGAACCCTCCACCTGACTGCCCTGTCAGTACTCATGGATAGGCACTACATACTCTTCAGGGTTTAAATTCAAGTGGTTACTTTCTAAGTTCAAACTCATCATAATAGTTGGCTGGACTTCGGGTGCTATCCACCATCCAATCAAAGGCATCTACAGTAAAACCCATGAGCTGTGTGTATTTATTTTGCAAGCATTAAACTAAACCAGGGCTGCCTTAAGCTTATTATATATTATATATGTAATGTCTTCTAACCATTAGGGAAAATAATTCTTGTGAGAGACCGTGGATATGTACAAAAGAACCCCATTGTTTGTTGTGGCCCTAGGGCCCAAAAAACTCAGGGTCAGTCCTGTTCTCAATTCTAAACTATCCAGAAACGGGCCCCTTCAATTAGGAGCAGCTCAGGCAGTCCTGACATGCAATATATGATCTCTTTGTAACTGGCCCCCTTCATTTCAGAAAGAGGAGCAGGATGTGTTTCCTATGAAACTAGCACGTTCACAGTAAAACACAAAATTGAAAAATTAATATTATATCAGACTACATCATTGGAAAAGGACCACACCTTTTGGGATCATAATGCTTTCCAAACAGTATGTTGTCACGTATTGTTCCAGATTGAATCCAGGGGACCTAACATTTCAAAAAGCAAAGGACAGGTTGATAAATTCTATTTCATAAGAGTGTAGCTATAGCAACCACACTAAACTAATCACAAACCTGTGGTACATATGCTATAGAACCACACGAATATACTGATCCATGGACAAGTCGCATTTCCCCCAAAATTGAATTCAACAAGGATGATTTACCTGAACCAACCTGAGAGAATTCAACAAACACACTGAATGGTGAATGCAGCAGATGTCAAATTAATTCCCCCATCACGAAAAAGAACTATATCACATATTCTTGTAGTAAACCAAATCTGATATATCTAGTTACAAAACTTTTTCTTATAATAACATTCTTGAAAAACTTTACATGGAATTTTATTGGCTTCACCAAAGCCCCAATTTCATGCACTACAGAGTCCCACATCGCCTAACAGTAATATTTAAGTCCATTAGAGATTGCAATCTTCTCTTTTATTTTTATTTTGAGAGGAAACAAATTTAATTAAAAGGCAATGAAAAGTACGTAAAAAGAGTGAACAAGAAGTAAACCAGTAAAAAAGTACAACGGATTACAACAGAATAACAAAAGTACAACAACCAAGCTATCCTATTGCAGCCTTCCAATTGAGCAAAATAAAAGAGGATTTTAGATCCCTGAACTCTGATGAAACTACAATTTGAGAATTGACATATACACAATACCTATAGTTCATCATTGTCCCTGTCTCTTAAGCATGATTCAGACCCTATTTTACATGAACTATCAAGAGTCACTTATGATTACTCTCAGATTTGATTACACAGCCTTCGTGGATGTCTACTCTGTTTGTAGAACTACAATGTTAAATTGTTTTGCTTTGATAACATCTAACAAATGATGGGAAGAAAATCTGAACAGCATTAGAAATAATCATGTCTTGCTCAAAATAGGGAACTTTTGTGAAACTATTTCCCATTCATAAAAAATCTAACAAATAAGCTAAGAAACTCGGTTCTGCATCCAAAATTGCACTTAAAAGGTATCAGATATGAAATGATAATGAGCATATTTTAATCTTTTCTCACATAACTGACCTCTCCAATCACTGCAACGAAGGAACCCTTTGGAATGCCTAGAGTTACATGTTTAAGCACCAAATCTAAGTCTTTTTCATCGCTGCTTGACCAAGCACAACATGAATCATCAAATACAACAGCCTTATCTTCATGGAAAATTTCAGATTTGTCAGTTGAGAAATATGGTGAAGATGAACCAGCTGTTGTTTCCAGTTTTGATTTGTGCTGAGAGCAAGATAGAAACCTGCTCAACCGCTTGATAGATATGACGGCCTGGGATAGAGTAAGGAGAGTACATGTATTTCAATCAATAATTAGAAAAGTATGAAAAGGCTATACTTCAAACCCACGTAACAAGGAAAACTTACATCAATTAATCCATTAATGACCCATGGAAATGAATTTAGGGGAGATATCAAAGTATTAAACAGAGCAAGACAAGTGAAGACCTGCATTTGGGGTTTTAGAGAGGTAAGTTTTTCTTGGAAATTGCTTCATTGCCTGAACAATATTGAATTAAACTCATTATGCTCAGGGAACAGTGGTTACCGTTGCAGCATCAAGTTGATGTCCCATCAATGTGAAAAGTCCAAATGTGAACAGGGAAAAAAGAGTTGGTGTTGTGGCCCAAAAAAATACACACCACGCATCCAAGTATTTCCGTGTCTAATCAATGTAGATAAATCAAACATTATTCTATGCAGCTAAAGGGAGAACTGGAAGAAAAGTAAAGATATCTAAACAATTGATTGCTCTTGGGTATGCCAAGAATAAAAGTAGTCATACAGTTAAGTGCATAACTTCTAATGATCTTGTCTCCATCAACCAGCTAGAAAACAGAAGCTCCCACCCATGCATCTTCAAAGTGCGGATATATGTCAACAGTTCTCCTGTCCTTCTTATCCTGCCGAGAAGCACAGTTACTGAATATAAATATTGCGAAAACATAATACTACTCTGCAGTTTTTTTTTTTCGTCTTAATATAGCACTTACTACTACTGTTAAAATACCGATCTCCAAAATAAATCATTAGCATGGAGAAATACACCACCAGTAAATAGACATGAAATAAATAATAATAAAAAAAATTGCTGTGCCGGACAAAAATAAGAGTCACATGGCTACAGTAATGATTTTAAACCGAGAAATCCGTCATCTCATGACAGAAAATAATTTTTAGATTTAAATAAACATATAACTGAAACTATAGTCATTCTTGGTATCTCCTAAATTCCCACAGTAGAATACCCTATACTTGAATTTTCGAGCAATACATGGCCTGTTGGCTCTGTTTTAAGTTATTAATTGGATTACTTCTAATATTTTGTAGGGTCCGGGTGTGGCCTGTTGGCACTCAATGGAGCTATTTCAAACAGATGTGGAAGAGTCTTTCAAAATTCAAGAATTCCAAGATGAAAAAGTTGGTGAATATTTTGTTCAATTTCATGATACTGATTTTATTTTGTGTCTCAGGATACAAGCAATTTCAATACTCGACATGACAGGGAGTGTTAGTATGTATGTGCCTTCTGTTAGGCTTGATATACAACAAACTACAATCACTATGTTCGAAGCAAACTTAAATACTGCACAATATAATGAGATAAAACGTACATATACCTCTCATCTTTCTGCTTCATCATTTTCACTGTAGCACTTGCAATCAATGTAGATATCCATTTATTCACTATAAGGAGAAAAAGAGTTTCATTCAGATATATATTGAATGCATATTTTATCAATTACTTTATGATATACCTTATGAATATATAAGTGGGTGCATAAATGAACCTAGAAAAATTCCATCTCTAATTTACCAATGACGGTACCAAAACAAATATGGGAGCTCTTATTGGCATTCCAAAAATAGTCATCCTAAACCCACTAAATGATGGAGATTACAAACCTATACCCAAATATACCCGAATTCGAATACAGTTCCAAGTCACGCCCAAAGTCATCCATGCAACCAACTCTTTACACACTTCTAAGTAACTTTTAGTATTGCCGCCCGTTAATTACTATTTGATCGAACAAAATCTTTGACTTTCAATAGATGTCATAAATGTTTTGCATCATCTTCACATCTTACAATAAATATAATTGCATAAAATAAAATAAGAACAAGGCTGCTCCGCTTTTCCCAAATGCTGTGTAAGAATTAGGATATTGAGAGGTACCTGGTATCAGGGAGATGGTAATTGCAATCCCAGCAACAAATGCAAATTTGACTTGTGTATACAGAAGGAACAGAGCCACCCCAATTTGAAAGGGTAAGCTGAAACATTCATTAAAAAAATAGGGTTGATCAGAAAACCACACTCCTAAGATAAAGGCATGGATTCGCTCATTGTGCACAAGAGTGGTGAGAACATAATGAGCTAGTTTTCTGATCTCAAAAAGAACATTTAATGGCATGACCCATGCTAACAAAGAATTAAAAATGAAATTAATTATCCAACCTTATGATTTACAGAAATGAGAATTATCATCATAAATAGAACAAAAACATAATGAATGGGATCCAAAGAAACATTGATAGGGTAAAAATATGAAACTGATAAGAACACCATAAAAGAAGGAATCATATGAGGATCGATGAAACATGGAGCCAGAGCCCATGAAACATACTTTTTCTATGCGAAACAATATTTTAGTAAAGAGCTTAAAGTCAAATTACAAAACTTAGTGAACCAGAGGTCCACCAAAAAATGATGCAACCCTCAAAACTAGATCCCAAATATACCTTTTTACATTCTTTTAATACAATTCTAAAAACTATCCTAAAACTGCTCCCCAATGAAATAAAATTTACAGAAATGAAAGACCCCTAAAGGCTGGAGAGAGAGAGAGAGAGAGAGAGAGAGAGAGAGAGAGAAGACCATAAGGAAGCCCAAAACCTGACTTTATTTATCCCGAGAACTCTCCTCAATATGTAGTTTAAAAAAATTCTTCTATTTCTCTCCAACCAAATTACCCAAGAGACAGATAACACAGCGCAATTTGACAAAATTCTTTCCTTCCTTCCACCACCAAAAGGCCGTACTTTTCATAAAGAAAGTTTGAAAGGTGACTAAGGAATAACCTAATTAGCCCTTGCCTCCCTAACTAACCGCCACCACCAATTCTCATCTTTGTTTGTAGCACGGTACCAAAGCCCATGTATGGTTGAATTAGCATGCCTTAGTATATCAAATCACCTCCCTAACCATTCTGTAAATCTTGTTCCTTCTAGTTGACAAGAGGACTCGTTTAATACTCCATTAGATTTCATTGACACTGATCTCACTAATGGAAGTGTCAATTAATGTGATCGAATTCTTTAGAATGGAGAAAGCTATTTATTTTAACGAAAGTGGTATCTTCAATTCGTGGAACCTCCAACTTTATCAGATGAGAATATGACAAAAAAATTCTACAGTAAACAACAAATAAAAAGTGTACTAAACAATAAAACAATTATTTCTTAAATTAGTTATACCTTAGAAGCAACAAAATAGAAAAAAGGGGCCTTAGGTTATGAATGATTTTTACACTCAATTTAACATTAGTAACTCCACAAAGGAAAAAATATGGGTGTGGTGTAAAACGAAACGTTACCTCCACATATCATGGAAACTGTTACACAAGTTGACAGTACGATCAGAATCTATTGCCATGAATGTCTGGATTTCCCCCTCAGTAAATTTTGATCGCTCTGCTAGATTGATATATAGGCACTGGCAAGAGCAAACTTAAGATAAAGCAATGGGAGTTCTTTTAAAGTAGACCAATGGCCTATCAGTAGAAAACAGAGGAAAAAAGAAAATCCCACAGAAGCAGGCACATCGAGTTTGCCAGCTGAATATTTAATTGCAAGTTCCAACAATCCTTTCCCATAATACAGAAATCAATACCATGATACAGTATCAATGTAGGAGGAGCTCATTTCAAAGTAATCAATCAGCACGCATGCAAGAAATTTACAATCCAAAGCATAATTATAAATGTCAGTTGACAGACAGAAATATATTACTACTTGAACAAGGGCAAGCTAGACAATGCAATGAATCATTTTTCTTTCCAGAATATCTGCATGAACCAAAATGGCATAGAGCTTCTATACTGGCCTGTTATAGCCTCTTCTTTCATCAGCACTGTTGTCTCCATCTTGAAGGGGCATTTTCTGTTCATTACTTTCCTTGACTGTTTTCTTGTAAATGGCAATCATTGTTGGTAACAGCAATGAACCTATCTTTTAGTTGATTTTTCACCTTCATTTAATTTTTCTTTATCAAGCCAACCCAGACCAGAAGATAAAATTTAAAAAATTAAACAGAAACTCTTTTCATATTTTCGATTACTCATAACTGCAAAAGTCAGCAGGCACACCATGGAAAAAGTTGAGAATTTTGAGAAATGTAGCATTTCGTAGAAATCACAAACAAATCCTACATAGCAATGTCCTCAAGGTCATCTCAAGAAAGATAAAGTAAAAGACAATATGTTTCTCTCAAATCATATGTTACAAATTACAATGTTAAGGGACTGTCCACAATTATTTCATTTTCACTCAGGTACTAAATTTCATGTCCAAACACTTTAATGAAATGGAAATAGAAAATATATACCTTCTGATAGATAACAGTGATGATACTAGATCGTAGCTTTAGCTTCAGTCTAGAAAGATGAAAACTATATTGTGTATCCAAAAACGACCTACAAAATTGGGAAATTTATTCAACAAATTTTACTGTTTTTGACATGTACTGCAAAATAAATACCGATTTGCAAAATTAAAAAATATATTATATAAAAGAAAAGGACCACACAAAAAAGGTTCCTTTGGATAAATGAGGTATGCAGCTATGGAAAACACATCATAAATACAAGGACAATAGAGTTCAAGAATCAGAATTCTTACTTAAAGATAGATACAAGGCCCAAGGATATTGCAAGAACATAACCATCCCAACTCTCTAAACCTGATAAAAGAAATAGAATAGTGAGAGATTTCAACAGTATATGTCCAAATTCAATTAAACTTTCACAAGGAAGCCCTTAGTGAGCAACAATCAAGGGAACAATAAGGCCGCCATATGTAGTTTTAAAAAAAATCCCATGAACTGGAGCTCAATTGAATGTCAAAATCGAGAAGAGCTTGTCCATTGGATAAGATATCCAATGGCAGAAAGGTCATCAAATGAAATATTGTTTTGTATTCTTTTATCAGATTCACTAAGTTTTGTATTTCAATTTTAAAGCTCTTTAAAAGAATACTGTTTCTCGTCAACAATAAAAAATACAGAAAGGTCATCAAATGACAAATTGGATGGAGGCGCTCGCTACAGCTTTCGCCTTTCCTTTTTTTCTGAATCCAAACCTTCTCTCTCCCTAGAGCTCCCACTATTATTGGGTTAGTTTCATTTTAGTACCCTGAAATTTTCACAGAATGGCATGTTAGAATCCATGCTTTCAATTTTTAAACTTTAGTACATAGATGTAAGTGCTCTGGACCCTACTAGCACACAAGTTACAACGATAGCAACTCTTGCTCTACCTCCTAGTCATATAGAATCAGAACTAGTACTAAAGATAAACAAGAGCT
Source organism: Prunus avium (assembly GCF_002207925.1). The sequence goes on from NW_018922019.1 coordinate 166,233, forward strand.
CCTATGACCTTCTTTGTAGAAAACACCTGTTTCATAATATCCTGAGCTATACAATTGTATTTACAAAATATACACAAACACACACACACACACACACATATATATATACTTATATTCAAACACAACTCCAGTACAGGCAGCCGAATAGAAACTAATGAGACAACACAACTAATATGAAAGTCATTACGGCACCCCAATTTAAAATAAACGTGATTTTATACAGACTCGTGATTTGGATAAAGTAGTCGGTTGATCTAGATGCCACATCAAAATAAGTGAGACTAGGTTGAGAAAAATATTCACACATTACTGTGAAAGTCCACTACACCCTACAAAGTATTTTTCAGAAAACAAAGTGATAGCATCAATAATACTATAAATATTTTTCCATATAACAATCAATGAAAAGGAACCCATCAAATTCTGCAAACCTTGTTGAAGGAAGCGAATCAGTTTATTGAGAAGCAACGGTGCCGCAAAACCAACACAATCATTGAGTACCTAGAAAAATTGAAATGTTACATGATCTTTTTTCCAATTTGGAGTCCATTTTTTTAATTATTCATTGTTATGAAATTTGTACCATGACTTGCCTAAATACCAAGTGTCTAGAAAAGTATATCATTGTTTAAATATCTGACTATCCAACGTATATGGACTAAATAAATTTATAAAGCATGCATTGCGCACAACCACAATGCTTTTACTGTTCATAATGGCTACCCAATATGCTTCTACAATGCAATTCTTCTATTTCACTTCTGTAAACATAAGCATCAATTTCCAGTAACTCTATAATATAAGTGGAGACATTATATGCTGACTTTAATTATAGAGCAGAAATATGTAAGAAACCGATTCTACAAGTAACAAACTGCTAAGGACACAGTTACAAAGAATAGAATATCTGAAAGTAAAACAATTTCTGCAAAATACTAGTGTTCTTTTCAGTTTATTTTGTTTTAACATGCTACTTTTTTCTATATCACACTAAAGAAAAATTTATGACCAACAAAAAGCAGCAGCACATTAATTAACCAGAAATTTGTTTAAAATTCATCCCCTTTGCATTTTATTATACTTCAAAGAAAATAGGAGGAAAATCCATTAGCAGAAATAAGTACCTTCAACAAGCCCAGACGAATGTATGGCCATCCATATGCACAACAGATTGCCCTAAACAGGGAGGGATCAGGGCAACTGCTCTGTTGGGATTGCCAACAGCTAAGCAATGTATCATGACACGAACAGGGATCCATATCAGTAGGAAGCTGAAGCAAATCTTCAAAATCAAGTTGCTTTGTGACACCATGATTCATCACAGAAGTGATAGATCCGAATGTCATAAGATCGAAATAGCTCTGAGTGTCTCCCTTAGACAATCAATAAACATTGTAAGTATAAGCTTAATAGTTGCAACTTAAAAATCAAGACTACTAACAAAAAACATAGAGGAGGAGGCATCTCGTTCTCAATGGTTACAACCTTTAAAACTGAAACAGCTATCTAAGGAAATAAGCAGCATCAAACCCTTCAGTTTAATTCATCTTGATTGTGTGGGAGTTATGAGCTGAATGTAATGTAGTTACAGCTATTCTCTGGTCTGGTGAGAACAAATGGACATGATACATCTCTCACTTATTTAACAAAGGTTTTAAATGGTGTGTTCTTCATACAATTGTGAACTAGAAAACCGCAAAATCATAAACAAAAGAATATGAGAAAGCACATTCTTGGACTATCATATTAAATGATATGCTCAATGATGATTGCTATATGTGATGCAAAAACTGTAGTGGCCAATATGATATGTGGATGGAACATTATGTTTGATTTGGTTTATGGTTTTCTATTCTGTTCACCTTTCATTCATAATTTTCTTGCACGATACTAAATCATAGATGTAACCATTCATCAAGAAAAACCATTAGGAATTAATGATTGGAGCATGTCCGCATCTATATTTATACTTACTACAATGTAAAGTGGAACTTGAAAATAATGTAGGAAGGCAAAGGGAAAGATCAAATATCCAAATTTAATTAAAAAAATTTATAACACAAACATTATTAATACAAATGGAAGAAATGTAGAAGTAGGATGGATGAGAAAATCCATGATATCCAGAAAAACATCCTCAAGCAAAGAACGCATATTACATTCAAATTAAAACTCTCCCCAATCACAATGAATTACACCAAAAGGAATATCTCTAAAAGTTTCTGACCAAGACACCCAAATTATACACACCCAAAATCATAATAATAAAATAAATTTGATGTCTGAATCTTATTGGCGTAGGCATTTATTCAGTAATACTTTGATAAAGAATACTTGTAATGGTAAAAATATTTGCATAAAGTTATCTATACTACCGCAATAAAGGTTACAGAATTTAACTCGACTGAACCATAAAAAATCTAAGATGGAGGAAGAGAACATTCTTTAATAAAAGAATGAATGGTTAAAACAACAATGTTATGTGTGAAAAAAAAATTTATATATATAGTGTTTCCAGAAAAGATGTATCGTTACCAGTATTTAATTACAAGCTACTTGTTAGTTGTTAGGTGTTACCCTTGAGAGCAAAATTTATCAAACAATAAAAATAATAAAAAATATATATTAAAGAGGTTAATATCACACCATTAAGTGTAATAGCTAAGAAAAAGTAGCATGACTGTACACAACTTACAGATTCATTAAGGCAGCCTTCCTCAACATCTGTGTTAGCAGAAAGAAGTGAATCTTCCAGAGAACTGCAATTTAACCAAGCAAGCAGGACAGTTAAAGTATCTGAAATAAAGGATTAGGATTAGGCTGTGAAGGGATCAAGTCTATACAAGAAGAGATTACAGAGAGAGAGAGAGAGAGAGAGAGAGAGAGAGAGTTGAAAACACCCCAATGAAAGGAAACTTGCAACTTTTACTTTCCAATACTCTCTAGTTCATACTCTTCATTGCATTGATGAGTTATTTTTTTTATAGAGTATAGTATTTCATCATTTTATGAATTTCACCAACCTACTCCATCAGGTTGAACTCACAATCATTAGGCTACGTCTGTGGTCATATCCAAAGTTTGTATCATGGGTGTAATTCAACCAGTATCCCAATTTACAGTACAAATTGCACACAATGTTTCCTTTGTAACTATGATCAGAAAGAAAAAAATTAAAAGAAAAGAATTAAGTAGCTGGCACCTTCTCTTGTATGATGCCTGCTTTATTCTGATAATGTTTATTGATATGCCAAAGATGATGTCTAATGAAACAGTACAGATCTCTTTAACGCATAACAAGACCTGTCAGAAAGAACTTCTAAATTATTAATTCCATTTTAAAAGCAAAATAATCAGACACCATTTCTAGAACCCAAGTATTTAAATCAACCTCATAGAGTTGAGACTAGATGCCCCAAAGAACTATTATAACCACTATTTATTTCTTTGGAACTTTATGAGAAGCTGATTGATAATTAAACATAAGTGCCATAAAATATGGAGTTCATTCAACAACAAATTTTATCTATCTAATCTTAACCTGTCAAAAGCTGGGCAAGTTGGGTACGTCTTATTACCAAAGCTAACCAATTTCAAAAAGAAAATGTCCACCTTACCAGACAACATCCTTTATATAATCTCTTCTTTCAAAGAGTTTACTGGCCTTTTATATATATAATCTCGTCTTCATCATGGACTGGAATTTTAACAAGATGAAAACTACACTGAACAACAAAATGGCAATAAAAAGCTTCTAAATCGGAATGTACCTGGAATGAGGGATATGCTGTGAGCAAATGAAGTATTCCCAAAAGCAGTTTTACAATCCACCAGAAACACAAGATCCGGTTGCAAAAAATGTAGCAACCATTGAAACACTTTGAGAAGAGTATGATAAGAGTCTACAATTTTTTTTCAAAACATGACTCAGTGAAAATTCTGAAAAAATCATAACATGCTGTTAACATGTCACTGCAATAAAAAGGAAAAAAAGGGAGGGGGGAGGAAATACCTTACCCATGATGCAAACTGAGAAAATCTGAAAAACCATTCATGATGTGCAATAAAGACGCCATGATGTGCTTTCTTCAATAGTAAAGCAATGTCCACAAAGGATATACATGCTCCAATGGCAGGAAGAATGACAAAGAAAAACTTTTCCAGAAAATTCATCTGAGGAATAATTGTGAAGCCATCAGTATTATGTAAAAATCTTCAAGGGAAATTATAATGTAGAGTCCTTGTCTCACAACTCTAGAATTCTCCTTTTGTTATAAATGAGAATTTTTAGAAGAAAAAAAAAATAGAATATACACTAGAAGGAGGACATTTGTCAAGCGAACCTAGGAAACACCAACTAAAAACAGAATACATGTAAAAGATGTAAAATATCTAGAGGCTTCCATCCAAATTATATTTAAGCTCATAGACTAGTCTGCTCAGTATGGGTAACATGTCTAATTTAACAAGAAATTTCTTATAAAAAATTAATAAATTGGCAGGTCCAATAGAACTTGATATTGTTTCTATAACGAGGAATAGGAGTATAATAAAGATTAAGGATGTAAATATCAAGGTGAGATTTTAGACTACTAGTTCATTTCATGTTATGAAGTGTAATAAAAAGTTAAGGATCATCACATGGTATTGAGGACTTGAAGGTTTTTTCATGACCAAGGTCATGGCTCATAAGCACTTACCGAGGTTTAGTGAAATACATGAAACTTTTAAATCAGATCAATCTTAAGTGATAATAGGCTTAAACTAGGTAGAAAGTGGAGCTTCAAGCCACATGCACTGTTTAATTTCAAAATAGAAATCATGTCATCTATTTAAAAGTTTCATAAAGTTGTAAAACTAGATAAGGCATACAGTTTAAAGAAGTAGAATCACCTAACACACATTCAGACACAGAAGTGAACAAGAACGTGTGCGAAAGAGAGAGAGAGAGAGAGAGGGGGGGGGAGGGGGGGGAACAGAAAATTAACAACAATGGAGGGAGGAAAGTCAGAGGTATGTTTTCCTGCTTAAATAGAGCATGTAAGCTTCAGTTTCAAAAGAAACGTTAAAAGAAAATTACGAAAATAAAAAGAAACAACACTAGAGATTAAGTTTAGTAATGAAATGACTTTTCACAATGAGAAAATGAAATGTGCCCATTTCACTATCTTTGTCAAGTGTGCATTTACGTATATGTTTGCATGTGAAACAGTTCCAAGAAAAGTTAACATCATAAACCTTAAACTCAGGCAGTGGCATGCTATGGTTCAGAGAGTCTTATTGTAATTGGCTTTCCTTATTTTCTTTCATTTTTTCTACATTTTCTGAGAAACAGAAAAAGAATGCTTCGGGAGAGTGTAATTATAGCAATGCAAGTAATATACTCCTGCATTTTCAACAACCAAGAACAACATAAATAAAACCCACCCTTCGACTTCTTTTGCCAGTCCGTTGATTTATTCCAAGTAAAGCAATCATAACAATAGTCACTGCATTTGCACCAAAACCTAAAACAGTAGGGACTGTTAAGGAGAAGCAGTTAATAATTGAAATAACAGGTTCATCTTATGAAACATAAATTCAAAGCACCAAACTCCAAAGGATATATGTTTCCGAAACACTTGGAAAGTCTGCTCCCATCCCATACCTGAAAAAGATGGCAGCAATTTACAATGAAAATCAGTTAAATTCATTACTGTAAGAATGAAATTATATTATTCTGTATGAATTCAGAAAACCAATTGAGCCATCAGTTTCCTTGACTCAATAAAGCACATAGGTGCAGGTTCTTGACACCAAACTGAGTTCACTTCTTTTCCTTTCTACTCCAAAACATATTTCTTAGCTTCCAAACACAGCATATGAGAGAAATTTTTTTAAAAAAACAAAACAAAACAAAACACGAAATTATGCTGACTAAATTTAAAGAAGATGAGCGGAAGAAAGTAGAAGAACATAAAAATAGAAATGAACAGAGAGAGCGTACGGATGGAGAATTAGGGCAAATCAGGTTCATGAAATCGTCCATTTTCTGATGCTTCGTTTCCTTTGCAGAGAAAAGTGACCGGTTTCTTCAAGGCACAAAGCTGCAGACTGTTACATTCTAGCGAGTGGGCAATTTTCCTGGGCCCAAAAGAAAGAGAACAAAAAAAGCAAACACAAAAGCGAAACCCGAAAAATAAAAAAGAGTTAAAAAAACAAGTGAGTATATTCGATGTCACGTGGACTGGGGATGGGACGAGAATGTCGACCAATAAATAAATAACATAACAATGTGAATGTCGTCGACCAAAAAATCAATAAAATAGGAATGCGAACGTGGACCGAAATATAAATAAAATATAATGGGATGAAAATCGAGATTCAAAGAAATGAATTAGAATGAAAAGGGAAATTGAAATTGAAATGCGAATTAATAATAAGAATGAGAATATAATTAGTCTCAAATCACACACATTTTTTTTTTTTTTTTTGGGTTCAAAGAAATCACACTTAGTTTAGACGACTCTGAATAGCATTGCTCTTAACTCGATTGTTTGGTTTTGATGCTTGTGACTTGAGATTTGAATTTTGGGTCAAGCCTAGATGTGAAGTTCGACTGAGTTATTGTGATGTAAGAAATTGAAAGAGTTTTAGTGGTATTTATCTCCGCTTAATTGGAATAAACTTGAAAAACAAAACTTAGTTTATGTAATGCATTAATAACATTGTTTTAAGAGAGAAGTTGCTAGCATTCCCCAAATCTATATTGGCGAGGAAGAGTCGAACACATTACCTTAATCGAACACATTATTTATTGTAGAGTCATGAGTGAGGGTCAATTAATGAGATTAACTAGTTTTAACCATCATTAAGCACTAACTATACCCTTGTCTCCCTTAAACTTGTCAGATTGGCTGTAAAAACACAATGGTTTTCTCAAATCATTCTTCGCGCCAATTTCTTTCTCAGACTCATGTGTAATGGAAACATTTGCTGGTTTATTATACAGTTATTTTCAACATTGGACTAACAAAGAATTTAGTACTGTGAGTTCATATAGTATCTTTTGAGTTTTCAAATTAAGAGCAGACACATTTCTGCACTCATTAAATAATTAGTGTAATTTTTCTTTTGAAATTTCAGATTTATTGATAGAGCATATAGTATCTTTTGAGTTTTCAAATTAAGAGCAGACACATTTCTGCACTCATTAAATAATTAGTGTAATTTTTCTTTTGAAATTTCAGATTTATTGATAGAGCAAAAAGATTCAACTAAGATCGCGCGGGGATACCCTGGGAAACCAAAAAAAAAAAAAGATTCAACTAAGTCCAGTGAGAAATTAGGAAGGAAGAACCCACAAAAAACAGGAAAAGCTAAAATGAATTCTGCAGGAAAAAAATGAAGAAGCAATGGCATTGAAGTATATTCTGCAGAAAGCCTTTCCTAAACCAAACAACAGATGGAAAACAAGTAAAACGCATAGCAACATAATGTAGGAAAGAAACTAACTGCAACATAATGGAGATCCTCAGTTGCTCCAAGTTTTTTTTGAACCTGTTTACCTTCATCGTCTAGAAGGCGATTCAAACTTGGAACTTGTATGCGCATGGTATTACGACTAAACAAAAGTAAACAAAAATTAGGACAGAGGCCTACAAATGCTTTAAGACCTAATATAAACAAAACCATTTTCAACAAATACTACCCAAGGATTCTGCAGAAGTAAAAGCATTGAAATGGTGAAGTAAAAGAACACGAAAAAGTAAAATGAATTTTGCAGAAGTAATGGCATTGCAGATTCAAATGATTCAAATGATTTAAATCCAATATGGTAGCTTATTTATAAACCTGCCACTTGTGGTGTGTTGAATGGAATTCAAGGGACTGTACAAGTAGCAAATATGACACCATTCCTTTTCCAGAATTAGGCAAACACAGGACTAATAAAAAGAACTCCGGGCTATAATAGTTATAAACTTTGCATCATTCACCTAGTATATAAATTTGAATTTTTTTTTTTTACAATTTCGTGGTTATGAACTTGAAATGAATAATTTCAAGTGATCGACTTTACAAATAAAACAAATACAAGAATAAAGAATCCTAATGTCCAGCTGGTATCTGAAGACCCGGTAGGGGATTAATTCTGGGAACAGTGGCAGTGCTTGCGCTGTAATCTGCTTTCAGTTTGAAGCAAGAGACACCATACGCATAGCCCAAAGATGAGTTGACCACCTTCAACTTGGCATGACCCGCTTTTGATGGTTGAGGTGGCGCTACGAATGGATGAGACAAGAGCCTTTCCGCTGTTGATCTTTCACAGGACCTCATGGCAAGGCAATTCTCGAGAAAATCCCTGGCCACATCTGACATCTCAGCCGGAATTTTGGAAGTACGTAGATGATCAAACACCGTCACGTCGACGGAATTGTCAAGATCACAACCAGGCTTCAAATCCCAGGGGGAGTTTCCGGTTAGCATCTCAAACACAATACAACCAAGAGCCCAAATATCACAGGACTGATCTTGTTTGTTATCAAATAAAGCCTCTGGGGACAGATACCTAGGAGTGCCTCTCCATCCACTATAGTTGTCCTTGGTTTTCTTAGCCAACCCAAAATCTGCAATCTTGGCTACAAAACTAGTAATAGCACCAGAACTAGCTGTAGTGGTAGTGGTAGGCACAAGCAGAATGTTGTCCGGCTTCAAATCGCAGTGAACATAGTCACACTTGTGAATGTGTCTAATCCCTTCAAGAATTGACCTTGTATATCTTCTAACATCATATTCTGGCAATCCAAGACCGTTGGATTTTTGTACGAAGCCATCAAGGGTTCCTCCAGAAGCAAATTCTAACAACAAGTTGTAGACCTTGTCACCCTTGTCTGTGGTTGTGGTCTCTTCACCAAAGCGCTCGATAACGAAAGGGCAGCCCTTGATCTCAAACAGAACCTCTGCCTCATGTTCAATAGACTCCGAAGCAGACACCTTTGCCGATTTCACCGCCATCACTGCAGGCAAATTGACCATACGGCTAAACTCACCCCTTCTTCGTTTCTTGGGAGTAGCAAGAAAAACAGAACCAAAGCTTCCTTCTCCAATAAACTCCCCTCTCAACCAGTGCTCTCCATGACTCCACATGCTGTGCTTTTCACCTTCTAATTCTTCTTCAACCTTTCTTTTCATTCTTCTTCTTCTTCACTCAGTTCTCAGTTCTCTGTTTTCTCTCCACAAGGAAATAAGTATTTCTCTGAAAAAAAAATTAGCGGCTTGCTTGCTCGATTGTGCCCTATAATGCTTTATAGTATTGGTTTAGGGAATAGGAAGATGCATGGAATGTGTGGTTTATTAGGGTTAACCAGATGTATAAAGTCGGTCAGGTTTAATTGATGCTTTTGTAGGTTTTGATTTGTGACGTAGCCACCAAGCTACTAGCTAACAGACAAGAATTTCCACAATACTTTATCTTCGTTTTTTTTTTTCAATATCGTTTTGTCATTGGTCTGAATTTTTTACCGTTTGGAACGAAGAGAGAGAGAGAAGATTTGACAGCTGTAGGTAAATCCATTTACATATATAACATGGAAACCTTTCCTAACAAGAAAAGGAGTTAAATTTATTATTATTATTATTATGGAAGAAAAGAAGTTCAAATTTATTAAAGAAACATTACCCTCCGCTTATCACAAGTTAACCCTCCAAATTGCTTTTTAGCTTCTTTGTTCTGCTCTCTCTCTGCTTCTCTCTTTGTATTCTTTAAATTGGATGGTAATTATCTACAAAACCACAGTTTATTGTAGAAAGATTTTGGATATCAAAGGTTGTAACAAATGGATACATTGGGAAAACTTTCCTGACAAGAAAACGAGTTAAAATTTTATTCCAAGCCACGTAGGCACACAATGACATTCTTGTTGATCTCAGTAACGGAGTGGGAAAAATGTAGGTTTTCCGGGAATTTCAATCCCCTCCACAAACAGAAGAAAAATTTGGAGAAAAATTATGTGGATGCAATGAGCTTTGAACTTATAGCCTGCTGTAAAGATTCCAAAATTAAATGGTGGATTGTCACCTTCAGCGGTGGTGCAGCTCTTACTAAGAACATCCACTCTGATATCTAACCATTCTGCAATTTTTCTATTTGAGGTATGATATAGTAAGACACAGGTTAAAAAATACCAGCAACAGAGTTTGACTCATCAAATACGGACTGCAGAAAGCCTTATGAGGAAAAGAAACATTATAACAATCAAGCATAAAAATGAGAAATCCTTCAGAATGTAAATAAAGCAAAAACAGGGTAATTGAATATGGTATAGTTCAATCACAAACTCTAGAAACATGTATCTTGTGGGAAACAAAGAACATCAATCAATGTATTTGTTGGAAAAAAGAAAACATTTTAAGGCTATCCGCTGCAAACTACTAGAAAATGAAACTACAATCAAACATTTTTTGCAATCGGTTACATAGATACGAGGCTAGAATGTGATAATTCACAGGCAAGTCCCAAGATCAAAGTAAACAGATGTGATGCTGCCATGGATATATTGAAAAACAGAAAATATAAAAAATGCCATTTAAATCTCAAAATTACGGTCAAACAATATTATAGAGCATGAGCCTGTTAGATAACCATTTCAGTTTACAGTTCTTAATTTGTAAAAAAAACTGAAATTTTTTTTGGTAAAGAAAAAAACAAAAGCAAGACCTCAACTCCCAAGAGAAGACAAAACAAAGGAAATAACTAGAAACCTAGATATAGGCGAAAGTAAAAATGAAGTCTAACTTACAAGAACCCCAATTAACTCACTTAATAATTATGTTAAAAAAAGTGACGTAATTAAGTTATAGTTCTTAACTTACAACAATATTATTCATAATTCTCTTCTAATTGATGCTTGTAACTGGGGTTAGGCATTACATCTTCCCGTTCTTTTCCGGTTATGATTAATAAAGATCCCTCGTACCATCGAGGTTCCTACAATTTGATTTAAACTATAGTAACCAAAATCGTAATTTGACAATATTAAAAATTAGAAGAGGTAAATAAAACCACTCAATAAATTGTGAAAAGTGTCGAAGTTCAATTGTCTCAAAGTTTGAGGACCCAACAGCAACAAAGTCCATAAAGAATTCCTTATCATCATCATCTAATCCATTTCGGCTTTTTTTTCCCTCCTCTTCTTCCTCACAGCAAAACCAAATCAACCACAAAACACAGAGATCAATTGCCTCAAAGTTTGAGGACCCAACAGCAACAAAGTCCATAAAGAATTCCTTATCATCATCATCTAATCCATTTCGGCTTTTTTTTCCCTCCTCTTCTTCCTCACAGCAAAACCAAATCAACCACAAAACACAGAGATGGCCATTCCCACCATGGCCTTCTCATCGTCACCTTCCATTCTCTCTCCACATTGCGCAACTCACCAACCTCTTGTTCGCTCCCACACTTCTCTCTCTTCATTACCCAAAACTGCTACTGCCCTCTTCAGCTTCTCAACTTTTCAAACGGTTCCAAAATTCCCGTTGAATAGTGACAAAAGAATCCAATGCGCTGAAAAAGGCTCTTCAGCTTCAAGTCTTGATCCCAAGTCCGGAGTTTCAGTCTACAAGCCCAAGTCCTATGAAGTTCTTGTCACTGATGCTGCAAAATCGCTTGCTTATGCTCTTGAAGATGGAAAGACCCGCTTGGAGATTGATTTTCCGTAATTCTTTTTTGTCCTTTTTGTTTGGATTTGTTGAAAATTTCTGGGTTTTGAGAAAGTCGATGAGAATTTGTGGAAGGTTTTGAAGTAGATATTGTTCGCATTTTTTGTCTTTGGGTTTTGTTTGTTTCATGGGCATTAACCAAAATTGATATGGTATGCATGATCCATAACGTGTTACCGTTATGATGTTGAGCACACTGCAAGTTTGGTACTATGAATAACTTGCCGTCTAGAAGGAAGATGGAAAATATCTTAAAAAGGTTGAGAACCTAAATGTGGGAAAATTGCTTGATGAAGATAAAGAACCTAAATTTGGCTAAGATAGGGATGCCTGATAAAGAAAAACATTATCTTGGAGGTGCTTTAACTGTAGTGTAAAATGTTTGCGGAAGCTTGTTAACTAGCTTTTATATTTAATAGAAATGAGGTTATGTAATTTAGAGACTACTATATCAAGGAATTACTTTTCCTATCAAACCATAGTAATGTGAGTTCATTCCTGTTTGGCATTCCAAACTGCTTTTCCACTAGGAAATTTTGGTTAGCTGTATCTTATTGTTTAGGCGTTCTAGTGGCTTTCATATATACTCCTAATACTTGTTCTTTTTCATGTACCTTATTTTTTCGAGCTTGTGCGTCCAGACCCCTGCCTAGCAACATATCTTCTTATAAGGTATCTCTCTTTGCTACAAAATTATTAGATGGATGAATGACCCATCATGGTTTACACCTGCTTACTGGAGATTGTTTTCACCTATTGATTGTAAAAGCATCCTGTTTTGACTCCATTTAGTCTTCACAGTTGTTTGTTGATTTGTTAGTTTTCGGTCAGTCCTTATTTTTGATATAGTAAAAGGCTTTATAATCATGCTATGCTTATGCCCCAACCCGAAAGAAAAGATGCTATACTATACCCTACTATCATTGTTCTTCTTTGATTTCCTCTTATCAATCACAGTGATATAGCTTGTTGATGACACATAGCAATCTGAATACATGAGACATGATTTTCTCAACTTCCTAAACATGTAAAAGGGGTCTTCAGATGACTTCATTGATGCCAATGTACAACTGGCCTTGGCTGTTGTAAGAAAGCTCAAAGAAAAAAGGGAAACGAGAGCTTGCATTGTAAGTTGAATTTTCGTTTCATATAGACGTTTTATATCTCCCATTTGAAGAGTATGTTAACAAGATTTCTTTCTTCAGGTGTTTCCTGATAAGCCAGAAAAGCGCAGGGCCTCTGAGCTGTTTAAAACAGCTATTGACACGGTAAAAAATAACTCATGATTTTACTAATCGTTAATTATTTTTATGTAATCAAGTGTATCAGAATCTCCTCAGCCCACAAATTCAGAATTGGTATAGTGGATTGGGATAAAATTTTGGTTCACAGAAAAAGGCTAAAAAAAAGTAAATACAATTCGTAACATGCTTTTAAATAAAATTTGCATTTGTTATGTGTTTATACCTTTATCTTATAGCCACGAGAACTATTCACAAAGTAGATTACAGCTCAACAACTCCTTGTATCATTGTTTTCATGATGATTTTTTTCTTCAGCTCGATGACATAACCATAGGTTCCCTGGATGATGTCCCCGGTGGTCCAGTCACCAACTTCTTCAGATCTATAAGGAACACACTTGATTTTGACTTTGAAGATGAAAATGAAGGTTGGTCATAACTTATAGGACTCAAATGCTTGCTTGGTTTCCCTTTTCAATTGATTGCTTGTATTCCTTTTCTTAGCTTTCACCTCAACTGAAGAATTTTCATGCTAATTTGATAGTTTTTTTTTTTTTTGGGTTCAATGCATGATCCATCTATATAACGAAGAGTATTAACTTTTTTTTTTTTGGTGAACAAAATAATCATCCTACAACGCTGGGCACACATTGAAGAGTATTAACTTTAATCTCTATGTCATCTCTTAAAATTGCAGGTCGTTGGGCATCCAATGAGCCTCCCTCTCTTTATGTATTCATTAATTGTAGCACCCGTGACCTTGCTTCAATAGAGAAGTATGTGGTATGGTCTCCTCATTGTTAGCTCTCTCAACCATTTTGAAGTTTTGACTTTCAAATATAATTTCAATACATTTTTTGAATGAATGCTCTTTCCGACCATTAACTTTTGTTCTACCTATATATGGTTTTTATGCCTGATGATTGTATACTTGTATAAGAATTAACTATGATCTTACAACTTCAATTCTTTTAATGTTTTTTTTGGGTGTCATGACTTGTTGATTCTTACTAATTATATTAATTAATGTTTCCCAATGATAATATTTTGGTAAGAATCAGTTTGATATGAGTTCATCTCTCTAGTGATGCAAATTCATCTATTGGAATCTAAAAACCACTGTTTGATCTAGAAATCTAGAAACAGGCCCAAAAATGAAAGAAAGATATAGAAAATCAAGAAGATTGGCACAATTGGGGAAATATTTGAATGCATGTACATATACTTATCTATATGTTTCAACAAATTTATTTGCATTCAAATTCAGCCATTTCGAGACTATGAACTTGAAATTTACAGCTCTAGAAATTGAATGTGCTAACACTGGTTATTTGTGATATATTCAATATGTGCTCCCATTTGCATTCCTGAATCTGTGGTGTGTTGTTTTAAGACTAATGTTGGCTGTGTTTCTCCCCAAAATGTAGTGTTATGTGTATCTTTCAACATGCATGTGCTCTTTTTTTTTTTTTTTTTTTTTTTTTTTTTTTTTTTTTTTTTTTTTTTTTTTTTTTGTGTGTGCATATTTACTAAATTCCATTCAGGGAAATCATATGATCAGTTTATATTTGCATTTGCTGGCTGCCTGAAATTAACCATGTACAATAAACTAAGAAAATTGTAGTTCATGGGCATCTGAAAATGTGCAGGCATCTTATGCTGTTTCCTGGCTGCATAATCTTATTCCAGAGTCTAATTAAATTTAGCATAGAGTCTAATGGTGTCATTGTCTTACTCTAAGTTTGAAGTGTATGCAGCCTGAATTTGACAATTTCACATGTTAATCATGAGGATAATGTGGTTCCTCTTTTCCTACTGTGACTCTTCGAGATTTACAGGAAACATTTGCCATGTCAACCCCGACACTTCTATTTAATCTTGAACTTGACACATTGCGGTAATCCTTATGGACCATACATCCAAATTTGATTTTGCTATTCTCTGACTATAATTTTCATTTTCAATTAGAATCTGTTAATTATGCAGTGCTGACTTGGGCCTTGTGGGCTTTCCAACCAAAGATTTGCACTATCGCTTTCTTTCTCAATTTATTCCAGTGTTCTATATCCGAATAAGAGAGTACTCAAAGGTATAATTTATTTACCTTTAATAATTATTACTTGTTTTCTTTCTTGATTTAACTTTTTGGTAACCATTCATTTGTTAACTCCTAAGACAGTAGCAGTAGCACCTTATATAGTGAATTACAATGGAGCATTGTTTCGCCAATACCCTGGTATGTATTAAAAGATTTCTTATATACTGGATTGTTGCTTTTTCTTTATCTTAACTTTTTTTTTTGAAAAGAAACAGTATTATTCAAATAGGATAGAGCGAAAAACACGAGATGGCCAAGGAGGCCATCTTACAAAACAGAAAGAAAAAGCTCTGCACTACAACACTACTGCTTTCCAATCTAGGTGGATAAGCTGAAAGCTGATATCCTTAAATTCTACAGAAACAGAGGCCCAGAGAGATGCCCAGACTCGGATACGATCCCATATCATCTCTACCTCGTCCCCCACCACATTCTCAAAAATTCTCCTATTCCTTTCCCCCCATATTTGCCAGAAAATTGCCATCATGGCACAGTTTCCCAACACTAAACCCTTCCTCCTCCCACCAAAGAATCTGAACCTGGCTTCCAACACCTCACTGCAAGTTGCAAAGTTTCCCCATGTTATCCCCGTCTCCCGGGATAGCTTAGCCCACAGGGACGAGGCAAAGGGACATAGCAAAAAGAGGTGATCCACAGATTCATTTTCTTTTTTGCACAGGACACACCAATTAGGAGAGAAATACCAGCTGGGTCTTTTCCTTTGGACCAAGTCGCATGTGTTAATTCTGCCTTGAGCGATTAGCCAAACTAGTACTTTTACCTTAGGGGGAGCTTTAGATTTCCAGATTACAGCTGGAGGGAAGCAGAGATTTGGATGGGGATTTACCATCAGGTGCCTAGTAAAAGAAGTACAGGAGAATACTCCTGAGGGCTCTAAGTTCCAAACTCTGGTGTCGCATCTACTAAGAACCAACACGACCTGTTCCAATCTGAAAAGTAGCTCAGATAGTTCCTCTATTTCCTCATCCCTTAGGTTTCTACGGAACCCAAAGTCCCAGCTTAGTGGAAGGGCATTCCTGTCTATAGAGATGTCTGCGATTTTGGCATTTTGTTTACGAGATAGCCGGAAAAGGCGAGGGAACCTCTCCCCCAAAGTCGTATCTCCCAGCCACACATCTTCCCAAAATCTTACTCTTTCACCATTTCCGACCTTGAGGCGACAACAAGCAGCAAAATAACCCAAAACTTTGATTATTTCAGTCCATGGACATCGGCTGGAACCTACCGATATTATTTTAGAGTCCCACCCATTCACCTGTAACCCATACTTACTCTTAATCACATCGTACCAGAGGGTATTGGTTTCATTTTGGAATCTCCATAGCCACTTCCCAAGTAAGGCCTCATTACGTTTCCTTAGATTTCCAATCCCGAGTCCCCCATTTTCCTTTGGTAAGGACACTACCTCCCATTTCACCAAGTGGTCCTTCCTACCTTCCTCCACACCTTCCCACAGAAAGTTTCTGATTGTCTTCTCCAGCCGTTTTGCCACACTAGCTGGAATTCGGAATAGTGATAAATAGTAAGTTGGTAGGCTGCTCAATACTGCCTGAATTAGAGTCAATCTTCCCCCTCGAGATAGAAACGCCTTGCTCCAACCTTCTAACCTTCGTTCTACTTTCTCTAAAACCGGGTCCCAAAAAGGTAAGCTCCTAGGTTTTCCCCCAAGAGGCAGCCCAAGGTAAGTCAGAGGCCAGCTTCCTTTGCCACAACCTATCTCAACGGACAGGCCCTCTACTTCACTGTTTTCTGCATTAATTCCAACAATTGAGCATTTTCCTCTATTTATTTTCAGACCAGAACACAAGTTGAAAACCTCCAGAATATTTAGAAGATTGCGAAGATTTCCTTCCTTGTCAGATAGGAAAAAAATAGTGTCATCTGCAAACTGAAGGTGTGAAACCATCACCCTATCTCTTCCCACAACCAGCCCCTCCACCAAACCCCTTTCTCTGGCCCTTGTGCAGAGTCTGCTCAGTGAGTCTGCTACCAAAGTAAACAGAAAAGGAGACAAAGGGTCTCCTTGTCTGATTCCCCTAGAGGCTCCAAACTTTCCCCTTGGCCTTCCGTTTAATAAAATCACCCACAAATTTCCAATTTTGACACGACCAAACATGATTAGGTTAAGAATTCAGTTCTAAGCTTCGATTCTGATGATAAAGAGATAGGTGTGGTTGATTTTGTTTGAAGTCAAATCTTACTAATTTAAAATAATTTAACTAGACCTATCACACTAAAGAGTCATTGGACCCATACATGGGGTGTGTAGGCAACTATATTGAGTCATAGAAAAGGCGTATTCAAAGTGACTTGTCAGCCACTAAAAAAGAAATCAATCATGCGTCTCAAGGAGCAGATGTCAGATCAAGAAAAACAGAGCTACAAATAGATCAGTCACGAAGCTCTTTGAAGTACAAATTGGTAAAAGAAGAGAAGCAAACTACATAGGCACATAAGTACAAGAATTTACTGCCAAACCAGCAATAGAAGATCAATAACACCAGTGCAGTATTTAAGTCATAGAAAATCATCAAATGATGTCGTAGAGATGGTATAAGAAAAGTTACCAACATGCTTTCATCTGTGTACAAAATGGTCAAAGTTTCTGTTCAAAATGTCAGTATAAACACTACCACAAGCCCAGAAACTTGTAATGTTTTTAGTTTTATACTCTCACAACATTGAGACAAACTGACTTGTGATAGATGGCCCCCCTCCTCCATTCGGTCGAGATCCTTAATTCGAACCTCTGCTTGTTTCAATTCAGAGATCAGCTCACTGTTAATTTCTTTACTCCAAGCCTTCACTCTATCTTTCACAGTCTTTAATTTCTTCATGAACTTGAAGCCTTCCCACCCTTGTTGATGCTCTTCTAACCACCATTCTTTGAATTTTCCTCTGAAGTCGTGCTGCTTCAGCCACCAATTCTCAAATTTAAAAGGCACCGGTCCCCATTTCTTTGCATTCAGATCCAATAAGATAGGGCAGTGGTCAGAGATTACCCTAGGGAGAGCCACCAGCCTAGCGTGCGGAAATAATTCCTCCCAATGTGGATTGAACAAGAACCTGTCCAACTTTCTTAAAACTGCATTCTCCCTCATATTTGACCATGTAAAAGCGGCTTTGTGAAGAACTGGATCACATAGGTTTGTCTCCCTTATGAAGTCATTAAACACAGTCATACTCCTTGTGATTCTTCCCCCATTAGATTTTTCAGATGGGGATCTAGTAATATTAAAGTTGTACTTCCCTGAATAGCTTCTTTATCTTAACTTTCATAGGTTTATAATCTATTTATCCCAACAAATTGGACGACAGTCCTTAGATCGTTTAGATTATACGATAAGGACTTCTTGGAAGAACGATTAAAGAATAATCTGAAGTTATTTGAAGTTTTGCTAATTTGTGCAAGACCTATTATTCACATCATAGTGGTTTCTCAACACTGATGCTGGTCTGGACTTGATGAAGAATACATTGTCAATGTTTGAGAGTTGAGATCAAGGGATTTTGTTCAGAAGTCATCTAATACTCACCTTGATGGTTGGCCAGATTAGGAAAGGACAGGTGTAGTGGTTACGTGATGAACAAAATATATAACCCAATATTAGCGCGTCATGCAATATTTACTCGTTTTCTGCGGACAGTTTAGAGTTTGATTATTTTGGGACCATTTGTACAGCTTGCAGAGTGAATTGGTTATCTTTGTTTTCTTTATGTTTGAATATCTATTCTGCAAAATAGAGTTTGTTTGGAAGAAATATTAGAAAAATTAATGTGTTCGGGAAGTAACTAAAGTTGTACTGTTAGCTTCTCTTTGGGCATCTTTGTCTAAACACTTAAAAGATATTCCTTTTAGTGTTATTCTTCTTGATTTGGGGGAGCCTTGATTTTATTGTAGTTTAAAGTTGTACTTAGGGTGTTGATTGACTTCTCTTTCGTCCCATTAGTGTCATTTTATATATTAACAAAATTTTGTTCCTGGGAGATGAAAAAAAAAAGTTCTCACTTTTATTGTTTTTATAAATTTTAGAAGTTAGTAAATTCACCATATAGTTCAATTTTTTCCTTCTTTTACTTTTTTGAAAACATGACAATGTCGGTAACATGCTATGCGTTGTACAATTGATAGATCTGATTCTCATTGGACATTTACTAAAATTTACTATGCGACTGCTTTCAGTGTCTATTTGAGCCTTTGTCATTTTTCTACTACTATTGTTAATTATCTCCTAATCAGTTGGCATGGATTTATGTTATCTTCTGTGCATTAGCTGGAATTGATTTTATGTTTTCATTATGGATGCGCTTTTGTAACCCCAGGAAGGTATTGCTGTACAATCAGCTTGTTTGTGGTTGTTAACCGTGATTTTGTTGCACTTTATTTTTCTAACAAATCCACTGTTTTCTTCAATATGCATGTGTGCTTCATTCAGCATGCGGCGGTGTCTCATCTTTTCTCAAATTTGTGCAGGGCCTTGGCAGGTAATGCTTAAACAAGCCGATGGTTCTTTTGCTTGCGTAGCAGAGAGTGCAACACGCTTCACTCTGGGTGAAGTATATATCTTTCTCAAGCTCCAGTTATTAGTTACTTTCTGTTAGTTGCTGGGAATACTTTGGTATGCTTTCAGGCTGATTATTTGTGTGGTCTTTAGACAAAAGAAGAACTGTTGAGGGTCCTGGGACTGCAAGAGGAACAAGGAAGCTCACTGCAATTTCTTCGTAGAGGCTACAGGGTTAGCTCTCCTTATCTTAAACGTTTTCCTTTGTCTATAGATAGTTTTTCCTATTTTTTTGTCTCACTAATTCCTTACTATAATAATATTATAAATTTAAATTGGCAATCCCCAACCTTAGTTTTCCCTATGTTTTCATGACAGTTAAACTTTTGGAATTTAAATAACCAATCCCCAACGTTCATTCTCTCTCTCTCTTTCTCACATTCACTCACATGCTCACATGCATACACACACCCTGTCATGTTTCTTAGTGGTTCTGCAATCTGTGGCTTTCTAAAGGTTGTCCATTTCCATTAGAAAACGGAAGATTTAAAGGAAAGCTCAATTTGTGAAGTTAAGTAATAGTTCCCCTTGATCCAATAAGGGCCAAATCATTTATACGGATTCCTAAAATTTGATTCATCTAAATCAAGTCAAGGCACTCAGTTGGTACGGTGTTTTGGATGACAATCTCCTTTGTTTATTGAAACCTTTGAAATTTTTCTTAGGTGCATTGTTATGCACCATATTGTATGGCACAGTTACTGAAATTTGTTGCTGCAATCTGGGATCATAGTAAACTTCTGCTCTCCACAATAGATTTTGGCAATGCATAACTTCTGCAATCTGCTTTTCTGAAATTTTGTATAAAAGATATGAATATGTTTAAGATTATGAAGTTTCTAAGGAAAAAAAAATCCTTTAGCAATGCTACTAACTCAAAACTACTTGAGCATTGAGAATTTAAATCCAAAGCCCAAAGTGGTGTTTCCATGAAAAAGAACAAAATTGTTCTACATCGATGTTACAGAATAGTTCTGTGGATTGTTACACATTCTTGCTTCATAGAGCATACCATGGGACACATTGTAAATAGTGTATCTTGATTGTAATGCATTTTTGGTAAGTGGAGTGCACCATGTTCCAGTTGCTCTTCTGTCTACTGCTATTGTCTACTTTCCTCACAACACCGTTTCACACAGATAACCTAGGTTGCTGGTTCTGGTTTGGAATTTCTGACTGCAAAAATTTCAAACAATGTCTTACCAGCTGTTAAATATGACTAACTGAAATGTTATTGAACCGGTCAACTTGATGAAATGGACTTGAAAATTGAATGTCATGGAGCACCTTTTACCTTGTCTATGATCATTTCTCTCTCTTTATTTAACCAATTTCAGAAGTTACCAGTTTCCCTCTCAAATCATTTAAACATTCAAATGCAAAAACATATTATGAAAGGAAGAACAATAACTTGAAAATCTAATTGGATGGGATGTGATCTAATATTGCAGAGCGCTACTTGGTGGGAAGAAGATGTTGAGTTGGAAGTATCTTCTGCTTGGCGTAATTGAGCAGCTGAAAGAGATGAATGCCAGTGTTCCAATGGATCCGGGATACTCAGTTGAGTTGGATAATACTCAGATGTAATCAAGGCATGATGTTTTTTTTGGGATTTTTGTGGTGAAATGACCCAAAATGAAAACCAGTATGCAAAATAACTCATTTGTTTCTGAAGTAGAAAATTAACCATTTCTCTATTGGGAAAGACCATCGTGTCCGAGATATGAGTTGAGATGGATTGAGATGAGCATATAAAGTGCTTTCCCCATATGCAGAAACAGTTGGTTTTTCAAACTTTTGAAAGAAGAGTTAGTTTTCATGATTTTTATTTTGGGTCATTGGAGCATTAAACCAATGTTTTTGCCCCTATTTATTTTATTTATTTCATCAATTTTATTCATATATTGTATTTATAAAGTTTGTTTAGTTCGTAGAAAATGTAAGTAAAATAATTTCTATCTCTACGAAGTTGAGGTAGCCCACCTGCCATAGCCAACCACTTTAAACGAGAAAACAGAGGGAGCCATGAAGCAGACCTTCAATCGAATTGTGATTTTCACATTTAAAAGAAAATTGGCATTTGGATTGCTAATCTAGTTTTGGAGGGTTTGAAAAATAGCCGAATTTTGTTATGCAAGTTCTGTTGACGCGCAGAATTTGGCCAAACACCAACATTACTATCTTTCATAGCTGGTGGACTCTAACAAGAGATTCTTCCCCTTGATGAATAATATCATACAAGGAAGACTATGGCTACCATTTCATACAGCTACATAATGTTGGCATCCATTTGATTTAATGACACATAAGGTCTATAAACATATAATAAACTGCCACCAAAATCATGCTATGACAATTGTTTGTGTGAGTGTCTGCCTGGTGGTATAAATTTTATACAGCTCTTGGATTTTGGACATCAATTCTTATCATCATAAGCTGAGAAGTCAGGTTCAGGGGGCTTCTGCAGCTTCATCAGCTCCGTGCTACCCATGCTACCTGTGCTACCTGCACTGCGACGCCTATGACTGCGAAGTGCTTTTGCTGCAAAGCGGGATGCAATGAAGGTGGCATGAAGTTTGCTTGTAATAGAACCGCCTCAATAATCATCATCATCATCATCATCATCTCCTTCGCTGTAGTCAAAGCCTTCTTCCTCCTCCTCCTTACGCTGTTTTTCTGCAAATTTTCTCCTGTAGTGGTGCCAAGCAGCTTGGATAAAGCAGGCTGCCCAAGTACTCCACTGCTGGGAGTAGAAACGGAAGGTGTACTGAACCTGTCTGCTATGAAGGTGCCTAAACTGGCTGGCAACAAATTTCAACTCCTCTGCTTCTAAAGCAAAAGCCTCAACCTCAGTTATAGCCAGGGGCGGAGCCAATTAAGGCCTAGGAGGGTCATATGACCCTTCTGACCCAATGGTAACAGTGTACAGATTATCTTATTGACCCTTCTGACCCAATGGTAACAGTGTACATATTACCTTATTTCCACTTTCAACATTTAAGTAAATGTCTTTGTCATTTTACTTTTATTTATTTTTATATTACTCCATTTACTTAAGTTTACAATGTAAATAAGGAAGTACCCCCATTTGGATTCAAATAAAAATACTAGAAAATCAAATTCCCACCAAATCAAAATATGAAAAATCGGTTTTAGTGTAAAATACGATTTAGGCTAAAAATGATGGCTCATTAAGTCAATATATACTTCATACTAAATTCCCATAAAATCAAGTTTTCTTATTTGATGTGTGAGGAATAAAAGCCGCCAAAAATTATCTTCAGAAAATGATTATTCCAAAAACCCAATTTTCATACTTAGTCAATATTTTTACATAAAACAATTTTTCATGTATGATATGAATGCATGAAGGAACTAAGGTCAATCTAGGTAAAAAGCCTAATCCACTATGATGTTAAACCCTATTTGGTTTATGTTAAAACTTATTGAAAATTAGTTTATGGAGCTATGAGCGTGGTTTATATGATTTAATGTTTACTTTTATTTCTACAAAGACTATAGAAATTGTAAGTATACGTACCAAAAAAAATAATCATTAAATTTTAAGCTAATAACTTTAGCTAGCCCACCCGTTGAAAAATTCCTGATTCCACCCTTGATGAAGCATATGGAAGTGGGTGGTAGAGCAACTGGTTTGACCTTCTACCACGTAAGTGTTTTTATTCATGTTCAGTTTAATTAGCAACATCTTCCAATATTGTCTTAAAACCCATTAAATATTTTTGGAACAACAACCATCAAAGTTTTCTTATATAATTGAACTTATTCTAAAATATTTATGTAGAAAAACAATGGATACTTAAGATTTTAGGTTATTAATCTATTATCTCATAGTTTTATTCTCATGGCACATCCTTGTATGCATTTTTCTTCTCCTCTAAACCATCATAGTCCAAGTCTGGTGGTGGTATGGCTTTTCCATTTATCTTGGCTAATAATGTTGACCCTCCTTGAGAGAATTCTTGGCTACGCCGCTGGTTATAGCGTTCACATTTGAGTAGATGATGGTAAGTTAGAACTAGCTTTAGGATCCAATGTCCATGTTAGGAGCTCTTCACCACAAAAGTCTCCTTATTTTAGCACACCGCTGTTGAAAATCCATTCCTACCACCATCTGTCGTCACACTTTCTAGGCAACCACGAATGATGAATAACATCTCACCAACTGGTTTCAAGCCCCTGGCCAAGTGTACATGCTCTCTATGAGCATCCTCATCTTCAACCAACATTTCCAAAATAGACGAATAGGAAGCATCCACAACATTAATTTATGCCTCACCTGTATATTTCCAATCAGAAGGGCAAAGAGGATGAGCCCAAAAATGCCTATCCCTACGGAAAATAGAATCTCTAAAGCAAAGGTTCTGGTTTCAAGGCCCTGGCCAAGTGTACTGCAACAAGCACTGGAGTCTGTGGTATCATATGGAGACTCATGCACAATGGAAAAGCCATACCTCAACAACGTGTCATATAAAAGTGACCATACCTCAACTTTTACAATTTTATGGATTCGTTTTATATTATACATGAACACAACTACGAAAGCTGGGTGCTGAGCTTTGAATTTTATCAACCATTAATTTTCTTGTGTATTATATACCAATTTTGATATATGAATCATGTATGAGTCCTTGTTTTACAATTATGATGATGGGTTAGTTCATGTAATCTTATCTTATAGATTTTGGCAAAAACAAAAGAATAAAAATCTTATCATATGAATCTTGCCCAAAAAAAATGATGTCACATGAATTTCACTTTTCACTTAAATTATCAAAGCATTTAAAAAAATTAGTTTGATCCAATGTTACCCGACGGAGCACCAAACACAATATAACTTAGTGAGAATATTTATCCGAAACAACACCAAACACCTAATAAATAAATTAATATTATCCGATAGAAATTAATCTGTATAGTCTGACGTACCAAACGAGCCCTAAAGTTCATCAAATATCTTACTCGGGTGACTTTGGAGAAGAAAATTTGAACTTATGTGGGTTGAATCTAAACTATTAATTGAAGCTACAAGCCTCTACTTGGCATTTCTGATTAAAAAAACGCACAATTCTCTCTCTCTCTCTCTCTCTCTCTCTCTCTCTCTAACCCTAGCAGAGAAAAAAATGCCCCACCCCTTCAGCGCCGAACCTTGGGGGGAGGTGGTCTACCCCTCCTCCCCTCCCCTCCTTGTCACGACCCGATTCGAAAATAAAGAATATTCCCGAATCATGGCGTGAGTCATACCATAGTCATAAGAATAAAATCCTACAACCATGATATGATGAGAAATAGAGCCACAAAATAAAATTTCCTAAGTTTCTGCGAAGGAAAAGAAACCATGAAAAGAAAGTCCGAACAAGAAGAATTTGAAGAAGAGAAAAAACAGAGGATTTGGAGTCATGGAGAGCACTGGCTGAGAGGGGAGATGGTTGGAGAAGGAAGCTCTGGTTCTGTTTTTCTTGCCACTCCCAAAAACCCAAGAAGGGGTGAGTTTGGTAGCATGCTAAACTTTCTGGGATTGATGGCGGTGAAATCGGCAGAGGTCTCTGATTCGGAGTCAATCCGGCATGAGGCAGAGGTTCTGTTGGATATTAAGGGTTGCCCTTTTGTCATTGAGAGCTTTGGTGAAGAAATCACAACCAGTGAAGAGGGTGGTGATCACATGGTCTATAACTTGTTGCTGGAATTTGCCTCTGGAGGAACTCTTGGTGATCTGATTGAGAAATCCAACGGTCATGGATTGCCTGAAGCTGAAGTTAGAAGGTATACGAAATCGATTCTTGAAGGGATTAAGCATATTCACAAGTTTGATTATGTTCACTGTGATTTGAAGCCAGAAAACATTCTGCTTGTACCAAATCCAGCAACTAGTACTGGTAGTTTTGTGGCCAAGATTTCAGATTTTGGATTGGCTAAGAAAACCAAGGAGAATTACTGTCAATGGAGAGGCACTCCTACGTATCTGTCCCCAGAAGCCTTGAATGATAGTGAGCAGGAGCCGCCCTCTGATATATGGTCTCTTGGTTGTATCGTACTTGAGATGCTAACCGGCAAGTCCTTCTCAGATTTAAAGCCTGGTTGTGAACTTGAAGATTTCCACTATATGTTTGATCACGTATGTACTCCCAAAATCCCTGCTGAAGTCTCTGGTGTGGCCAGGGATTTTCTTAAGAGTTGCCTTGCCATGAGGTCTTGCGAAAGGCTGACCGCTGAAAAGCTCTTGCTTCATCCATTCGTTGTACGGCCAAAGCCATCGAAAGCAGCTCGTCATACAAAGAGGAAGGTGGTTTGCTCATCTTCAGGCTATGCAGATGGCTCCAAACCAAGTGCAGATTGTCACACAAGCCCTGCCATTGTTCGCAGAATTCCGCCACCACCCGGTTTTGAGATACTTGCTGCTCTTGTTTGATGTGATAAACTCAGTACAAATGTGTTAGGTTCTTTGTTGTTGTATTCTTTTGTATTGTAAAGTCCCTTACTTGAAACTATTCGTTTCAAGTTCATCAACACGGAATTGTTCAAAGTGATTCAAAATTTCTGTCCTGGTTTTTTGTTTACTTTTGTTCGTACTAAGTTGTGTTTACTTTTGGTTGCCCTGATTTCTTTGTGCTTTATTAGCTCTAACAATGTGCGCATGACCGTAGTTGCGACCTAATCCTAATTAAGCTACTATAATTTAGATCAGATGACTAATGACGTATTTCAATAATCTAGACTCAGCTTCTGCACTGGAGAAAAATAGATTCACAAAGATTTGCAGTAACTTTGGGACTATTTGTCCTTTTATTGCTTGGCCTAATTCCGCGATGGTGGAAGATTGCTCACTTAAATATTTTTCTATTTTTAAAGTCCCTTAATAACCATTTCAAAGTTTCAAGTTTATAATGACAGAACTATGCAATCACTCAAGTTTCTGTCCAATTTCTGATGCAGATTCACTCTCCCTGATGAGTGTACACTTCATTTGATTTGCTACTTCTTATTAAAACGGCTGTTTTGGTTGGTACTTGCTGCTATGCATGGGATTTTCCCATAGGTGGTGCTTGTTACATTCTGGATTAGTTTTTGACTAACATTATATCTGTTGTTGGCCTTGGTCTTTTATGTTTATCGGAGAGGCTTTCTTGTTTTTGCAGAATCGAATTCATTTTGATTTTTCCAGATAATTGTGATTTATTTCTTCCTCTTCTTCTACTTGTTCAATTTACTTAGTGATACGGTTGGTTCATTACTTTACCCATTAATGAAGCTTGTTTCAGCCTCTCTCTGCCTCATTATGTTTCAAGCTTATAAGCTACTAGGATTTGAACCACAGGGACCCTATATCCATCAACATGCTCAGGGTGCTTTTGCTACTAATTCTTAGATAATTCTTATACAAGTTACCAATGAACAAAATTTAAAGAACAAGACAGACTACACCAATTAACGTATGTATAAGCTGGACATAATAGACAGCCTAGACTAGCTAGCCTGTAACCTTCTGTAGTCTGTGGTAGCCTGTAACCTTATGCATACCATATGGAGACTCATCACCACTGGCAGTAACAACAAGGAGGCTTGCAATGGGAAAATGAAGTTGAACTAAACTCAGCAGGAATAAATAAAAAGAATGGTGTAATTACTCACTTTTTCCTGGAATTAGAACATCAGCTATAATATACATATATCAGAGAATATTTATTTTTTAAAAAATATTGATAAATGAATATAATACCTCAAACAGAACAAAAATTTGGAGAAAAATTCTGTGGATGCAATGACCTTTGAACTTATAGCCTCTGTAAAGATTCCAAAATTAAATGGTGGATTGTCCCTTCAGCGGTGCAGCTCTTAATAAGAACATCCACTCTGATATCTGACCATTCTTTGTATCCTGGGACATTTTCAGAAATGCCACAGTACAAGTAGTTTATCGTACATTTTTTACTTTCAATACAAGCCTCCTGCCAGCATGTGTCATAGCGCTCTACAGCTAACAAGTACCAGGCAGCCCCAGTGACCTGTAAAATTTTATCGAACAATGGTCGAAAAATTTCAATAAATTGGTTAAGACACCCCTACAATATACTTGAGCTACTAGTATTCAGAAATAAAAATGCATGAGAAGTAAAGGCTTAAACCATAATAAAAACTTAAGCTTGTCATGAAGATTCAGTCAGATCAGTCCACTATGTACATAACTCGGAATAAATGCTGTGCACTGTACTTGTTCGAAATATTACATTTTTGTATGCAACTAACACTTTGCTGTGCTGGTCATATCAATCTTACTGCATTAGAACTGTTAAACAAGCACTGGACCAAAAAGCTTAAATTGTTAGGGAATGGGTGTCAAGCTAACACCCTTCCTCACGTGCAGCCTGTAAGTAGAGAAGTGAAGAGATAGGACACATGGAAACATATAGGTATAGCCCCACCTGCTACTGCACGTTGCAAACCAACAAAGAACAAGGGAATGGGGTTGGTGTTTTCGAACTCATCACATTTTGCAACCAGACCTCTGATGCCATATTAGACAACTACTAGACTTCAAGAATTTTTTTTTTGGTCAAGAGACTCCAAGGTTAAGCTGTTAGGAATTTAGCCAACAATGTTTATCAATTTTGATCAAATGCTACACATACCACATTGCTTTTACCCAGATATACAGGGACAATGACCTCCCTTCCACTAATAAAAGAACCCACAAATTAGTCTGATTAATCTCAAAGAAATTTATCATCTTTGTAATTTTTAAAACGCCAACTCTATACAGGCCAAATTACCCCAGTCTAAACTCCACATTCCTAAATATACAACTTTTCTTATGCTTTGAACAAAGGCAAGGTAATTATGATAATTAAAAGTGAAACAAAAAGTTCCAGCACATCACACAGCGTAGCATATGCTTTTGTAGTCAGGGGCCGAGCTAAGCAAACAAGGTATCGAACCAAAAGTCAGATATTTGAATTCATCAGGATATCACCCCATACCTAAAGTCATGATGGTTAGCCTGTTTTTAGTACGTGACAATACATATATATTCCGCAAAGATGGATCAATATTGACAACACTAGAGCTAACTCAATTCTGCATTGCAGCCAACCTTCCTATTCTTCTTGGGAATTATCTGGTAGGAAATTTCATTAAGGAAAAAGTTGAATGGCTGAAGCATGAAGATCGACCAAAATGTAGAATGCATAGAGATGACAAAGGAAAACAAAATAAAAAGAAGAAAACACCATCCATGTCTTCTTCCTCGATGGAAAGCAGATAGCCCTTTTACTTGTCAATGTTTTAGTTAGTTCTGAGTATGTTTGTTCAGTCATACTTAGACAAAGATATAGATGATTCGACCAAAAAAACACAGATGTAGACAATGTAATCTACCTTTTGGATAAATCTCAGTGATTCTAAAGAAGCAACTCTAATTGATTAACAAATGCCTTAATTTTAAACAAGTGGATGATGAGTATTTAAATTCTAGGCATTGTTGAACAAATGGTTTAAGACCTAACCAACAACAAATAAACAGAACCAAAGTATTGGCATCAACTAGCCATCAGTTTCTGCAGGATTAGGACTAGTTAAAGTAAACAAAAACTAGACATGGATTATGCATGAGTAAAGTCATTGAAATGGTAAAGTATAAGAGGAGGAAGAAAGAAATCACAAAAAACAGGAAAATGGCATTGAATGGATTCTGCAAAAAGCCTATCCTGAACAATAGGAACACTAAAATACAAAGCCAGAATGTAGATAATAAATGAAGGGAACACCCATCTGTAAGCCAAAACCAGCAAAACAAGGACCTAACAAACACACAAATGGTAAAATGATGGACCAACTACATCTGTAAGCCAAGATACTATTCTGCCCCATTTCAAAACTATCAAACCAAGGAGATCCTGAGTTGCTCCAAATTTTTGTCAAACCTGTATACATTGAGAGTCCAGAAGATTCAAATGGTTCCAACACGGTATCAGATTTAATCCTAGCTGGAAGTTTAATTATAAACTTGCCACTTGTGGTGTGTGCAATGGAATTTCAAGGGACTGTACAAATAACCAATCTGACACCATTCCTTTTCCGGAATTAGGCAAAACAAGACTAATAAAAAGAACGCAGGGCTATAATAGTTATAAACTTGCATCATTCAACTGATTTATATCCTAGAAGCATAATTATAATAATCTCACAACTAAGAACCTGCACACGCTACTAAAGCAAATAAAACTACAAAAAAACAGGACTAGAATAAGTAAACAACAACTAGAACAAACAAACAAACAACAGAGGTAGGCATCTTTGTGGTTCTAGAACAAACAAAAAACTCGTTTAACCAGAATGATCAGAAAATAAAACTGGTCCAACTGGTACAACTAAAACAGTTTTGCCACTCAAAAAGTTCTTTGTGCTTGGATCAGATCTCCACTGTTACAAATATTACTCAATCTATCTTTTGGATAAATCTCAGTCATTCTAAACAGGCAACAAAAATAAGGACTAACACAAGTGAAAAGAAATCAGGATTGGCAGAAGTAAAGAACAACTCGTATATATGTTTGAATCATTTTGTACAATTTCGTGGTTATGACCTTGAAATGAATCATTTCAAGTGATCGACTTTACAAATAAAAAAATACTAGAATAAAGAATCATAAGGTTTGTATCATGAAATAGAACCTCAACTTCTATAGTCCAGCTGGTATCTCAAACCCCGGTGGGGGCGGAATTCTGGGAACAGGGGCAGAGTTTGTGCGGTAATCTTCAATTGGTTTGAAGCAAGAGGCACCATCTTTGGAGCCCAAAGATGAGCTAAGCACCTTCACCTTGGCATGACTTGGTTCAGATAGTTGTGGCTCCTGTACAAATTGATGAAGTAGGAGCTTTTGAGCAGTAAACCTTTCCCATGAGTTGACTGCAAGACACCTCATAAGAAAATCCCTTGCCAAACCAGAGATTTCAGTAGGGATTTTGGGAGTTATTTCCCCAGCAACCATGTCGAGGAAATCATCAAGAGTCGAATCAGGCTCCACATCCCAGGGGGGCTTGCCTGTTAACATCTCAAGCACAATAGCACCAAGAGACCAAATATCAGAGCACTGCTTTTGCACATTATCAATCAAAGCATCTGGGTCTGTATACCTAGGAGTGCCTCTCCATCCATCCATATCGTCTTTGGTGCTCTTAGTCAATCCGAAATCAGCAATCTTGGCCACAAAACTAGAACTACCAGTGGTGCTAGTATCACTAGGAACAAGAAGGATGTTCTCCGGCTTCAAATCACAGTGAACATAATCACAATTGTGAATATGTACAAGCCCTTCAAGTATGCACCTTGTGTAGCTTCTCACATCAGACTCAGGCAGCCCATGACCTCTATAGCTCTGAATCAGACCATCGAGGGTTCCTCCAGCAGCAAATTCCAAAGCCAAGTTGAATATTTCTTCACCTGTGTCATCAATGGTTGTGATTTCTTCACCTAAGTACTGAATCACAAAAGGGGAACCTATAAAATCAGAGAGAATACCTGCCTCATGCTGAATGGATTCTGAATCAGCGAGCTTAGCAGATTTGACTGCCATGACTGGAGCTGGAGGCGTATCATTCAGATTAAGCTCCCAAAGGGGTTTTTTCCAAAAAGCAAGAAAAACAGACCCATAGCTTCCTTCTCCGATCATCTCCCCTCTCTCCCACTGATTTCCATCACCCCACCACATCCTCTGCTTTTTCCCTCTTTCTTCTAATTCTTGCTCTGCCTTCCGTTTCATGATTTCTTCACAGCAAATACAAAATATTTCTTGGGTTAATTGGAATTGTAACTGAGAATGAGCGGCTACACTTGAATTCTTGATTCGGAGAACGGGAATATGAACGATTGGGGATTAGGGTTGAGGAAATGAAGTTTCTTTCTCCAACGGTCGGGTTTTAAGTGCGCCAATACGCGTGAAGTTACAAATTTATTTATTTTATTTATTTTTACTTTGACAACGACAGCTAACTACCCTAGCCAGCTGCCATAAAAAGACAAAATTGAAGAATTTTGAAAATTGTAGGCAAAAAGCCACGTGCAATACGATGAGCAATTTTAATTGAGAAAATATATACTTATTTTTTAAAAATAAAATAAAATAAATTTTTTGTTTATATACATTATAGAGAAATTTTCTCTTTTTTCATAATTGAAATAGGTAATCAAATCAATCATATTATAAGAAAATTTTCTCATAGCTTGCGATATATTTTTAATTTTCTAGCACATCAAATCATCTTAAAATTTGATACCATCAAACTTCAAAGTTTAATAACTAATAAATTAATAATTACAACCCAAAAATCAATAACTTCAAAGTTCCACCAAAATTCAAATTAAAAATCCTTATCTTGTTGGTTATTAGCCAATGAGAATACTATACATTTAATATAAAAATAAATATACAAGTAGTTGGTCTTGTTCAGTTTAGGCGAGTTTACAAAATCTCAAAATTACAATCAAACCAAATTGGGCACTACAATCAAACAATATTATAGAGCCTGAGCCTGTTTGATAACCATTTCAGTTTACAATTTCTAATTTTTCAGTTTTAATTTGTAAAAAAATGAAAAAAAAAATGTTGAAAGCAAAAAAAGAAAAAGAAGCAAGACCCCAACTCCAAAGAGGAGACCAAACAAAGGAAATAACTAGCAACTTAGACATAGGCGAAACTAAGGGGGGTGTATTCAATTGAGATTTTAAAAGATTATTTATGGATAAATAAGTCCAGTGGATTTTAAAAGACTATTTAAGAACATAATGACTTGGAAAGACTTTTTTAAAGATTTTTTATATTCAGGATTTTTTATGTTTGGATTTTAAGGATTTATATCATAAGAATTTATAAGATTTGGAAGGACCACATGGATTTTTTATTTGTATGATGCTAACTAATGAGATTGGATTTTCTGCTCATCCTTACATAAAACGATGTCATTGTTTCACTTTATTATAGGAGATGACTTTAGAAGAGTATGAGAAGGTGCTTGAAGAGAAGACGAAGGCTCTGCTTGCATTGAAGTCCATGCAGCAGCTTTCAAACAAGAAGGAAAAGAATGACATCTTTATCAAATTGGTGAGTCCTGACACAGTCGGATGATGAGCAAGGTTACTAGGCTGCGGACACTTGGTTCAAACAACGGAATGGAGCCATAAATAATAGAAAAGGGATCAAATGGAATGGAACAATAAATAAAAGCAAACATTCAAAGTTACAAGAGTCAATGAAAAAGATAACAAAGAAAGACAAGTTAAAGTAAAAGCCAATAAAATTTTCCCAATCTTTTAATATCCAATTTGATGTAGCTTCATGTCCTCCTAAGTAGCATTTCTCCACATATCTAAAGCTATGGTAGCCCTCCATGCATTAGCATTTTCTCGTTGCTGCTCTTGGGTTTGAACAATAGGTTCCAAATTATCTTCTTCATTAACTGGTAATATTGAAGATGAAGATTCGTCTGTTGGTTCACCCCCAACAACAATCTTCAAATCCTCATAATCAACAACACTCTTTTCTCGAAGTTCACTGTGACTTGGGTGGGACTAGCAAAGAACAAATTATTCATTGTTAATATATTGTAAATAATATATTGTACTAAACTAGTAAGCTATTAATATATTTAAAAGATTATGAACTAAGCTCACCTTCAAGTAATCTTTCCATACTTCATCACTAGCAGTGAACGTCTTTGCAATTGGGTCCCACCCAAAGCCAGAGTTGTCGCATAAGCGTAGACATCTTGTTATATTGCTTCTTAAACCACTTCATTCGGCTCAAGTAATTATTATAAGTTTTTGGGAACCTAATTTTCGCATTAAGACGAGGAAGTATCAATCTTTCTACATTTTGCTTGCTAAGTGACCCATTAGCATCACGCAATCCACTATTGATAGCATCCACCAAGAGGTGCAACTACTCATTGGTATCGTCCATGGTCCAAGATTCATAGTTCTCTTTCTCTTTGCCCTTTCCTTTGTTATTTCCTTGTTGTGAATCCCCCATTAAATTACTACTACAACATATGTAAGAAATTTATTAGTTATTTCACAAGAATACATATCATACCAAACAAGAAAAGAAAAGAAAAGATTTTCACTCATATTTTCTATTTTCTATTTTCTTTCTAACTTTGGTAAATATTAGTTGGATATCAAGAAAGAAAGGGAGTACTGGAAAACTGATTTACCACAGACAATAATAATGCTGAATGAAAAAGGAAATCTCCTTAATGAAACCCAACAACAATAATAATGCAAAACCCGTGCTTCAAGACCCAGTCAGTTCTCTCTATCTCTCTCCATACAATACAAACATGAAAAGGTTTTCTTTTTGCGGTTTGATTTCAGTTCTCTCTCTCTCCATACAATTCAAAACCCAACAACAATTGCTTCAAGATGACACCAGACCTGGACTCTTTTATTTTATTTTTTTTTGTTGGTTGGTACACTTCCTATCAGCATGGTTAATGGAAGTAGCTCTCTAGTCAATCTCAAACCCATATATAAACAATCAGCATGGTTATGAAGTCAACAAACCACATATAAATAAAACAATCAGCATGGTTACGAAGTCAACTAACCACATATAAACAATAGACATTATGTATAAACAAATCTTTGTTCTTTCTCGAAGGGCCATAGACACAGAGTCAACAAACCACATATCAGCATGGTTAAACAATCAACAAACCACTCCATACGCCACATATAAACAATCAACAAACCCACGAAGTGCCATAGACACAGACCATAAATCGAAAAAGGCATATAACAAATATACAGACAATAAACACAAGAAGACATAGCACGAGAAGGAAGCAATACCTTGTTGAAGAGCTGTTTATCTTCACGAAGAGCTGTTCGTCTTCTCTAGCAGACAAAAAAAAATCTCACGTGAAAAGTCTGATGGGTTAGGGTGGGATTTTTGATAGGGTTTGGTATTTATACCTCCCACTAAAAAGTCACACCAATTCCCTATTTAAAAAAAATCCTTCGAAATTAGCAAGTTTTTGAATACCAAAACACTTTTTGTTACTTGTTTAAAATCCTAATTGAATACCACTAGATTTGGACACCCTCTTTAAAAAATCCTAATAGTCCTGATTGAATACCACAAGACTTGTTAACATTATTTAAAAGTCTTAATTGAATACCACAAGACTTATTTATCCCAAAATAGTCTTTTAAAATCCTAATTGAATACACCCCCCTAATTGAAGTCCAACAAAGGAAGCCTAAAAGCCAATTTTTCTCACACTTATACAAACTTTCCAAAGTGCCCTAAACTATTAGGACAAGAATAAAAATAAAACTAAAAATGTTTGTCGCATTCAAGGTTTGACTTATAATTGAGGGCATAATTGGATTTGGAAAATATGATTATATATAATGTTTTTTTGGACATAAATATAATTAGATATCTTGTGTAGCTATGAGATGTGTGTTGCAACTAAAATTTTTTAGGAAACACAAAGGGCTTGTAGTTTAAGTGGAAGAAGAGGGAGAAAAAAAAATCACAAAAAACATGAAAAACGTAATATATAATGAATGCAGAAAGCCTCTCCTAAACAATAGACGACTAAAACTAACAACTGGAAAACAATTCAAATATTTGTATTTCAAATACAAAGTCATAATGTAACAACTCAAATTATGATTTTGTAGTTTGATTAAGTTCCAATTTGGTCACTCTAATTTCAATTGCTACAATATGAATCATGTAGTTTACTAATTATTGCAATTTAAGGACAAAAACTTAATTATGAAAACTTTTTATATAGAATTAGCACACTAGCGTCTGTGGTGTTTTTACTCTTACAAGAATCCCAATTAACTCGCATGATAATTATGTAAAAAATGAAGGAAGTTGAGGTACCACCCCAAATCCAATTGGCAATGGGGGAGTAGCTCAACTCCTTGGCAATGGGGGAGTAGCTCAACTCCTTATAAGCCCTTGCTAGGTTTCTCAACTTTCCAATGTGGGACTTTTTACCTTCACATTCTCACACGCCCCCGCACATGTGGCCGTTGGATTTTCAGACGTGGGCTAACCCACTCTGATGCCAGAGTAGGAAGTTGAGGTTCCACCCCAAAACCAATTGGCAATGGGGGGAGTAACTCAACTCCTTATAAGCAATTGCTAGGTTTCTCAATTTTCCAATGTGGGACTTTTTACCTTCACATTCTCATAAAAAAAGTGACTGAATTAAGTTATGGTTCTTAAACTACAACAATTACTAAACTACTAGGCCATAAAGGTGGTGGGAGTTAATCACTACAACTCCCAATCCACGAGGGAGCTACAAGTAAGCTACCCACCCATGGAAGAAGCTTGAAGACAAGAGCTCAAGCTAGGGCCAAATAGCCCAAACTAATCTAAATCAAGTGTGGTGACCAATAAGCCAATAAGCTAAGAAGGAGGCCAATTAGCCTACACTAAGCCATGTACTATTCTCCTCCAATGTAACAAAATCATTTTGTTCAACTATTGTCATATTGTCCTAAACCCCTTTCACACATAAACAATAATGGTATCAGAGCAACACACATCACACCTCTTAAATTCTAACAAGTGGTATCAGAGCTGGTTCAATCGCTTTGGGCGTAAGGCCTGACTCAAGTCTCTATCAAAGCTGTGTTCAATCAACTCTGGGCACATGGGCCGATTCTAAGGAAGCAAAG
The DNA here is from genome assembly GCF_002207925.1 of Prunus avium. The sequence continues at coordinate 202,577 of NW_018922019.1, forward strand.
GAAGCAAGGTACGTGCTATCAATACTTAATTCAAGGTTTCAAGAAATCTAGAGAAGGGGAAGGAGATCTAGAGAAAGTTCTAGAGGAGGAGATAGTGAAAATAAAAAAGATGGCATGAGAAGAAAAATTTTCCTCCATGTGGGGTGTGCAAAAAGTTAAGACACCCAGAAAAAGAAGCCCAAATGTTGAAACTAAAAAAATTGGGCATTGAGAAGAGAAAAATATTGTCGGCGAAGAACTATCAAGGTAACTAAGAATGGAGAAAGTGCCACAAGAGCACGAACAAATAAAGTGCCACACGAGCACAGTGCTGCAACATCAACTAGATGTTCATCAATACTAGCTTCATAAGGTGCATGCTCGGAGAAACACAAATGCACATTAAATAGGAGTGTTGAAAAATAATGTCCATTTGTGTTCTACACAGTTCTAGAAGAATCATGAATACAAGGATGATTCTAGAATTGAGGAGAACATACTATGTTTGTCACGACCCGACTCCCCTAGCACAATATTGTCCGCTTTGGGCCCCCCTCTCTGCCCTCACGGTTTTGTTTCTGGGAGCTCACGAGCAACTTCCCAGTGGGTCACCCATCCTGGGATTTGATTTAGCCCCCAACTCGCTTAACTTCGGAGTTCCTAAGAATCCGAAGCCAGTGAGCTTCCAAAAGGCCTCGTGCTAGGAAGAGAAGTGCCCACACATTTAAAGCACTTCACCTTTCCCTCCCCGAGCAATGTGGGATTGCTCACCGTTCTTGTTTCCCCAAGACACAGGTTGCTAGACTATGGCAGTGGAACATGATAGCTAAACAATAGCCACAAAAATAATATTCTAAAATATAGAAGTTTCTAGTATAAGCAACACACTTGTGGTTGGAGTACAAGAGACCAAGTCGGTGGACTTAGTGATGTCGGCAAAGAATGCCTATAAATAGGCATGCAATGCAATAAAGCAAGGTGGAGTCTAACAAAAGAACTCCCAAACTATAAGGAAGCCAAGAGCTACCTAAAATCCTAAGCTAGAAAAGCTAGGAAACTAAGCAACAAAGCTAGCTATCTAGCTAATCAACTAAAGGTGGTGGGAGTTAATCACTATAACTCCCAATCCACGAGGGAGCTACAGGTGAGCTACCCAACCTATGGAAGAAGCTTGAAGACAAGAGCTCAAGCTAGGGCCAAATAGCCCAAACTAATCTAAATCAAGTGTGGTGACCAATACGCCAATAAGCTAAGAAGGAGGCCAATTAGCCTACACCAAGCCATGTACTATTCTCCTCAAATGTAATAAAATCACTTTGTTCAACTATTGTCCTATTGTCTTAAACCCCTTCACACATAAACAACAATGGTATCAAAGCAACACACATCACACCACCTAAATTCTAACAAGTGGTATCAAAGCTGGTTCGATCACATTGGGTGTTAGAGCTGGTTCGATCGCTTTTGGCGTAAGGGCTGACTCAAGTCTCTATCAAAGCTGTGTTCAATCAACTCTGGGCACATGGGCCGATTCTAAGGAAGCAAAGGAAGCAAGGTACATGCTATCAATAATTAATTCAAGGTTTCAAGAAATCTAGAGAAGGGGAAGGAGATCTAGAGAAAGATCTAGATGAGGAGATAGTGAAAATAAAAAAGATGGCATGAGAGGAAAAACTTTCCTCAATGTGGGGTGTGCAAAAAGTTAAGGCACCCAGAAAAAGAAGCCTGAATGTTGAAACTAAAAAAATTGGGCGTTGAGAAGAGAAAAATATTGCCGGCGAAGAACTATCAAGGTAACTACAAACAGAGAAAGTGCTACAAGAGCACGAACAAATAAAGTTCCACACGAGCACGGTGCTACAACATCAACTAGATGTTCATCAATTCTAGCTTCATAAGGTGCATGCTCGGAGAAACACAAATGCACATTAAGAAGGAGTGTTGAAAAATAATGTCCATTTGTGTTCTACACGGTTCTAGAAGAATCATGAATACAAGGATGATTCTAGAGCTGTGGAGAACATAATATGTTGGCTAGACAAAGAGAGTTGAAGTTGGAAGAACTCTCTAGAGCAAGAACACTCATGTTGCTAGGCTATGGCGGTGGAACATGATGGCTAAACAATAGACACAAAAATAATATTGAAAAATATAGAAGTTTCTAGTATAAGCCACACACTTGTGGCTGGCAAGAGACCAAGTCGGTGTTCTTGGTGATGTCAGCAAAGAATGCCTATAAATAGGCATGCAATGCAATAAAGCAAGGTGGAGTCTAACAAAAGAACTCCCAAACTATAAGGGAGCCAAAAGCTACCTAAAATCCTAAGCTAGAAAAGCTAGGAAACTAAGCAACAAAGCTAGCTATCTAGCTAATCAACTAAAGGTGGTGGGAGTTAATCACTATAACTCCCAATCCACGAGGGAGCTACAGGTGAGCTACCCAACCTATGGAAGAAGCTTGAAGACAAGAGCTCAAGCTAGGGCCAAATAGCCCAAACTAACCTAAATCAAGTGTAGTGGCCAATATGACAATAAGCTAAGAAGGAGGCCAATTAGTCTACAATAATCTAAATCAAGTGTGGTGACCAATAAGCCAATAAGCTAAGAAGGAGGCCAATTAACCTACACCAAGCCATGTACTATTCACCTCTAATGTAATAAAATCACTTTGTTCAACTATTGTCTTATTGTCCTAAACCCCTTCACACATAAACAACAATGGTATCAAAGCAACACACATCACACCTCCTAAATTCTAACAATAACAAAAGAATCCAATGCGCTGAAAAAGGCTCTTCAGCTTCAAGTCTTAATCCCAAGTTCGGAGTTTCAGTCTACAAGCCCAAGTCCTATGAAGTTCTTGTCACTGATGCTCCAAAATCGCTTGCTTTTGCTCTTGAAGATGGAAAGACTCGCTTGGAGATTGATTTTCCGCAATTCTTTTGGCCCATTTTGTTTGGATTTGTTGAAAAGTCGATGAGAATTTGTGGAAGGTTTTGAAGTAGATATTGTTCGGATTTTTGGTCTTTGGGTTTTGTTTGTTTCATGGGCATTAACCAAAATTGATATGGTATGCATGACCCATAACGTGTTACCGTTATGATGTTGAGCACTGTTAGTTTATGGGAAAAGAAGTTTAGAGAATAGTTGGTTTAGTGTTTAGGACAATAGTCTTGATGTGGAATATAAATTTTTTCAAAGAGTAACAAGGTAATTTTATTTGAATGGGGGAAGAAGGTTACAAAGCTTTACAGACTTAGTTGGATACAAGAGTTAGCTTATGGGAGAGTTAGACAGCTGTTGTTTTCAGCTTTTCTTGATTACAATGAGAGGCTATATGCTTATTTATAGAGAGACTAAGTCGGTAACTTTGGAAAAGTCGGTTGCTCATGCAATTGACTTTTCCAAAGTCATTTTCAGCCACAATTTTTCTCCTTGTTCTAGATTTCTCTAGTTATAGTACATTATATAAGATGTTTCTAGTGACTTTAACTTGTCTACTTTCTCTCATTTTTTCTAGATTATTCTATATTATTCAAGATTTTTCTTTATTATTCAAAGTACAAGTGTGCATTACTTTTTAACACTCCTCCTTAATGCACATTTGTGTTACTCCGAGCATGCTTCGTAGCAGTTCGAATTTTGGTCTTGGAAGTGCCTTAGTGATGATGTCTACAATATGCTCCTCTATCTTGCAGTACTTGAGCTCAACTTCTTTGTGTGCTGAGACTTCTCGTAAGAAGTGATGCTTGATGGTGATATGCTTTGTCCTACTGTGGAACACTGGATTCTTTGCATTGCTATAGCAGACTTGTTGTTGCAAAATATTTCAGTAGCTTCTGTTTGGCACTCTCCCATGTCTTCAATATTCTTTTGAGCCAAATAGCTTGACATGCTGAACTTGCTGCCGCTACTTACTCGGCTTCTGCTGATGATTGAGCCACAGTCTCTTGTTTCTTTGATGACCATGAAAATATTCCTGATCCAATTGTAAATGCATAGTCTGATGTGCTTTTCATGTCATCCATTGATCCAGCCCAATCACTGTCTATGTAGACAAATAGTCTTGGATCTATAGTAGGCTTATACCATATGCCATAGTCAATTATGCCTTACAAGTATCTTAATATTCTCTTTGCTGCTCCATAGTGTATTTGACTTGAATTTTGCATAAATCTTGATAGTTAGCTTGTCGCGTACATGATGTCAGGTCTTGTTGTTGTTCAGTATAGTAAGCTCCCAATGAGACTTCTGTAAATTGATTCATCAGCTTTACTTGATCCATCATCTTTTCTTAATTTCTCATTGGTGATAAGTGGAGTAGCCACAGTCTTGCACTTGTACATCTTGAACTTTTTCAAAAGATTCTCAGTGTACTTTTTCTGGCATATGAAGATTCCATCTTCTTCTTGGTTTATTTTAACCCCCCAAAAAGTAGTGCATCAACCCAAGGTCACTCGTCTCAAATGTTTTCATCATATCCTTTTTGAACTCTTGAATTATTTCTTCATTGTTTCTAGTGTAAATGAGGCCATCCACATATAGAGAGACGATCAAGATATCAGAGTTACCTTGAGTTTTGGTGTAGAGAGTAGGCTCCCTTTTGCTCCTCTTGAAGCCTGCGTTGATGAAGTACTTGTCTATGCAACTGTTCCAAGCTCGTGGTGCTTGCTTGAGTTCGTACAAGGCTTTCTTTAGCTTGAGTGCTTTATCTTCTCCTCCTTGCTCAATAAATCCTTGTGGTTTCTCCACATATATTTCTTCTTCGAGCTCTCCATTTAGAAATGTAGACTTTACGTCAAGCTGATAAATTCTCCATTTCTTTTGAGCTGCTAGTGCTACCAGTGCTCTTATAGTATCAAGTCTTGCAACTGGTGCAAAGGTCTCGTTGTAATCTATGCCCAGCTGCTGCGAGTAGCCTTTAGCTACTAGCCTCGCCTTATGCTTTTGTATCGATCCATCAGGATTAAATTTGGTCTTATAGACCCATTTAACCCCAATGATCTCTTTGTCTTGTGGGCGATCAACGAGTTCCTATGTTTTGTTTTTCTCAATTGTTTTGATTTCTTCTTCCATAGCTTTTCTCAAGATTTCTTCTTTTACTGCAACTTCAAAACTTTCTGGATTTATAGTTATGAAGTTGCAAGTCTCATATATATATATATATATCTTGGAGTGATCTAGTTCTTTATTCTGGTTCTGGAGAGCCTTCATGTTGTATAGATGGAGGAGTTGTAGGTGGTGGAGTCATCCCTGGAGTTTCTTCAGTTTCCTCTGTGCATGGTTGTGTTATAGTAACACTTTTCCTTTCAACTTTTTCTTCCTCCCAGTTCCATGACGCCGATTCATCGAACTCAATATCTCGGCTTATCATGAACTTCTTAGTTTTGGGATTGTAGACTCGATAGCCTTTAGATTAGGAACTGTATCCCAGGAATATACCAACTTCAGATTTTTCTTCTAGCTTGTGTCTTTTCTCCTTAGGAATGTGCACATAGCAAATGCATCCAAATACTTTGAGATGCTTTGCTGATGGCTTTATATTGCTCCAAGCCTCAATAGGAGTCTTATTTTGTAAAGCTTTTGTTGGGCATCTATTTAGCAAGTATACTGCTGTATATACAGCTTCTGCCCAGAATGTGTTTGGCAAGCCTTTTTCAAATATCATGGATCTTGCCATCTCCATGACAGTTCTATTTTTTTCTTTCCGAGACTCCATTTTGTTCAGGAGCATAGCCAACTGTTAGTTGATGCTCTACTCCTTCATCTTCACAAAATATGTTGAATTCTTTAGAGGTATATTCTTTTCCTCTATCACTTCTTAGAGCTTTAATATAGTGGCCACTTTGTTTTTCAACATGGGTTTTGAATTTTTTGAAGATATTAAATACTTCTGATCTTTCTCGTAGAAAATAAACCCACTTCATTCTAGTATAGTCATCTATGAACAGGATAAAGTACCTGTTGTTATCAAGAGATGGAGTCCTCATAGGTCCACAAACGTCTGTGTGAACAAGCTCCAACAAGGCCTTAGCTCTCCAAGCCTTTCCAGATGGAAATGCTTGTCGATGTTGTTTGCCAAGTTGGCAACCGTCACAGACATCATGGATTTCTTTTATGTTTGGAAGGTCTCTCATCATATTCTTTTGATAAAGAGTTTTTAGTGCATAAAAATTAAAGTGGCCAAATCTTCTATGCCATAGCCATGAATCTTCTACTTCTACTTTCATGGCCGTGGCTTTTACAAATTTCCATTGGGTAGGAAAATTTCTATTTTCCATCCTTACTTTTGTTATTATGTGATTTTTATTTCTTTTGTCAAATATTGTGCAGGAGTCTCCAGGAAAGTGCAGAGAGTATCCATTTTCAATCATTTGTCCAACACTTAATAGATTATGCTCTAGGCTAGGTACTAGTAGAACATCTTTAATATATTTGGCTCCTTTATTAGTTTGGATAGAGATTGTACCTTTTCCTTTTGTCTCTACCAGTGTTCCATTTCATAGTTTTACTTGGGATTTTACGGTGTCTATGTTGGGGAAGATGCTTTCATCTCCAGTCATGTGGTTACTACAGCCGCTGTCAATATACCATTTCTTGTTGGTTCCTTTTGGTGTGGCTTGATGAGCATAAAACATATGCTCATTCTTCTCACTTTTTTTTGAGTAATTCGCTTGATAGTTGTTGGTCCGACAGTCTTTTTCTATGTGCCCAAATTTTTTACAGTTTCAACATTTGGGCTTGCCATGGAACCAACAATATTTTTCTAGGTGGTTTGTATTTTTACACACCCTATAGGGAGAATAGTTTTTCTTTCATTTATTTCTTTTTTTATTTCCCCAATTCTTATTGGATTTATAATCTTCTTTTCTAGAACTTTCTCCAAATTTTCCTCCCCCCCCTCCCACCCTTCTTTAGTTTTCTGAGACCTTAAATTTAGTTTTGACTGAAAGACGATTTCAACTGAATTTTCATTTCGCCTACTCAGTCTTTTTTCATATGCTTCAAGAGAGCCCATTAGTTCAGTCACTGACAGACTAGTTAAATCTTTTGTTTGTTTAATGGCAATAACTAAAGGATCATACTTATCCGGAAGACTTATAAGTATTTTTTTCTACAATTCTTGAATCATTAATATTTTCTCCATAGGCTCTCAATTGATTAATTTTAATTTTAATTTTAGCATAATAGTCTTGTTTGGTCTCAGAATCCTTCATTTTAATGTTTTCAAACTCTCTTCTCAAAGTTTGTAGTTTAACTGCACGTACCTTGGCATTGCCTTGAAATTCATCCTCTAAGGTATTCCATGCTTCCTTTGCAGTTGTGGCTCCCATGATCCTTGGAAAAATCGTATCATGCAAGGCTTGTTGCAGGGCATATAAGGCCTTTGCATCTTTTTGTTGATCTTTCTTTAGTTGCCTCAACTGTTCCACGGTTGGATTTTCTGGATTATTGAAGCCACTATCAACTATGTCCCATAAATCTTGAGACATAAAATAGGTCTTCATTTTAATACTCCAGAAGTCATAGTTTTCTCCAGTGAAAATAGGAAGAGGGTCAGAGTTTTGACTAGTGGTAGACATGATGGAGGACTAGAGTGAACCAACGCCCAAGGTTGATCAGAATGAGCTCTGATACCACTGTTAGTTTATGAGAGAAGAAGTTTAGAGAACAGTTGATTTAGTGTTTAGGAGAAAAGTCTTGATGTGGAATAGAAAACTTTTTCAAAGAGTAACAAGGTAATTTTATTTGAATGGAGGAAGAAAATTACAAAGCTTTACAAACTTAGTTGGATACAAGAGTTGGCTGATGGGAGAGTTAGACAAATGTAGTTTTCAGCTTTTCTTGATTACAATGAGAGGCTATATGCTTATTTATAGAGAGACTAAATCGACAGCTTTGGAAAAGTCAATTGCATGACGGAAAAGTCGGTTGCTCATGCAATTGACTTTTCCAAAGTCATTTTCAGCCACAATTTTTCTCCTTATTCTAGATTTCTCTAGTTATAGTACATTATCTAATTAGTAGGATGTTTCTAGCGACTTTAACTTGAATACTTTCTCTCAATTTTTCTAGATTATTATATATTATTTAGGATTTTTCTTTATTATTCAAAGTACAAGTGTGCATTATTTTTTAACAAGCACACTGCAAGTTTGGTACTATGAATAACTCGCCATCTAGAGAAAAGATGGAAAATATCTTAAAAAGGTTGAGAACCTTGTGAAAATGAAAAAATGTAACAAGACATTCGGGAAAATTGCTTGATGAAGATAAAGAACCTAAATTTGGCAAAGATAGGGATGCCTGATAAAGAACAACATTATCTTGGAGGTGCTTTAACAATAGAATGAGGTTATGTAGTTTAGAGACTACTAGATCAAGGAATTACTTTTCCTATCGAACCATAGTAATGTGAGTTCATTCCTGTTTGGTATTCCAAACTGCTTTTCCACTTGGAAATTTTGGTTAGCTGTATCTTATCGTTTAGGAGTACATTCTCGTTCTGAGAAATTTTTGTAGGGGACCGATACACCAACTGGCTGGTGTACCCACCAATAGGAATATGACACGTGTAATTATTTATTTTTAGCCTTAAAATTGTAGTAACTTTTAACTCCGTTAGCCTTTTAATTTATCAATTTTCAGTTTTTCAAACAAAACCCTAAAGATACAAATTTTCTCTGACAATAACCCTTTTGCCGTCAGATACACCAGCCTGCTGTACGTTTTCAGCTACTCTATCCATGGACAAAGAAAAAGGTGATGACCTTCTAATTTACTCAATTTATTGATGCAAATGAGCATGGAGAATCTTTACAGGTAAGTGATAAATCATCAGTGACTTTGCGTCGGAATAGTTTGATGCGAATGGCTTATGATATATAAGGCATGATGTTTTATTTCGGGATTTTTATGGTGAAATGACCCAAAATGAAAACAGGTATGCAAAATAACTCATTTGTTTCTGAAGTAGAAAATTAACCATTTCTGTATTGGGAAAGACCATCGCGTCCGAGATATGAGTTGAGATGGATTGAGATGAGCATATAAAGCGCTTTCTCCATATGCAGAAACAGTTGGTTTTTCTAACTTTTGAAAGAAGAGTTCTTTTTCTTGATTTTTATTTGATGACGCATAATGTTGGCATCCATTTGATTTGATGACACATCAAGCCTATAAACATATAATAAACTGCCACCAAAAATCGTACATTTTATACAGCTCTTGGATTTTGGACATCAATTCTTATCATCATAAGCTGAGAAGTCAGGTTCAGGGGGCTTCTGCAGCTTCATCAGTTCCGTGCTACCCATGCTACCTGTGCTACCTGCACTGCGACGCCTATGACTGCGAAGTGCTTTTGCTGCAAAGCGGGATGCAAAGAAGGTGGCACGAAGCTTGCTTGTAATAGAACCGCCTCGATAATCATCATCATCACCATCATCATCTCCTTCGCTGTAGTCAAAGCCTTCTTCCTCCTCCTTACGCAATTTTTCTGCCAATTTTCTCCTGTAGTGGCGCCAAGCAGCTTGGATGAAGCAGGCTGCCCAAGTCCTCCATTGCTGGGAGTAGAAACGGAAGGTGTACTGAACCTGTCTGCTATGAAGATGCCTAAACTGGCTGGCAACAAATTTCAACTCCTCTGCTTCTAAGGCAAAAGCCTCAACCTCAGTTATAGCCTTCACGGTTCGAGTAGATGATGGTAAGTTAGAACTAGCTTTAGGATCCAATGCCCATGTTAGGAGCTCTTCTCCGCAAAAGTCTCCTTCTTTTAGCACACCACTGTTGAAAAATCCACTCCTACCACCATCTGTTGTCACACTTTCTAGGCGACCACGAATGATGAATAACATCTCTCCAACTGGGTCCCCTTCCCGGACAATATAGGTATTCTCTGTGCATAAACTTGGTTTTAGACGCTCACAAATGGCATCAAGCAACCGCTCATCCATATTGGCAAAAAGAGGCACCTGCATATATATGAGTCAGGACCGTGTGAAGTTAACTGTCATCACAATACAGAAGCGCAAATATGAGAAGACGACATGGAAGAATTATAAAGATCATACAAGGGGAAGTTTGCAAATTTAAAGAAAAACAGAAAAATTCTGTATGAACTTAAACCCCATGGCCAAGAAGGTAGCATGCTTCCTTAATTTAACTTGACCATTCTGAAGGAACAGCCATCTAATTAGCTGTCCACCAAAGCGCATTGATATGTATGTGTGCATTCCATGCATAAGATTGATAAGGACAAAAACAGGCATAGCTCAAGACTGTTGATCAGGGAAAACATAGCCTTTGTAAACATATATCTGTAATTACATTATAACATTAATGAATAAGAATGAACATTGACATAAGTGTGGATACTTACCCTTCTAACCAAATTCAAGCAGAGATGCCGTTTAATGTCCCTTCTGAGATCTTTTGGAAGACTCTGGACAATGCTCTCCTCATCTACACCTCGAGTCTCCAACCACTTGTATTGATCGTAGCGTCGAACCCTTTCCCTAAGATCTTGTGGAAGCCAGCGATGGTGCATCCACTGCTCAGAGTCACGCTTTTTAATCCTCATCTCCTCGAGACGAATCGTGAGAGACTGAAGGTAGGTCTGGTGAAATTCATTAAACGTATCAGTTTTCTATGGCTTAAATTTTAGAAACCACATACAAAGTAGAAAGCAGAAACAAGTTTGCAGAATTATGGTCTGTTCCATAAAAATAGTTTCTGGTGAATCTAATTGGTGGAACGTCATAATAATGATTCGGATCAACAATAACCAACACATCCCCATCATGAAAGCAAAGGCTCTCTAAGAGCATCCTCATCTTCAACCAACATTTCCAAAATAGACGAATATGAAGCATCCACAACATTAATTAACGCCTCACCTGTATATTTCCAATCAGAAGGGCAAAGAGGATGAGGCCAAAAATGCCTATCCCTATGGAAAATAGAATCTCTAAAGCAAAGGTACTGGTTTCAAGCCCCTGGCCAAGTGTACTGCAGAAAGTGAAATAACAATGTGCTGAAATTAATCAGATTTGAGAACCGAAATCAAAACATTTTGCGCACTTTAACAATACAAAATATTCACTGAACTTTGAATGCAGAGAAGATGGCTTAAAAGTTGATGAGCATTGCATATGAAGGATGCATTAGTTTCAGATATCACAGAACAACAGTCAAAGCATATGATGTCAATATGCAACAGAATTGAAGCTTATCTAAACACACTAGGAAGAAATCCTGCCTACACAAACTCTTCCTTCTCTGCACTAACTTTCTTCCGCAGTGACGTTGCGTATTTTTATAAGGTATGCATACAGATGAGGCACAGGTGAAGTAACAAGACCATATGGAGACTCATCCGAAGTCTGTGGTATCATCACCACAGGCAGTAACAGCAAGGAGGCTTGCAATGGGAAAATGAAGTTGAACTAATCTCAGCAGTTAAAAAAAGAGGTACAAATAAAAAGAATGGTGTAATTATTCACTTTTTCCTTGGTATTAGAACATCAGCTATAGTATACATATATCAGAGATAATTATTTTAAAAGCATTGATAAATGAGTATCATACCTTAAATTTTTCAGTCCCCACCACAAACAGAATAAAAATTTGGAGAAAAATGCTGTGGATGCAATGACCTTTGAACTTATCGCCTCTGTAAAGATTCCAAAATTAAATGGCAGATTGTCACCTTCAGCGGTGCAGCTCTTAATGAGAACATCCACTCTGATATCTGACCATTCTTTGTATCCTGGGACATTTTCAGAAATGCCACAGTACAAGTAGTTTATCGTACATTTTTTACTTTCAATACAAGCCTCCCGCCAGCATGTGTCATAGCGCTCTACAGCTAACAAGTACCAGGCAGCCCCAGTGACCTGTAAAATTTTATCGAACAATGGTCGAAATTTTTTCAATAAATTGGTTAAGACATCCTACAAGATACTTGAGCTACTAGTATTCAGAAAATAAAAATGTATGAGAAGTAAAGGCTTAAACCATAATAAAAACTTAAGCTTGTCATGAAGATTCAGTCAGATCATTCCACTATGTACTTGTACTTGCCTGTTAGACAACCACTAAACTCAATATCTTAAGTTCTCAGGAAATGAGCCAACAATATATCAAGCAACAAACTTAATCATGTGTAGCCCCATACGAGACATATAAGTGCAGCCCACCATGCACCTTGCAAACAAACAAATAAGTGAGGAATGGGGATTGGTGGTTTCAAACTCAGACCTCTTAAAAACAAGGATTTGATACCATGTTAGACAACCACAGACCCCAAGCCAACAATGGATATCAAGCTAATAAACTCCACAAAAAGCAAGGAGAGAGCTATACAGCAAACCACGAAGGAGATGAATTATGAAGTAAAACAGTATGCTTATGTAACACGAGAGTAATACTTACTTGAGCAGCCAGCAAAAACCAGAGCAAATAGTATGCAGCCCCGGCCCAAGCACTTTCGGCAAAAGAGCCTGCACTCTTTTTAAGGTCTGAATTTAAAGCTAGTAAGCGGATAAATCTTGGCAATAATTGAAACCAGACAATAAATAGCAATGCCTGTTTCGTAGCCAATACCTCTGACCCTCTTCCATGCAAGAATCTCCAAACCACAATCTGTTGTAATGAACAAACATGATAAGAGAAGAGAACCATCTTTTTCTATTCCGAAGTTTATTGCCATCTAAATTAGCTTACAGTATATAGTATTAAGCCATTGGAGTCTTGAAGTTTAGATACGAAAGTACAATATGCAGCAAAGTCAGTGTGTCAAGAACAATAACAAATATTCATAAATGCATGCGGACTAAGAGAAATTAAGCATGATTTTTCAGACCTGTGGTAAGGGTAGCACGGAAACCAAGTCGACAAAGAAATAGCGGTGTAGATATCGCTTTGCTATCTGTGAAGAATCTATCACAAGTTCACCTCTTCCGAAAACCCGAGATGATGGGGCAATATAAGCTGTGCGAAACTGTAAAGTCATGCGAATAAGGTAGAAAGCATCTACTAATGACCGCACAGTTATAGTTGTGGCTGCTAAGTTTCTATCAATAGTGAGGCAATCTTGATTCTCATCGAAGATTGGAAGGTAAAAGAACAAGGGATCAATGGATATTGCAAAGATACATGATATGACAAAAAGCCTGTTCCATAACAGAAGGGACTTGTCTTGGGGGTCAAATATCTTTCTATCAGACACTTTAAGATCTTCCGGGAACACTGCACGGGTGACCCCAGTTCTTAATGTTCTACCAAATGTCTTTAGTCCATCTGATCCCCTCTGGATTCCATACTTCAATGATTTTGATGATGTTGCCTTTCTGTTTCTCCCAGTAAAAGGTAATGCCTCAATATGAAATACAGATTTCTTCATTTTACTTGTATCAGCACTCATCGATATTGTAGAATCCAAGTCATCCAATCTACAGGTACCAACATATGCCAAGTCATAATAGAGAATTACAATACATCATTGTCATAACAAGAATCCATAACGATTTTGTGGCATCCAGTCTGCAATTTTTCTATTTGAGATATGATATGTGAATGACACACGTTAGTGTCGTAATTGTGTACTTGTTAAAAATACATAACCATATGGTTGTGAGAAAATTGCATAAGTATATTTTAAACTCTCAGCGTCTGAAATTTGTCATGTTTTCAGGGATTACCATAACCACCCAACGCAGCCAAATCAAGCAAAAACAGGGTAATTGAATATGGTATAGTCAAGCACGACCTCTAGAAAGATGTATCTTATGGGAAACAAAGAACATCAATCGAACTACTAGAAAATTTGTCAATTCCAAGCTCAAAAGTGGCGAAATCTAGTGTTCTACATTACGTAAATACGGTTTCATTAAGCAAAGCTTTTGAGTTTTTGAGTTGACCCGAAGTCTCAGATAAGGCCTACATGTTGACAATCATAGTCTTTAGAAGAAAAAAAAAGGAAAATATGGAAATCAAAATGCAAGGAGTAACAGATACAATGTACATTACATACCTGACAAACTTCTCTTTCTGGCCACCAATGTATTGTGACTTGTAACCACAATCAAACATTTTTTGCAATCGGTTACATAGATACGAGGCTAGAATGTGAGAATTCACAGGCAAGTCCCAAGTCAAGTCACTGAGTGGCATAACATAAAGCACAAATTATTCCATCAAAGTATACAGATGTGATGCTGCCATGGATACATTGAAAAACAGAAAATATAAAAAATGCACTCAAGTCTCTGAGCTTCATATTGTCCAGAGAGAGAGAGAGAGAGAGAGAGAGAGAAGATAAACAAAATAGAATGCAGTTACTTATCTATGATCTTAAGAGAACAACATGGTAGACATTCACTCATGCTTCAGTATCCAGCTAAACCAATCTCAGTGCTTTTGAAAGTCAAATAAAATTAACAAAGCAAAATCATGCTTCAATATCTTTCCATGCTGTGTGCCATAACATAAAGCTTGAGACTTCTTCTTTCAGGTGATTTTTAAGTTTATAAATTAATTGTGTAATTGGTTGTATTAAAACTTTATTTCCCCTTTTTCCTTTTCCTTTTTACATTTTCACTTGCCTAAGTAAAAACACAAAAAACAGGGGGGGGAAGCCTATCATGAGAATGAAGCATACAAAATGATGCAGCCAAAACCAAACCCAACTAGGCCCCAAAAATGGGAAATTCCATGTTATTGAGGTTCTTTGAGTTAATCTAATTTCAATAGAAACTTGGGCAAACTGTTGTATTGATTCTCAAAACATTCCTTTATGTTAGTTTCTGGTGCATTTATCATTCTCAGCTCCAAATGCCTTAACCCAATAAGTCATTCATGAAGTCCCACATCATTTTTGAATTCCTAGTGCTAATTTCCATGTTTCTAAGTTGTGCAGGAAAATGTGAAAACAAAATTTAGACTAAATGTAATTTCTCCATTAATTATCTGGATGTTTTTTCTTCTCATTTCCTACCAATGATCCAAGTATTTGGCATTGTTAAGGATTGCATCATGATCTATAATCTCACATATAATTTAATATTTGAAAACAGAATCAAGAGGAAAATAAGAAACAAAATATAATGAAAGGATGAACTTACATTGAAAATATTCAGCTTTGATTCTCTAATAATAATTCATGAATCTTTTGGAAGATATTGAAAAGATTAGGGTTTGAGGAGGAGAAAGACGGTGGCTGATTTATAGAGAGAAAGGCGGATCATAAGGAAGGCTGGTATTGAGGACAATGAGGAGGGTGGGAGGGGAGCCAGACCGTTATACCGGTCATGCAAAGAAGTTAAATCCAAAACATAGAGCATGGTCGACTTGGGCTAGTAGCTTTGCTACCTTTGTTTTCTATTTTAAAATTTGCAGTGGGTTTGTAGCTCAAGTAGTTAAAAATAATTACGTTATACCGGTCCAACTTTTAATTCATCAATTCCTCAATATTGCTTGTATAAAATAATAATAATAATACAATTCCATTAAAGGCAAATGCATTGCCTCTCTCATCAAATCAATATAAAGTAACATGTAGACTTGGCAATGTGATTTATTGTGTGTATGTGTGGTGCCAGATTATGCTTAATCCAAATCCAATTCATTAACTTATTATACCCAAATATATAATACAATTCTTTTTGCAAATTTGCATATCGTACCATGTCGTGTCATGTTTCATCGGTTTACCCATTTCTCTCTGTTTTTTTTTTTTTTTTTGTTGTCAATTGAACACCAAAATATAATATATTATCAAATAATAACAAGTGTAAAACAAAGAGAACACCATATAATACCATAAAAACTTATGCCAAAGAAATTACATAACAATTCACCCATCATTTTACCCAAAAAAAAAATAGATATTTATAAAAATACCCAATCCTAGACATGTATATATAAAAATACACAAGCACTATTTAAACATAGAAACATACCCCTTTTTTCCTAGACATGTAGAGTACTCGCCTAATCCTCTAGGGTTTGAGCCTGATTTTTGTACTTGTTACCCCTTTTTTCCTATTCAATAAAACACTATCGCCCTTGTGTTTCAAAAAAAAAAAAAAAATTCCTAGTGCTAATTTCCATGTTTCTAAGTTGTGCAGGAAAATGTGAAAACAAAATTTAGACTAAATGTAATTTCTCCATTAATTATCTGGATGTTTTTTCTTCTCATTTCCTACCAATGATCCAAGTATTTTGCATTGTTAAGGATTGCATCATGATCTATAATCTCACATATAATTTAATATTTGAAAACAGAATCAAGAAGAAAATAAGAAACAAAATATAATGAAAGGATGAACTTACATTGAAAATATTCAGCTTTGATTCTCTAATAATAATTCATGAATCTTTTGGAAGATATTGAAAAGATTAGGGTTTGAGGAGGAGAAAGACGGTGGCTGATTTATAGAGAGAAAGGTGGATCATAAGGAAGGCTGGTATTGAGGACAATGAGGAGGGTGGGAGGGGAGCCAGACCGTTATACCGGTCATGCAAAGAAGTTAAATCCAAAACATAGAGCATGGTCGACTTGGGCTAGTAGCTTTGCTACCTTTGTTTTCTATTTTAAAATTTGCAGTGGGTTTGTAGCTTAAGTAGTTAAAAATAATTACGTTATACCGGTCCAACTTTTAATTCATCAATTCCTCAATATTGCTTGTATAAAATAATAATAATAATACAATTCCATTAAAGGCAAATGCATTGCCTCTCTCATCAAATCAATATAAAGTAACATGTAGACTTGGCAATGTGATTTATTGTGTGTATGTGTGGTGCCAGATTATGCTTAATCCAAATCCAATTCATTAACTTATCATACCCAAATATATAATACAATTCTTTTTGCAAATTTGCATATCGTACCATGTCGTGTCATGTTTCATCGGTTTACCCATTTCTCTCTGTTTTTTTTTTTTTTTTTGTTGTCAATTGAACACCAAAATATAATATATTATCAAATAATAACAAGTGTAAAACAAAGAGAACACCATATAATACCATAAAAACTTATGCCAAAGAAATTACATAACAATTCACCCATCATTTTACCCAAAAAAAAAATAGATATTTATAAAAATACCCAATCCTAGACATGTATTTATAAAAATACCCAAGCACTATTTAAACATAGAAACATACCTAAAATGGGTTTTGGGTATGTGTGTAATGATGAGTTTTGGGTATGTTTATAAATGGGTTTTGAGTGTGTGTAATGATGAGTTTTGGGTATGTTTATAAAGTGTTTTGGGTGTTGGGTATTTTTATAATTTCAGCCCCCATTTTGGGTATTTTAGTGAAACTCCCAAAAAAAAAACATACATTGACCTTGAGAAAGTAAAACTCCTTCAAACGGCCTGATCAGCCAAAAAGAGAGAAACAACGTTATATTAACTTACTAACTGATTAGTACTTGAATTATATATGTTCTAAAAATATATATAAACTTGATACACATTCAGCTCATTCCCTCGTAGTTCAAATATTTTGAAACCTAATGATTGCAGCACCCATAAAAACATACATTACTGTATAATACACTAACTTTGACTTTGAATTGTAATTTGTACCAGACAAACATCATGTGAATGAGTCATGTCACCATGATAATCCATTTTGAAAAGAAGAGAAGAAGATGCCGTGACATATTTCCTAAACTAAATAAGCATCCATTTTTGATAAAGATATGATGTAACATACCTTGACCTTGAGAAAGTAAAACTCCTTCAAACGGCCTGATCAGCCAAAAAGAGAGAAACAACGTTATATTAACTTACTAACTGATTAGTACTTGAATTATATATGTTCTAAAAATATATATAAACTTGATACACATTCAGCTCATTCCCTCGTAGTTCAAATATTTTGAAACCTAATGATTGCAGCACCCATAAAAACATACATTACTGTATAATACACTAACTTTGACTTTGAATTGTAATTTGTACCAGACAAACATCATGTGAATGAGTCATGTCACCATGATAATCCATTTTGAAAAGAAGAGAAGAAGATGCCGTGACATATTTCCTAAACTAAATAAGCATCCATTTTTTTTATAAAGATATGATGTCTAAGTACTTAATGATGAGACCTCTCATAAATTCTGGTACAACGAAGCAAAACTTACCCAATTTTTTCATACCAATCTATCATGTTTCCGTTGAGCTCTTTCAATATAAATCTTAAGGCAGTAAGACACCACATTTTTTTTTAATTCTTAATTTTTGAATAATCATTGTCTTCAACTTGAGAAAGAAGGCCCATATCCTGACGAGCATTTTTGCTCATTAGGTGTATCATAACCACCATCTCAACACTTGACACGTGTCCATGAATATAACCATCGTTCCATAAATACAAAGCAAAGAGTTAACTATAGTTAGGCTTATAGACACATGTCAAGGGTTGAGAATAGTGGTAAAAGTACACATTAGGTTAAAATGGTGAACAAAAATATTTTCATATCCTGACTAGGTCTCCTTGTGCATTTGAATTTAACTATGTAATCTTGTTTTATTTTATTTTTATAATATATGCTATCTTAGTACTAAATATTGTTTTTCTTTTGTCAGAATGCCTACTTCTGTCACGTATGGCCCTGGCCTATAAGGGTGGACTTAAATTAAAACATCTTATTTATCCGCATAAGGATTATGATACATGATTAGGACAACCTTTCTTTTTTCCCTGAAACGTCATGCAATGTTGGTATGCATAATCGTCTCTTCAATGTCTAAATGAAATAAGTGTGATAGTCGTAATTGTTCTAATAATTAACCTATTATTAGTGGACAACAAGGATCAATTTTACATTTATAAAGTATTGATCACAGGAATGCAATTTGTTGATTTTTTTTAATTACTTATGTGATGAAAGATATACAAACATGGTTGTATATGAGTTCTGCTATTTTCACCATGTGCTTTATTCCTCCACTCACCTTATCTTCTCACCCACCATGTAAATTTGAAAAAACACAATCTTATCTTTTCACCCATCATTATTACTAAAATACTCTTTAATTATTAATTCAAGCAAATTCTCTTTGTTAATCATTAGTAGTTGAGATATGGAGAGGATCAAGTTGTGTTAGACAGATTGGATAAATGTTTTAGTATAATATTTTGATTTTCTGGATCTTTTAGTTTTTTATTCTTTGCCTTGTAGTTTCTAAAAATATTATGGATAAATGTGTTGAGGTCTTTTCCCCAAGTCCTTAGCAGTATTTTACAAAGGGTAAATTTATCTTTAAAATTTTGAAGATCAGGTGGATAGGAAAATAAGACATGGGGTGGAAATAGCAACACTCTTGTATATAAACGGTGAGATGAAACATTTTCTCTTGAAAGTAGGCTAGGTCAATCTTGACATCTTTAATACCTAAACTAAAAGGATATGAGTTCCTTTTTTTTTTTACTATTTATTTATAATGAGCATATAAAACTACATGTTACACCACGGTCGTACAAATCCAAAATACAATTTAATATTAGATTTGCAAAAAAATAAGATCCTTATAGTCCCTTCCTCTTTGGCGGATAGCTTCAATATACATTGGTTATCCTTTGAAAGATGTTCGTCTTCATATGGTGCGACATATTTATAGGGAAGCTGGTAGCTGATGCTCTAGACAATTTTGGTTGTGTAATTTTCCTTTATTTTTTTTGTAAAAATTATGTATGGATGTTCGGAATTTAGGGCTTCTTAGAGGAGCCTTTGTGTAATTTATTTATTTATAATGAGCATATAAAACTACATGTTACACCACGGTCGTACAAATCCAAAATACAATTTAATATTAGATTTGCAAAAAAATAAGATCCTTATAGTCCCTTCCTCTTTGGCGGATAGCTTCAATATACATTGGTTATCCTTTGAAAGATGTTCGTCTTCATATGGTGCGACATATTTATAGGGAAGCTGGTAGCTGATGCTCTAGACAATTTTGGTTGTGTAATTTTCCTTTATTTTTTTTGTAAAAATTATGTATGGATGTTCGGAATTTAGGGCTTCTTAGAGGAGCCTTTGTGTAATTTATTTATTTATAATGAGCATATAAAACTACATGTTAGAGGAGCCTTATCTAAGAATGACAATCTAATTAATTTATGTTTGATTCCGTCCCATCATAATACTCTCTCTCTCTCTCTCTCTCTCTCTCTCTCTCTCTCTCTCTCTCTCGTTTTGGCCTATTCATCCCTTTTCCTCCATGATGAACTTCAAGCCCCAAACCAATGCGACACCAAGTTATTTTGTGTTAATTATGTAAAACCAATAAATATCACCGCTTTCAAGTTCAAGAAATTTTAAAAAAAATTAAAAATAATAAAGGATAGGGCTTACATAACCCTACCCTTGCGTGCCCTTAGGATTCAAAGTTGTTGGGTTCGGATCAGGCTTCACGGGTTTTTCAAATTTTTCGGGCCAAACTGAACTGAGGTTTCAAATGTCAAGGCTAGAGTCTGCCATTGGGTTGGGTAGGACTAGGCCTCCTATGGGCCTAGACTGGCCGACACTTTTTTTCTTTTTATTAGTATTTTATAACTTAATTCATAATATGTGTAAACAAAATAAAAGGTTTACACGTTATAGTATTTTGATTAAGTCTAAAATGAGGTTAATGAGTGCATCAATTAAGTCTTAAAAAAAGAAGGGCCTAGACGAGCTGAGCTTAAATGGGCCTAGACGGGTCATGGGTGGACAGAGGGTTTCAAATTCTAAGTCCAAGTCCTACGCAATTCAAGAACGGGCTGGACTGAGTGGACCTAAAGAACGGGCCGAGCTAGGCTTTGGCCCAACGAGCCTCGGGCTACCCACTTCTGTCTATGGGCTTAGGGCCAAATGATGATTCCTACGTGCCCTCATGTTATTTTCTTCCTCAATTCACAGTTTCTCTCTTATCTCTCCCTTCTCTTCATCATCTCTCTCTCTCTCTCTCTCTCTCTCTCTCTCAGACTGCATTTTCTCTCGCTTCACCAAGCCTCGCCACCTCGCACGCTACCTCACCTCAATGTGAAAACCAAAACCAAAACCAAACCACATCGAACCGTTCATTCCCGTTAACTGAGGGCGCCGGTTTTTTAGGGTGGTGGTTCGGTGTCTGTTTCGAAAATCCCTGCACCGAGGCTCTTGGTTCGGCGTGCAATTTTGACTTAACACTGAACCAAACCAAACCGAGCTCACCCCTAAATAAAACACATAATTGCAACACAAACATACGTATAGCACAACAACAAATATGAGATAATTACAAAATAAATAACTGATGGAGGGATGATGACATAGAAAAAGGATATATAGAAATCGAAGTGTGACTATAAAATCTCACCTCCCATCTGGTGGACAGGTCCCACACACACCCAATATCCATGTGTCCATGTTCTTGTGCTCGCTATATGCTAAGCACTCAAAAGCAAACTGTGTGCGCTAGACAGCATTTCACAATAGCAACATCACCCATAACCTCATTTCTTTCATCTTTCTTCTTCTTCCTTTCTTTCTTTTTTGTTTTGTGTTTTGCATTTCATGCATAAAAAGCACACTCTGCATATCCTCACTCTGCGCGTGCAAAGCATTCTTAATTTGTAGGCTTTCTAGAATTTTCCTTGAGCCTTTAAAGTGTGGGCATCCCATACAGGTCACCTACCCTAAGGTGATAATTATGTACAGTACAAGCCTGACTTGTAAGGACCACTACTACACCCAAACAAATCAGTCTAAGTCAAGCTCGAAATTTTGTAAAAACCAACCACATGCATAGCCTGTTGTGATTATCAAATTAAAATGTGAGTATCGAATTCAAAATTAATTCAATTGATAATGAATAAAGACGTCTAAAATCTTTTAAACTATCAGGTAATGCTATAATTTCCCGGTGTAAACAATGCATGAACTTCTAATCGGTGAATATTAATTGGTTTATCCTAAAAAGGAAAAATAGGAAAAGCAACCCCTATTACAATTCATAGGTACAATATGTCAATGTGAAAGGAGTTTATTATGAGTTGAAACATATTCTCTAATTATAATGACATGAAAAGGTCACTATGGTGACATATTGGACCACTAACACTAAATGCAAGTTGAAACATATCCTTGATCAAGCATACATGAAATTATTATAATTCTTTAACTTTTTAATTATGTTTTTATGTATTGGTATTATTTTAATTCTCAACTTCCTTTATGTCGAATAACACTGAGCATGTTTACTAATCCGTAATTGGATTAAAGGGAATTGAATTGAGAAGGAATTTGATTGAGGAGAATTAGAATCTGGATTTCTATTGAACTTGTTTACTAAATCATATGGATTGAGGGGAGTTAGATTTCATATTCCTATTGAAGTTGTTCACTAAATCATATGGAATTGGGGTATGAGTGATACTAATTACTCAAATGTCATCGTTGTTGGGTTAAAGTAGATGACAAATTTAAAATTTTGAATATTATGTGACGATATAGTATGGGTAAAAAAGATTGGTTCATTCTCCAGGAATTAGAATACCTCCCACCCAGGAATTGAATTCCTCCAAAATTAAAAATGAATTCCTGATTTTGTGTGAGCTCCACTTACTTTTCAATTCCTTGATGTAAAGTAAACGCAGAAATCCTCCATATGCGGAATTCAATTCCTAATTAGTAAACATACCATGAATCACGGATTATACAAATTCTTCACGAAAAATTAAAAAAAGTAACTGATTACATACTCATTCATTCTCTTTCTAATTTGTACCTTATTTGATTCACGACTTCTCCATTTCAAGAAAACAAATATGGCACAAAAAAAGTCATTTAAATTTACAAATGAGAATGATGGAAATTTGGAATCTCAATGACGTGTGCACAGTACACACAAACATGTGAACCTATTTATACCTGGAGTCAAATAAGAAAACAAAAAGTAAAGTTAAAATTCCCTCAATAAATCTAATCAAGTAAATGTATACACGTGCCTTATGGCCTGTAAGACAATCATGTTCAACAAAACATTCCACAAGTAATGAGTATGAGAACTTATTACCGACCGAAAAAGAAAACAACTTATTATGGAAAAGGTGGATACATGAACTACAATCATTCATAACTTAGGCTAATCATGGCGGATTTTTTTAATTATTTAATTGCATAATAAAATAATATTATTGGATGAGATTATGATTGTCAAGTCGAAGGTTGTATTTATAGTTATCCGAATCTAATACGTATGAAATTATACCTACCTTTTTACTACTAAATCACGAAACTGCTTGCCTCATTTTCTGTAAGTATTTTGTTTTTTTCGAATCACTGTTTGATATATATTAAAAAATAATTCATAAAAAGCATTAAAAGAAAAACTTTTACACATATGTCATATTGTTATTGATATGAATATAAAAACTCCTATTTATATAGTACTAAGGAGGGAAATATTTTCCTTCGAATTTTACCAACCATTCATGGTAAATACTAAATAGTAAAAAGAATGATAAATAGAATTTTAAAACTGGAACCCACCCTTTTTAAGTTATATTATACCTACCTTTTTACAAATAAATCACGAAACTGCTTGCCTCATTTTCTGTAAGTATTTTGTTTTTTTCGAATCACTGTTTGATATATATTAAAAAATAATTCTTAAAAAGCATTAAAAGAAATTTTTTTACACATATGTCATATTGTTATTGACATGAATATAAAAACTCCTATTTATATAGTATTAAGGAGGGAAATATTTTCCTTCGAATTTTACCAACCATTCATGGTAAATACTAAATAGTAAAAAGAATGATAAATAGAATTTTAAAACTGGAACCCACCCTTTTTAAGTTATATTTCACCAACCAACTGGAACCCGCGTTTCCCTCCAATTTATTTTTTTGTTTTTGTTTTCTTTTCTGAATTTCAGCTTGATATGACTTTCTCTGCAAAGCCTTTCTCTTTAGTCAAAAGCACCTCCACCTTGGGGCCCTCCCTTCCACACTCTACACCCCACTATTTTCTAATCCTAAATTACAGTCACAACATTAAAAAACAAAACCAAAACAAAAAGGAAGGCACAATCAAAACCCATATCAAAAGGAGGAACTTGAAAAGAGAATAGTGATTAACAACAATCTCCATATATTATCCAACTGTAAAGCAAGCCCACATTGGATGCTCAAAGACAAAGAAGAAAATTGAAACAACGAAAATGAGAATCCCCAAATCTCACCATCTTCTTCAACCTTTTGTTCATCACTTTTGAAGCCAAACCACAAACCCTGAAGACCCAGAAGCAGAACCCACCTCACCAACACCAACCATGCCTTCAAGACCATTCCCTCCTTCAAGTCCTGACCTTCCAAATTTTAGGCCACCCAATTTCTTGACAAAAACCAGGGTCTTGTTCTTGGCCCTCACAATCTCAGCTTCTTTGGTGATACTTTCATCAATCATCTATTTTCTTTACCACCTTTGGCACTCACTTGTGAACAGGGCTAAGACCATTCCATTTGACTCCAGTGCACCTCTCAAGCTTGAAAGATTTTCATGCAAAGAGCTCAAGAATGCCACTAATGACTTTGATGGTGCCAATGTTATTGGCAAAGGTGGCTCTGGCACTGTCTTTAGAGGCATACTCAAGTGTGGTAAGTTGATTGCCATTAAGAGGTTGGATGCTTTGAATTTGCAGTCAGAGAGAGAGTTCCAGAATGAGTTGCAGATTCTTGGCGGGTTGAGATCACCATTCTTGGTGACCCTTTTGGGTTATTGTGTGGAAAAAAATTGTAGGATTCTGGTTTATGAGTATATGCCCAATAGGAGTCTCCAAGAATCACTTTTTGGGGATGGCCTTTTGACTTTGGGTTGGGAGAGGAGGTTTGAGATCATTTCAGATGTAGCCAGAGCACTTGAGTTCTTGCATTTGGGATGTGATCCTCCAGTTATTCATGGTGATATTAAGCCTAGCAACATTTTGCTTGATTTCGATTACCGGGCAAAGATTTCGGATTTCGGGTTGTCAAGGATCAAGGTGGAGGGTGAATTTGGTGTTGATATGTTTAGCCAGGACTTGGGTAAGAGTCAGGAGCTGTGGAAGAGCCAGGAGCTGTCTGGGAACTTGGCTACGGAAACTCCGGCGATTGGTACCCCTGTGGAGAGTGCTAGTGAGGTAGATTTTGCTCTTGCTTTGCAAGCTTCTTCTTCATCGAAAAATAGTAGAAAATGTTGTGATGTTAAAGCTTTGAACTTGAATTCTGTGAACTATAATGCCAACATTGCTTTTGAGAGTGATATGAAGAGTTGTCATGGTAAGGGGAAAGAGGTTTCAACTGTAGATTTAGGTGGGGATGATTGGAATAATAGGTTTGTGCCTTATGATGATGAGCTTAGTAGCATTGACCATAGTAAGGAGTTGAATTTTGTTGCCGGTTCTGGTGTCGATGATGCAGAGGATACAAAACAGTGGGGGAAGGATTGGTGGTGGAAGCAGGATGGAAGTGGTGAATTGTGTAGTAAAGATTATGTTACAGAATGGATAGGGAGTCAGATTTGCCCATCTACGAATCCCGACTGGGATGACGAAAAGAAGAGCATTCATGAGAAACGTGGGTTAGATGTGTCAACTCCAGTTGATAAATTAGAAAATGCAAATGAACTCCAGTTGCAAGAATTTGGGTTTGGAAATCCCAATAAGGGGTTCCAGAAGAAAGAATCGAAGAGCAGGAAAAATCACAAAAGGAAACCAAGGAAGATGCAAGAGTGGTGGAAAGAAGAGCACCTTGCTGAGATTAGCAAGAAGGGTAATAAGCTTAAAAATCTCGAAACAAAGTGGAAGAAAGGCTTCAAAATGCCGCGTTTTGGCAGATGGATGTACCTTCATAGACGAAAGAACTTTAGGGAGCAGAGTCAGGATAAATGTGATCAAAATGGGGAGTTCAGTTTCAGAAGGGGATGGAAGAAAAAGACTGCACATTCTGTTGGAAGTGACGTCTATAGTGGTGATCTATTTAGCCGTGAGCTCAGCAGCACAACAAGCATGAGAGGGACTTTGTGCTATGTTGCGCCAGAATATGGTGGGTGTGGATACTTGATGGAGAAGGCTGACATTTACAGTCTAGGTGTTCTAATCCTTGTGGTTGTGTCTGGTAGAAGACCATTACATGTTCTTGCATCACCCATGAAGCTAGAAAAGGCAAATTTAATAAGCTGGTGTCGGCAGTTAGCTCACGCTGGAAACATCCTTGAACTTGTAGATGAGAGATTGAAGGATGAGTACAATAAAGACCAGGCAAGTTTGTGTATAAATTTGGCTCTCTCTTGCTTACAAAAGATGCCAGAGTTACGACCGGAAATTGGAGAGATTGTTAAGATCTTGAAAGGGGAAATGGATCTCCCACCACTCCCGTTCGAGTTCTCTCCCTCCCCACCTTCAAAGTTTTACAGCAGGTCAAGGAGAAAACAGACTGCCACTACAGAGTAGGGACTGTAACATATTCTTCATTTCAAGTTTCTTTTATCATTCCCCACTAGGGGTTATGTTGAGTGTAATATAGAAGCAATGATTCGAAATCGTTATTTGAAAGCAAATTTATGGCCTGCATGTTGTGTGTATATTAGCAATTAGGTAGATGATTCTACTCCATTTTTCATTGCTGGGTTAATGTTCAAGTCCTATTGACACTCCCTTTGTTGTTTTTTCAATCATAATCAGACCAAAGTTTCCTTAAACTCCTGCAGTGGAATATACAGGTCCTCTGTTTTATCCAGTGATTCATCAGGCTTGTGCTGTTTTGAAACAATTGCAGATGGTTTGTCAATGCATGCAAGAAATCAAATGGGAAAACTTCGAGAAACAATCTAGCTGCTCAAAAAGCCTCCCATGTTTAAGTTTGTCTCACATTTCCTTACACATTTGAAGGGTTTTTCTTTGGACACATGAACTAATTAAGAAGGTTTTAATTTACACCAGCCAGTAAAACTTTGACAGCCACAGAAAATGATTGATCCTTTAATTTTGGTTGGAGCTTTTTTAGATTGATCATGAAGCACTGAAGTCTTAATCACGGGCCGAAGCTGCTCACTACTAAAGTGTAAATTATTAACCCACGAGAGGCTAAGACTAATCACTCAAAAGTATATATCATAAAGTCATGACTCTATCCGCATAATTTTTCCTGCTGAATTGTCATTGTCATTTTCCTTTTCCTTTCCTAGAAAGAAGATAAAGAAAAGGTTGCTATCTGGGCAAGGCTAGGGACAACTCTTGGAAGCAATATTTGCATTATTTCCCTTATTGGGCTGGAGGAAAATGACCGCAAAAAGTAAAAGAAAAAAAGGATTATGAACCAAAGCTTGCGAAGACTGACAGCAAAAAAAGAAAGAAGAAAACCAAAAGAAAAAAAAAAACACAAATGGCAAGTTACTTATATACGATTTGAGCCATCAATGAGGTTTATCTGGTGTAGTTGCTTAGAAGCATCATAGCCACCACTAGTCGTAGAACTTGCATGGCACGAGGATAGCAATGTTTCGCTATTTTCAACTAATCACATTTTGCTATATGAAAAAACAAATGCAAGAATCGTATTATAAGTGAAACACAATATTAACATACTTCTCATAAGGAGCTAGGCAGGGAAAGAGAGAGTGATCATCTTTCTATATGTGGTGATTTTTAACAATGACAATTTTATAATTTTATAATTTGACCATTGATCATCTCGATATTATAAGCTTTTGATCAATCTGAGTGATTGTGCTACCTCTGTCATGATGGGCCTGTCATCCGGATTTGTTTTGAGACACCTCTCTATGAGCTTAGCACATTCCACTACTTGCTTCTTGTTTTCTTCTTCCAAGACATTGGCCTCTAAGTAGGTTTTGAAAAGATTTGCTAACTGTCTAAACTCTAGCTCGTTATATGAGCTTGAACTGCCTTTGTTAGAATTCTCCATAAACCAAATTAGTAAACTATCCCATCTCTTTCCTGCAAAGATCTCACATAACAGAATTCCGAAGCTATGGACATCACTCTTTTCTGAAGTACGTCCTGATATAGCATATTCAGGAGGCAGGCACCTATGAGTCCCAGTAATTACTTCAACATCCACATGAGTTTTACCCAACGGAATTGGCACTGAGGTTCGGAACTCAGACAGCTTTGCAACATAGTCTTGGTCTAAGAAGATATGTCCAGCCTTTATATCTCGATGGATGATCATCTTCGGCATGCCATAGTGGAGATAGGCAACTGCATCTGCTACTTCAATTGCAATCTTTAACCTTATCTGCCATTGTAGTGATTGGCCATCTCCATAGATGTTGTGTGAGAGGTTTCCTTTTGCTGGGAATTCGTAAACTAGCGTAGGCAACTCAGACTCGAGGCAGCATCCCAAGAGCTTCAAAACATTCTTGTGCTTGCTCATGTTCGAGGCTATTGCAGCTTCATTTGTAATCAGTTCTAGAGGATCCATGTAACTACTTGAGTCTGCTTCAAACTTTTTCACCAAAATTCCATGGTCTTCATGAACTCCTTTGTACAATCGAGAGTTCCAATCCCGATATGCCATTCCATCCCAGCAATAATCATTCGTTGCTTTCTTGAGCTCTTCTTTGGAGTACATCCGAATCGGATTACAATTCCCACGGAAAGAATGTATAAGCTGTTCTAACATGGCAGCTCCATTCTTCAAGTAGCATCCCTCCTCTTTTCTCTTGTATTTCTTGTTTCTGAAGCATGATAGCATATTCGAAGATTGGTTTTCAGTTGCCAAAGTTGCAGCACTATCTGTGGACTAGCCTGCTTTTGTGGTCCTGTTTCAGCTGACAGTTAACTAGGGGCTTAACTTGTTGACTAATAATTCTTTAGGAACCATCCTGGTTTTTTCTGGGTGTTTTCCTATAAGGCTTGTGGAAGAAACAAAACATCTGGTTTTGGACCACAAACGATGAACAATTATTAGAGTAATACATAAGGTTTTATTCTTGAATCACAGTTGTAGTTTTCATTATTTTGATTTTAATGACACTCTGGCTTATTAGAAGATTAGTTTTCAGTAGGTAACAGAACAGCTCCCTGCCTTCGGACTAATAACAGCTCGCTTTGCTGGTCCACCCTCTCTGCAGACAGTCAAACTTGGGGGGGGAGATTGGGTTTGGTATGCCTTTGAAGACAAAGATAAAATTTGCTACCGTGGGGCAGTCAATTGCTACCGTGGCAGATTAAGCTAAAGATTGCAGTTGAAGTAGCAGATGCAGTTGCATATCTCCACTACGGCACGTGCAAGAGGTTCATCCATCGACATATAAAGACAGAACATATCTTCTTAGACCAAGACTATGTTGCCAAACTGTCTGAGTTCCAAACCTCCGTACCAATTCCTTGTGGTGAAACTCATGTTGATGCCGAAGTGTTCGGGGCTCCACACCACTTTGCTCCAGAACTAAAAATTTGTGGGCATTATAACGAGAAAAGTGATGTCTATAATTTTGGGATTGTACTGTGTGAAATTCTAACAGGAAAGAACATTGCTGATTTACAAGCTTTTCAGGTTTTAGTGAATTCTAAGGAATGGGAAAGCATTTTGAGGGAAAATTTGCATGATAGAAGCATGGGGCAAGTAGCAGAATGCACCAAGCTCGCATTATGGTGTCTCGAGTCAGACTCAGATCCTTATGATAGGCCCACCATGAAAGAAGTGTCAACGAGATTAAGATTAATAAAGACCTTCTAATGTTAATGTTTTGTTGTACTTCACAGTTTAAATCATAAATTTTGAATGTTTTATTCTTCCCTTAATATCTATGCATCTTTACATAGAAATTAATATTTTTGGTCTTCTAAATTTTGTGTTTTCCCCCATCCATTAGGATCTTATATGCATAGTGTATTCATTTGGCTATGTAAATCTTGATTCTTGACGGATAATAAAGTATTAAAGCTACAAAATCACGCAACCTTCTTATTTTCTGGAAATTCTTGTCAAAAGACGGGGCAGAACAAGCAAAATTAGCAAAGACAGTAATGCTTGGGCAATGAGAAGGCAAAGCTCATGGAAAACTATTACCATGGGAACCTTTTTGAATGAACAGCATTACTATGCAAAGAATAAGGCTCGATTATTCGACACCTCAATGTCGAAGTAGATGCAGCTGAAGAACTGCCTACATCAGTTGCAACTGGAAATGGAGAATATTTGATGTGCCTATGGTAGATTAGTCTTGGAAGCTAGCACAATGTAGTCACTGACAAGTCTTTGGTCATAACAGTGAAGCCTGCGCTCCTATTAAACTAGTTTGGATGCCTAAGGAGGCAACTCAAGAGACAGGGTGTTGGTCTAAACCTAAACAGAAAGTCAAAATTGTAAAGTTTCAGAGCGGTAATTAAAATAGTTGAAGGATGATCAAATTGTAAGTTTTGCTAATTTGAAACAAAGTTTAGGCAATACAGTCGAGGGGACAAAGGAAAAAAACCACAAGAGTTCAACCCAAATCATATAATGTAAATGTCCAAAGAACATCAACTAAGGAAAAAAAGAGAAGCTTAAAACTGAGAACAAATAAGAATAAATTGTACACTTCCCTGAGTTACACCAGCTTCCACAACCAAAACACACCACAAGAACTAGACCCATCCGAATCCAAAGCACAGCATTGCCAAAGAAACCGCTAAGGCCCGAAATCCCTGTCGAGGAACAACCAGGACAGCAGAATCTGATGAAGAATTATGGGCACTTGGGGCAGCCTGTGGTGAAGGCAGAGGATGGACAACAACAGAGACCTTCATGCCATTGTAGCATTGACCATTGCCACAAATGAAGTAATACCTCTTGGCCTGATTGAGGGGTATGAAGTCTTTGCCACTGCTCCAGTTCCCTACAGCACTGTCCAAGGTGCAGTTGTCATACCCAGTCTGGTTTACCTCAAACACATTGTACTGGTTCTTTGTGTACCTAAATGCTGCAAGTTAACAAGCAATGTACTTTGAGAAGAAAAGAAGGACCAGGATAAATAAGAAAAACTTGCACAGAAAAAGGCTAAGACAGATAGCAAATTGTATGATTAGCCCAAAAAGATAGTAAATTTGTGTGTACACACAACAACAGCAATATTCAAAGTACCACAATGATGGGCTATGAACTGTGAAAAAGATATGAAAGAAAGCTATCTCAGATAGACAATTAAGCTAAAGAAATCCAAAATTAATGTGCTAGGTTCAGTTCAAGTGTACCATAGTAACCATAATATGATATATCTCACTTTTATCTTCTTCTTCTTTTATTTTTTATTTTTTATTTTGGTTGTTAACAAGCAGCCGAAAAGTGAAAACAAAAATACCCAAAAAAGAGAGTGGGTTTTCGAATGCAATTCAAGTGTACCATAGTACCATAATATGATACCATTTTTCTCATTTTTTATAAAAAAAATTTGAACTTTTGTTTTTAACAAGCAGCAGAAAAGTGAAAACAAAAATACCCAACAAAGAAAGTGGGTTCTGGAATGCAAACTGAGTACTTGAAAATGAATCTAAAGACAGAAAAATAGAGAGAGAGAGAGAGAGAGAGAGAGAGAGCTTACAGATAAGATCCCCAACATAGAAAGTTTGGTTGTTGGCCCAGAGGGTGTAGTTGATGCCAGGGTTCCAGCCACGGTTGGCACCAACAATGTGGTCAGTGGCAAGGATTGGAGTGAGGACTGCAAGGCCGGAGATGAAAAGGAGAAACAAGATGAGGTGGGTTGAGTTACAAGACTTCCACATGTTCCTTCTCTGGTTGGTTTCTTCTTTCTCTTCTTTCTCTGTCTCTTGGTTAACGGAAATAATTCGCAGGAGGCAGTTCAAAAAAGAGTCCAGTTGAGTTGAGTTCTGGGTTGTGTGGGCTCTACAAACAAACGATTCTTCTTTCTCCGCATTATTTTGGTTTATTTCACAGAAGAAAAGGGTAGTCGCATTATCAATCTTCTTGATTTAGCCTGTTGTACTCCAAAACAATATTTCCATTAAAAAAATCTTATCAACTTGCAATATAGTAAAAAGAACCGACAAAGAAAAAGTATAAAATGAGTAGATGGATCAGGCATTGGGAAATGGCCGTTGTGGTCTCCAAACACGCAGGCCCCATTTTAATATTTTCTTGGAGTGGAGTAGCTTTTAATAACTTACCCACATTTTTGTCCTTGTTTGGTAAATTGGTGCACAAAATAAGAAGCAACGCGAAATTTTTTATCGTAAGACATTCCGGTGTCGTGGATCAATACAGACTATTGAGAGCTGTGCGACAGTCAGTTGATTGCGGATGTGGGTGATTTCTGTTTTGATCGTTGATTTATGTGATTTTCAATTTTATAAACAATTTAGTTGTCTATGAAGGAGAGATTTCTTACCATTTATGCATATAAAAGCCACATTTTATCAATTATTAGAGAATGTTAATGAGGTATTAACGGGGTATAGTCTACAGAAAAAGGATATTAAGTTGTAGATCAATGATTTTTTGTTCAAATCTCCATAGTACCTTTCGTAGTGTGTGGGAGAAATCCCTTCCCCTATAATAATTCCCATTGTTTTTTAACGTTGAATTTTTTATTGGAAATGGTTCAGACTCCACTTATGTTGGCTGCAATGCATCATGCATGGCAAGATCTCGAGCGTAGAAATGCTTCTTGAAGCATGAGCAAATGTATGTGAATATCCCAACTTTTTGTTTCTTTTAGATTTGCATTTCTTTTTTTCAAATATGAACTATGAAATTAATGTGGGTTATTTTGTTAGGCTTTAACATTTTTTATACAAAAAAGGGGGTATTCGGGGTGGGGATGGGGATAGCCCTCTGATGGGGACGGGACGGGGATTCCCCGAAACCGCTTAAAACGGTAATGGTGGCGGGGACATGGCCGGGGATGGGAAGCAGGGACGAGGAAGATATTGACATACCCGGCCCGTTGCCATCCAATGCCATCCCATCACCTATCTGAAGCCAATATTTTCTAATGTGTTTTTCTTAAAAGAGGATTTACACGCGAGTCTATTGAATTTCTTAAGCTGTGAAGAAAGAGAGCAATATAATTTTGAAGGAGGGTAGCAATTGTTACCAAAGTATTCATATGAAACTCCTTCCAAGATTGCTGCCTTAGGCGACTTTGATATTCCTGCTCCTTGCATTTCAATATTTCGTACAGAAATCTCCTCATAATTTGACATATGAAATCATGCCTGGTTTAGCAAGAGGTGGTGGAGGGAGACACTTGAGTAAAAGACAACAGTACTTGTCAATTGAATATCTTCATACAAAGTGTCACATCCTATTGTATCAAGAAACACGTTAACACTTCCATTTTGTATTGGTTTTGCAAAATATGATGCTTCTGCAAAAAAGTGCTCCATCATGGTAATAAATGTATGTATGTTTATAAAGTCTCAAAGACATGGAAAATGCTAGGGAGACCACAATTTGTGTACCAACTCTCTAATAGAGCATGAGACCCATTGTATTGGTGGGCGCCACCTCTATTAGAGAGTTGGTACACAAGTTGGTATCCCAAGTTGGTCTCCCTAGCATGACCCCAAAGACATACGTACATATTCGTGTTCCCATGTTTGTCCATATGAAAACATGACACTTGTACCTCTGCTGACGAATCATAGACGAAAGGCATTAGAACTTTTCCAGTATTGCGCCATCCAAGGCTAAGAAAAAAATAGTGAAAATATCTTACATCAAGAGTTGTTCACAATTATGAGTTATAAAGCAAAGGGTTCTTCGTTCACTTCCTTCTAAACGGATCTGGAAACTCTGTATAAAGTAAAAGGTTCTTCATTCTCTTCCTCCACCAGCATAGATGAGTGAGAAGCTGCAGAAAAAGAAATCACCAAATTTCCAAATTAAAAATACTTATGAAAAGAAACATCCATTCCATTCAGTATGAGCAAACAAAAAACAACAAAGGAAAGGGAAAGACAGTCTACTTCCAAGTCATGTGAACTAAGAAAAAATGCAAATCAAGTCCATGAACCAATTGGCAAACGTTGCATTCATTTGCCAAAATGTAATATGAACATGAGGGATCAAGTGGAATGCGTACCAGGAACATATAGAAACAATAGCATTGATCCCCAAATAAAACAACAATGTGAATCAAATGCTCCTTCATAATATATTTTTTGCACCATTCAAGAGGCTCAGCTCCTTCTTTCTAAATGCTAAATCAATTTTGTTTTGATCAGTTGTCAAGAATGAAAACCAGATAGCACAAGTTGAAAGGTTTCTAGGAGTCAATTTTGCAGAAGAAGCTCCTTAGCAACTTTTCCAACAACAACAACCCATATCTTCCATATGGAATTTGCAAAAAGTTCTGCAAGAACTGGCAGAGAGGATCTTTCCAAGATTTTTGACATGCAGTCAAAATTTCAGATTAGACTATTCAATTGATGTCTTCTCCTCTCTTGATTGGTGTGGACTTTTCCATCTCTTCATCCTGCCTTGCTTTTGATTAACCCTCGTCGCTTGCTTGACCGGTCTCGGTCTCTGTTTGCCTTTTACACTACTGCCTCCAACTGGTTCCTTCAAAAGCTTTTCAAGCTTTGGATCTCCCA
This sequence comes from Prunus avium, assembly GCF_002207925.1. Next base: position 237,145 of record NW_018922019.1, read on the forward strand.
AAAATCCGTTTGACCTCATCTCAGCAAAAAGTTCCCTGGCCTTCATTAACAAACGACGATTTGCCAGGCCCTGTACCATTACTGTGTAATGTGTAGAATCAGGCACTACTCCATAGTGCTTCATTTCTGTCCAAATCTTCAATGCCATCTCAGGTTGCTCTAATCTGAAGAACTTTCCAAGAATCATAAGAAAGGCATCGCCATTAGGACCTAAATTTGCTTTCTTCATTCGATTAAGAATTTCAAGAGTTCCCTCTAAACCTGTGCTCTGGAGAAATGCATGGTAAGTCTCAATAGTTGGGCTGATATTATCCTCTCTCATTGCGCTCAACATCTGCCTCGCCTCCTCTATCTTTTTTGATTCACATAAAGGACATATCATTGAGTTATAGGTAGTAGAATCTGGCTGCAAACCCATTTGTTTCAAATTGCCCAGCATTTTGAGAGCTTCGTTATAGCAATTTTCACAAGTTAGTGCATAAATCAATGAATTATAAACTTTGAGGCCAGGAACAAAGCCCCTTTTCTTCATTTGATCATAGAACCTAAGGGAGTCAAAAAGCTTTCCAACCTTTGACAAGCAGGAAATCAAATGTGTATAAGAAGTTGCATCTGGTGTAATACAACATTTTGACATTTCTCTCCAAACTCTCTTGGCTTCAAATACATCAACAGATATGTTACACCACCCATTGAGAATAATGTTAAAGCCCTCAGTCTCCAGTGAGAAAAGCTTCTTATTAACAAGCATGAATTCTTCAGCTTCTTCAATGTTTCCATATTTACAGAGAGCATTCAAGAGGGTGTGGAATGCTTCTTGATCAGGAGTCAACCTGAACTTGTCCATCATCTGGAATGTCTTAATGGCCTTACATGGATCATTTACAGATGCATATCTGATGAACACCAAAGGGGAAATAAGGAAAATTAATTTTTCGAATAAGACTAGTGAACCGCGTATAAGTTTGAGAAAGCACAAAGTCGTGGAAGTGGTTGAAGAATTATATAAACTCATCTCATACAGCATCATAAAAACCAAAAACCAAATGTCCCAAAGCTAGCAAAATAAATAAATGAATTTCTAATCTATACAGATCCATACTTTACAATATTTGTAGAATTATGCGAACAATGCAAGAAGTATGCAACCCTAGAAACCACTTCTGGGAAGGAACCATCCAGAAACAAAACAAGAAAAGTTAGTTTGATTTCAGAACTTCAGAAGGTCCAAGCATCTTGTTTGATTGCACCAAAGAAGAAAATTACACTATAGAAAATTCTACAACCACGTTTACTTCTAACTAGAAAATAATGTAGCTAAATTAAACCTCCTTTGAACACCATATTCAATTTCAAAACATAATCAACATTCAATCAAAACAATAAAAAATATCAAAAGCTAAGCTCAAGCTCACCTCTCAATCATAATAAGCATAGCACGCCGTGTATCCATCAGAGCCCGATGCAAGTCCCGTATCAAACACCAAGCAGTACTGAACTTTCTGTGACTCCCCAAAACCCATACCATCAAACTACAAGCCTCTTCATCGCAACAACCCAATTTCTCACCCCATTTGAAAGCCAAAAACGCCAATTTCCAGTCTTCCCTCAATTCCCAAATCGCTAAAAGGACCGTATCTCCATTCACCTCAATGCCCGACTTGTCGAGAAAAGGCATGGCCTCGGCTTCTGAGGCAAAATGGGCGGCATGTTTGAGCAATTCGAGAAATTGGGTGAGACCCGACTTGTACGGGTCGTTTGTCTTGAATCGTTGGGCATCGAAGCCCAATGGGTCGTTGAGAGTTTGGGCTGAGAAGGGTTGGAGAGTAGAGAAATGGCGAGGGGTTTGAAAGGGAACGAGAAGTGTTCGATGAAATGTTTGAGAGAGATGCTGGGGGAGAGGGTGTGAAGAATGAGGAGGAGACGGTGAGTTAGAAATGGACGGAAGCAGCGTATGTGATAGGAAGAGCTGGGGATGTTTGCTTCGTAGCCTTCTTGCTATGGAGGGAAGTGCCATCAGTTTACCAGAAGAAAAGACTATGGGACATGTCGAAAGCCACCTTGGCTGAGTTTTAAGGAAAAAGGCAAAGAAAATCTGAAAAATGGTGAAAACGGAACCAATCACAAACTGTCACTTGGAAAGGGTATTACACATGACATGCCGTGATGAGTTGGAATAGTAAAATAATGTTATCTCAGTTTCATATACACAAGTGGGAGAGCCCGAGTAGGGTAATAAGAATTCGTTACTTATAATGCCAAAGTAGTGGGAGCCCGAGTAGGGTAATAAGAATTCGTTACTTATAATGCCAAAGTAGTGGGAGAGCCCGAGTTTCTATATTTAGAGATGATGTATTTACTTGCTTTTCATAAAATTTAGACTATCCAACTCATCTGATGCTTATGAGAATGCCACATTACTTGCAATAAATTTGTTTCTTTTTTTATAAACGCCGTTTATTGTATCTTCCTCTTCTCTCTCAACTCGCGCACTCATGTTCTATCTCATGTCGTCCTCACCGTTTTTTTTTTTTGGTTACAATATTTTCTTATAAGTTCAATATGAACGGATTTTGGCTAGTAATGTTGTTTTCCTTCTTTCAGTATTCATTATGATTTGCGAAAAAGCCTAAAATAGCTAAATACTTTCATTTCTGAAAAAAAAACTTTAATTTGATAAATTAAAAAATCTTCCGATCTGCAAGATGTTGCAGTGATCGAGAAAAGCCCAAAGTTTTTGCAACTTGCTAATTTGAAAGTTGTACTCTAGTCATCGAGAAAAGCCCAAATTGATCAGGAAAATACCCAATTGATTTCAGTTTAATTTTCTTCAATGCTGGGTTACAAAACCCATCTTCAATTGATGCACATTAAAGTAGAAGAAGAAGCCAAAATTTTAAAAATAAAAAAAAACAAAAAAAAAACCATAATACAAAGACAAAGAGGAAGAACTGAGAGAGACATGGGTAGGCGAGGCTGTAGATGGAGATGGAGATGGAGATAGATGAACTGTTAACGTCAATTTTGAAAGAAAATTATAATTATATCAAATGAATGACGTGGCATACTTTCAAGCATGGCATACTTTCAAGCATTGAATTATTTGGATGGTCTAGATTTTATGAAATGCGGGTAAATACATAGGCTTCGGATTCAGTAATGAGATTGTATATCCTACTTTTTCATAGGATTAGTTATCTTATAAAAATACACTTAATGAATTTATGGTGAGATTATCTTCGTCTATATTTATTTTTTAGTACCAAACATTGGATTGGAATCCTCTACTAATCCTACCCACCGAACGATATTCTAAAGTTGTGCTTGTCACATTTCATAACAAAACTAGAGTCGTGTTTTGTGTCATCAATTTATAGAGAACTGAGAACGCCCTTATTGATAAGCCACTGGTGTTGGTCACGGATGCTTATTATCACAACTACACAAACATATTGGTAATTGTGGGTGTCGCCATTAACTATATGCCATGACAGTAAATAAGCAAACAAGCTCAACCTGATTCCCAATTGAACCAAAAATAAATCAATGATCAAGCCAGTAATTTATTTAAAAATTTATACACCAACTAGTCTAGGAAAACCATGAATTAATAACTACAAAGTAAACTGGACACGACTCGAACACCATATTTTGCTCATTTCATTCTTCATCCCCTATCTATGACTGAGACTAGACTCTCTGAGTAAAAAATAGCTTGTGAAAAATATCTGTCAAGCCCATAAAAACAAAGATTCTTCTTAATATTGTGTGTACTTTGGTCGTATAAGACCAGTTGCCCGCTGCAATCTTCCAAAAGAAATTGACCATCTCTCCAAAATCCCATTGGCTTCAAAAAACCTGTAACAAGACTTATCGAAAGAAGTTTAGTCCAAGAGTCGTCGTCGTCATAGTCTTGTTTGACCCACACGTCAAACCATTGCTCCTGTTGTTTAAATGGATAAACAATCAAAGAGAGAGAACCATTATACGATGCAAGCTCATAAACAATATCTTCGTCCTGCACAACAGTAAGGCAACTTGGAAGCCCCATCTCGCGCAACACTTCATCAAACATGCTGAAACAAAGAACTCTGTAATAAGCTGTGACGTCCCCAGGAACAAAATAAGCTACCAGCCAGTGAAAGTTTCCCTTCACATAGGTGTTAATAGAAGACTTGGTGATAGAAACATCAACACTAGGCGGCACAGTATCATCAGCCTTTCTCCATGAATTACAACTTGAGCTATATACTAAAACCTGGCGGGGAAAACACAAAGTTTGTGCTTCTTTATGACCGCAGCTCACAATTAAAACCACCTTGTAGTCGTTGGTTTTAGGATCAAAACCAAATCCAACATTTTTCATTGAACACCGATGAGGTTGGATACTCAATTCTGGAAGAACCTGGAATTCTCTCAGTGCAACATTTACCAGCATAATACTGCGAAGATGGTGTAAACAATAGATGCCATTGCAGGGACCAAAAATATCAAGATATAGCTTCTCATCTCTATATGGTAAATCTAGTAGATGGAGAGAAACATCCTCTTCCATGTTGTATGCGTAAAGGGAGTTGACATGATCAGCTGGCTCAAGATGGGTGGGATGACAACGACAAGGCGTTGTATGTGTAACGAGGAGACAATTCTCACTAACAACGACAAGGCATTGTATGTGTAACGAGGAGACAATTCTCACTAACATTCTTGTTGTTGGAGTACTGGTGGAGGTGTTGGATGATGAAATTAGGGTTCTTGATGAGTTCATACCAGGATTTGCAAACACATTGGAAGCGCTTCAAAGATTTCACAGGGAGTCTGCAAAGAATGTTGGCGAACACATCTGTGGGGATGTTCATCATGTATTTTCTTTCTTTCTTTCGTGTCCGATTCTAGGTTCAGAAGAACATGAGTTAATTAGTTAAACAGAAAGAAAAACTAGAGCAGGTATATTCATCTTGAAATTGAGAAAAAAAACACACACACACACACATATATATAGTGCATATGTGTGTATAAAACATATGTGTTTTATGCAATTTCGAATTTGGGTTGCATTATGAAATCTTTAAAATTAGTATATAGCCGATTTAATTAAAATCCAGTTAAACAGCCAATTTAGTAATAAGCAAAAAATTTCTTCCTACGTACATAAACAATTTATTTATCCCAAAGTTCTGTATCTTATATTAATTTGAGGTAACTTTTAATTAGGCATGCATATTGATTTTCCAAAAAAAATAAAAAATTGAATGAATGAGAAAAAAGAAAAAGAGAAAGGAAGAAACAACTACATAAGATAAAACCCTACATCAAGGAGTCTGACTCTGTTTGAGTTTAATAGAAGGAGAGAAAAGAAATAAATGGTTTAGTAATTAGAGGGAGCAGTTGATCCGATTCCAATTACTTATTCCCTTATTCCTAAGTGCCCCAATTCCTTGCAAGTACTAAAATTTAATGAAACCTTTTGTTTCTCTAGATTTACCTTAATATTTTAGATTTGTCAACTTTTTTTAAATCTTTAGGATGTAAATCTTTCATTAAAGACCAAGTTGGGAAGAGATCAGGCTGCCTTGCTATCCTATGTAATAAAAAAGAAAAAGAAAATCTATTCGCGTGTGTGCAAATAAACTTCAGAATTTTCATGGAGACACAATACTTATCTTTTCTGTCTATAATACTTTGATCCGTCCGAGGATAATATGGTAGATCTCTGTCCTAGTTGCAAGACTCTTCAGAAACTATAATTCAAATTTTTTTTTTTTTCTGGCACTAGTGTGCTTAACTTTCTTTGATTCACCATATTTTGTCTTTGGTATTGACTTCAGACAGAGTTTTGAATATGCGTGTATAAGGAAGCTGACTGGACAAGCTGTGACTTTATCATATAACTAGAAAGATGAGGAGTTGCTCTTCAATTTTCGGATTAGTTTCAAGTAGTCATCACTCATTTGAATCCTACAATTTGCCTCACTAAGGTTTCCTTATATTCAAGAACAGATACTTATACCCACCCGTAAAAAATAAACTAAAAAAACATAATAAAAGAGAAATAAAATTAACCCAAATGCACTAAAAAAAACCTGCTAAAAAAATGAAAATTTCTGTCTGTCGGTCTGTTTCTCTCTCCATCTCTGTCTGTCTGTCTGTTTCCCAAAGTTTCCAAACCCTCTTTTCGTTCTTCCATGGCTGTTCAAATCACAGAAGGGTTTCAGGGTTTGAACCCATATGCCCCCGAGTTCTTCCCTAATCAAAACCTACTATCACTCTCTGGTTCAATAATCCCCTCCTACTTTTACCCCCCACCGCTTCTGGTAAACCCTAACCAGTATTCCTACTTATACTTCTCTTACTTTCATAAATAAATAAAAATGAAAATTTCTAAACTCGGCTGTGCTCATAAAACCATTCCAAGCCAAATTAACAAAATGGGCATCAATAAATCAATCTGACACTGAAAGTACTAATTTCCCATGAAACAAACAAAATCCAAGCAATATCTACTTCAAAACCTTCCACAAATTCTCATCGACTTTCTCAAAACCCAGAACTTATCAACAAATCCAAACAAAAAGGGCAAAAACACTTACGGAAATCAAACTCCAGGCGGGTCTTTCCTTCT